>CM060707.1:26504330-27104330 GCA_030686995.1 Artemisia argyi | reverse complement strand
GACCACTTGATTCATTAATTATTCGGTCTAATAGCCCCCTTTAATCCATATAACTTAAACAATCATATATAATACTAAAATAAATTTACGTGTCAAACTATGTTTTCTTCACTCTTAATCATAATGGTGTTAGGTTGAATCATAGTCTGAAAAAGAGCCATAGATATATCATTGGGGTGATATTTTTCACTAAAATTTTTATGTTAAGTGCGGCTCCTGTTAACATAAAATTCTGGCTCCGTCCTTGGTTACTAGCAAAATATTGTTTTAGTTGCAACTGTAGTGGTCTCTTCTGAGCCCATACGACTTTTCTAATTAAGTAATGTGTCAATGATCCTTTAAGTTCATCGAGCACCTAACTTTTGACTTTTCACAAACAAAATGTGTTGATAAGTTAGTAGAAAGTACAGTCTAAGGCATGGGGATGGTGGCATATGCTAAACAAGAGCCATATATTGTGTCCCTATGTGGTTTACATAGACGTGGATCGTCAAATGAACTAGGACGCATGCAAAGATTAGTTGAATGTATAGAATTGAGCGTGCTTTCGAGTAAGTGTTTAGATGCTTGGTTTTACTTATATTCTAGTCACTAAGAGAGTGGGAGGTACGTTTGGCTGGATGGGTAGCGCCAAACCACCAACCCAAGTCTTCCAATGGCTCACGGTACCTTGGTTGGTGCCAAAGGTTCTCGACTGGTAAATACCAACCACCGCGGTTATTTTTTTTTTTATTTTTTTTTGGCGCGGTATGTGCGACCCAACGTCACCACAATTTTTGGTGCCAAGGATAACGACACAAAATGTGGTGCCAAAAGATTTCTGGTGCCATAGAGGGTTTTACTGACGTGGCAACACTTTTTGCCAATGCCACCTACTTAACGGCACCACGGTACCCGGTGTTCTAAAGTCTAAACATCTACTTTTTTTTTTTTTTTTTTTTTTTTTTTTTTAAACGACAGTTTTAACTATTTCACATGTTTAAACCACAAATCAATCTCACATGTTTTAAGCAGAACTTGAACTCACAACCATTTGATTGAGGAGTTTCTCACACAACATGAGGTACCATAACGACACAAGCCCTTTGGTTATAAAGTTGTTGTCTTACTACGATGATCAAAACAAACAAAAAGAAAGTTATCGACATTGACGACATTTGTGTAAACGTAAAACAATTACTCCTTCCGTCCAAAATTAATAATCCATGTTTTCTTTTTCGGATATTCTAATTTAATTGTCCATTATTAAAGATAGCTAGAAAATTTGATCGAGTTTATCATGTTAACTTTGGTTGAAAATAATATATTCAAACTCCAAAAAACATATTAATTAATTAATTAAGAGTAAACTTATCATTCTTAAAAAACTAGCATAAATTATGTGTTTCTTAAAATGGTGGTATTTTGTGGAGAGAATTATAAAATTATTTGAAACAAATGGAGTATCAAAAATTTAAAAGTACTTCATATGTGTTTTTACCAAGAGACAATTAATTTATGACGAATTCAGTATCAAAAACTTAAAACTACTCTAACACGCCTTAAAAAAAATAATAATAAATAAATAAATAAAAAAAACCTCCAACAACTTAAAACTACTCTAACACGCCTTAAAAATAATCTCCCTCCGTCCCAAAATTATAGTCCCCTTTTGACTTTTTCGGTCTTTATTTTTCAACTTTGACCTTAAATATTTTTGTTTGTGTTGATACAAAAGTTGGGCGTACCTGGTTATGGGCTTATACTCTCGTACCAATTCAATCCTTAGCACTTGTTACCTGCGTACTAAGAAAATAAGACAACACCGTTAGGCTTATCGAGGGATTGTCTCCCCCGATTAGACTCCGGCGTGAGAGTAAGTAATCGTTTAAGGTTCTCGTAAAGAGTTAGGGTTGTATATTGTACCTTGAATGAGAATCGTATGATTCTATATATAGGGGCTAAGAAACCGTGTTTCTTGCTCCTTACTCTTCGCACGCGTGGTGCTTATCCGAGGTAAGGATATCTATTCCTTGAATAGATAATCTTTATCGTGTACCCGGTGGGTTAGATTGGGCCTTTGGGCTTCATGAGCCTAAAGCGTTTAACACTGCGGCCCATACCATTGTTATGGTAGCCCATTCGTGGTGGGCTTAGGTGTAAGTAATGTCTATCATTTGGGCTTGTGGCCCAAATATAGGCTATACGTCATCATGTCCCCCCAGTCTAGTGTGCGCGGCGCATAGCCGTGGGTACTAGACTTAATACCATCAGCGATAAGCGTGGCGGGGGGTTGAACAAATGTTACCGCCTTTTTGTAGGTGCAATGCACCTAATAATTTTGAAATGGATTCCTCGAAAGTCGGGGGTGGTGTCCACGTAGTCCTTGGGATTCGGGAAAAAGTGCATGTACCTTTTGATCTTCTAGCCACACATTTACTGTGAGTGGGTTCCACGTGGATGGAAATTAGGGTTTTTACCACCCTATATAAGAGTGCCGCCCCCCTTTGTTTTAACCACACAGTAAAACACACACTTAATCACTATTCATCTTCTTCTTTGAGAGCGTTTTTTGCAAAGAAACCTTTTCACTTTTCGTAGGTAATTTGTGTGCGTCCCCGTAATGAAAATGGTTGCTCAATTGGAGGACTTTCGCTCTGCGATGTCCATTGAGGACGTCACGCAGTTTTCTTCCGACTATTTTGTGCCTTTGGATGTACGTCCAGAGGCTCCAGATGTCGATGCGTGCATAGCTGACTTCCCCGAAGGGAAGATAGGGCTATACACGAAATTTTTTGAGTACGCGAATTACCGCGTACCCATATCTGTTTTTCTGAGCGATTTGCTCAATCACTATCGCCTTCACATCTCTCAGCTGCACTGTATAGGTGCGGCGAAGGTGTCAAATTTTGAAGTAAACTGTCGTTTACTTGCGATAGAACCGACTGTAGATTTGTTCCGCTCCTTTTACAACACGACGTGGTCAAATGGGTGGGTTTCCTTTGCGAAGCGCCAGGGGGCGCTTCAGTGTTATACGGAAAAGGTTGACGCCCTCAAGAATTGGAGGGAGTACTTCTTTTGGGTGGATGACGTAGTCTTTCCCTCTCCCTTTGAGTTTTATACTCAGGAATCCTTACCAAGGGATGGGCGCCCCGCACCCGGTTCCTACAGTCGTGCTGACGCGCAAACTTTAGATGCCAATCGACTGGCCATTAACCCCTATCCGGAGGAGTTTTTGGTACATGTGGGGTTGAGCCGCGCTTATTTTGGCGCTGCAGATGAGGTTCCCACTTTCTTGAGTGAGGATGGCCGGGGTGGGTGTTCATTCCTTATACTTCCTTCTTTGTAAGTCCTTTTATCTGTGCGCCTTTAATAACTAATCCCTTTTGTTTTTTCTTGCTTCCTTTGATGTGCGCAGAGATGGATCTGTTCGCGGTGGTCAAGCTGGACAGGCCAAAGCAGGTGACCATAGGGGTGCGTCCTCTGAAGGAAGGAGAGCAGCCCTTGCTCGATGCGACCGCGGGGCATTTGACTGTTTTGCCTGCGACGGTCCCTGAGGACACGCCACCACTTGTGGTGACGCCCGTCCAGAGTGTAGCGCCTGAGGTAGTGGTGGCGCCCATTGTGGAGGCGGTGCCTGATGTGGAGGTGGCGCGTGAGGAGGCGCGATCAGGATCATCTGACAGCATCCGGATCCTGAAACCTGAGGAGGTGCTGAGGGAGGAGGTTACGCAGAACTCAAAGCGCAAGGGAGAGGCTGGAGCCAGTGGCATCAGCAAGAGGCGTCGACACGTCATCAGAGACGCAGAGTCGAACGCGGAAGAAACCTCTACCTCCGGCGCACGGTTGAAGGCTGATGTTTCTCCGTTTCTGTAAGTGTGCATTTCTCTCATCTCTTTTTTTTTTTTTTTTTTTTATATATATCATATTACTTGTTGTAATATTCGTTCACTGTTTTTGTTGCGTAGGGATGACGCCGCGAAGGGTGATGGGGTGTTTGCGGATGAAGTTTCCTCCCCGCAGAATGAAAACAGGGGGGAAATACCAACGTTGCTGATGGTGGTGAGGCGCAGCAGCTGATGGATGAGCTGGCTGCGACTACCGCTCGCTAAGTTGAGCTTGTGGCTCAGCTGAAGGGGAAGTATGCTGGGGAGAGCCGTGCTCTCGCCCAAAAGGAGGAGGAGTTGGTGACCCTCCGTGCGCAGTTGGCTGATGCGCAAGTGGAGCTGGGGGCCTCAAAGGCGTATGCTGAGATGATTGCGCAAGATAAGATGAGCATGTTGGCTGACCTTAAGTACGCAAGGTCTAAGCTTGAGCAAATAAAGGCGAGGACTTCTTGGTCGGTGTCCTATCTTGAGGAGAAGAGGGCGGAGCATCATGCTAGCGTCCAGGAATTTCAGGGGCGCATGGAGAAGGCAGTTGCGATGCAAGAGGAAAAACTGCGCGCCCTCAGCATAGAGTATGACGAAGAGTTGTACCCCCATCTGATGTCCACTATAGCTGAGCGCAGGTATCTTCGTTTACTTTGTTGTTATAATTACTTTACCATCATGTTGTTTACTTACACAAATTTGCGCTTGTGAATGCAGATGGTTGATTAGCCATGGGCTGCGCCTGGCAGCCCTGAGCACACTATAATCCGCTGAGGTAGTGGAAGCTTTTGGGAAGGTTGTGCACTGCGCTATTGCGCGTGGTCGGTCGCAGGCTATGGAGGACCTTCGTGAGGCCAAGCTGTTAGAGAAAGACTTGGCGGAGGTTCCTGGTTATAGCTCTACAGCTTATGATGAGCTGCTGGAGGCAATGGCGGGGCTGAAGGTTCTTGAGTTGCCGCACATAGGGAAGTTGGAGCGCGATCAAGATGATCCCATAGCTGTGCTGATGGCGGGTCTAACTTTGCAGCGCCATCTTGTGGAGAACGCGGAAGAGGAATTAGATTATTATCTAAAACCTGATGTATCGCAGCTTCAAGTCCCTGTGTTCGCACGGCCACGTGATATCCTGAAGCCTTTTGCTCTTGAAAAGGAAATTCCTTTGAAAGAGGTGCTGGAGCGACATGCGCAGAGGGTTGCTGTGAAGAAGGGTATCAAGGGCAAGGCCGTGATGTGTGGCATTGGCGCTGCACACCTTCCTAGATCAGATGGCGTGGCCGTGAGCGTTCCGACCGTATCTATGCAGGATGCCATAACCTTGAGTAAGCTTAAGGAAGCGGGGAGTTCCGCCGCTCTAGAGGAGAATACTGAGCATTGCCATAGTATATAGGCTTTTTTTATATTTATGTATCTTTCCTTGTAATTTATTAATAAATGTGGAATAAGATACGTTTTTGTTTTAAGTTCGTGACTTAAATATACTTGCATTGTTTGCTAAGTTTGCTTTTTTACTAAGTCTTTTAAGTGCGTGACTTAAGTATACTTGCATTGTTTGCTAAGTTTTATTTTTGACCAAGTGTCTTGGCTCGTTATATTGCTAAGCTCGTACGGTGTACTTGGTATATGCGCATCCATCGTGGGGTGCGCACGCGAAACTTACCTCAACGTCTCGAGAGTAAGGCGCTTAGCAAGGATTCGTGATCCAATGTTGATGGGTTTGCAACCCTCTTATTCAACCAGTAAATTAGTAGGTTAACTTATCCTTTATGCCTTCGTGGGTCTTTAAGTGGTGCATGCACGCCATGTAGGCAAAAATATAAGATAAACAATATTGACATATATGCAATAAAGTAAAAGTGCGCTATGGAGTTAGCTAGAAACCATAACATTTTATTAATACTTGCAAGTTATTTGAAAAAAAAATAGAAAATACAATTCCTAGAAAAGAAAAGAAAGACAAACACTTATTGGGCACCTCGTAGGATGCAAGAGTGTTTATGTAAGGGCCGTAGCCTAAAAGTAACATTTTTTGAGATTACAGATGTTCCAAGTGCGCGCCAGGTCGTGACCTTCCATATCGCGCAACCTGTATGCGCCGTTGCCGAGCGCGTCTGTGACCTCGTAAGGTCCTTCCCATTTGGGTCCGAGCTTGCCTGTGTCTTCTGCATGGCTCGCGTCATTGGCGCGGTAAACAAAGTCTCCTGGTCTGAATGAAGTGTTTTTTACTTTTGCATCATAATACTTCTTCATTTTTGCCTTAGCCTTTGCTTCACGTATAGCTGCACGTTCGCGTCTTTCTTCCAGTATGTCTAAGTCTATGCGCCGTTCCTCGTCATTTGTCGTGACGTTGACCTCTGCTGTGCGTATAGTTGGCATTCCTATTTCGGCTGGTATGACGGCTTCTGTTCCATAGACTAGGGAAAATGGCGTGTCGCCAGTATTGGTTTTGATTTTCGTGCGATGCGCCCACAAGACGTGCGAGAGCTCATCTACCCACCTTCCTTTGTGTCTGTCCAGGCGCGCTTTTATTCCTTCGCCTAGACTGCGATTAGCGCGCTCAACTAGTCCATTGGTTTGTGGGTGTTTGACTGAAGCAAAGTGTTGTGTGATGTTCAATTGTGCGCACCAATCTTTGAATGGGTTATCACAGAATTGTTTTCCGTTGTCTGATACGATCTCGCCTGGTAGGCCGAAGCGACAGACAATATTGTCCCAAACAAAGCGTTTGACTTGGTTTCCCGTAATGTTCACCACCGCTTTTGCTTCGATCCACTTTGTAAAGTAGTCTATGGCTACGATGAGGAACTTTACTCCTCCAGCTGCGACGTGGAAAGGTCCTGCGATGTCAATACCCCATTTGTAAAATGGCCATGGTGAGGTAATTGGTGTTAGCTCGTGTTGTGGTCGGCGCGGAATAGGCCTATGTACTTGGAAGTTGCTGCACTTTCTTATCAGATCGCGTGCATCGCGATGCATTGTTAGCCAATAGTATCCTGACCTTAAAGCGCTTGCCACCACGGATCGTGGCCCCGAGTGCATACTACATGACCCAGCGTGAATTTCGCGGAGTACGTAGTCTGCTTGGAGGGGTCCAACACATCTGAGCCATGGCTGCAAGAAAGATCGTCGATAGAGTACGTTGTCGCGTAATTCGAATCGTTGCGCTGTGCGCCGTATTCTTCGAGCGTCTTTATGATCTTGGGGTAGGATTCCCTTGCTAATAAATTCGATGATAGGTGTCATCCACGTAGGATTTTGTTCCTCTATCACCGTTGATATCTCCATATCCAAGATTGACTTGTTTTTTAGGGTTTCTACCAATACCTGTTTTGAAAGGTGTGCGAAGCTTGTGGATGCAATCTTGCTGAGTGCGTCCGCCTTCCTGTTATCTCCTCTAGGTACCTGTTTTATTGTGAACCTATCAAAGTTTTTGATCAAAGATTTTGTCTTCTCCAGGTATTGGATCATGTGGTCATCCTTGGCTTCGTATTCCCCTAACACGTGGTTAGCGACTAGACGCGCATCTACATTTGCTTCTAGGTTGCGAACGCCCATTTGGATTGCGATGCGTAGTCCGGCTAGTAGGGCTTCGTATTCTGCCTCATTGTTTGTGGCTGTGAACTCAAAGCGTAGCGCGTAGGTGAATTCCATACCTTCTGGATTTGTAAGAATAAGGCCTGCGCCTGATCCATCTGCGCATGAGGATCCATCTGTGAACAGGGTCCACGGTTCCTGTAGGTCCGTTTTAGCTGCAGATGTTGGGCTGTCGCTATCTGGCTTTTCCACGATAAAATCGGCTAAGACTTGTCCTTTGATTGCAGTGCGCGGTCTGTATGAGATGTTGTACTCATTTAGCATTACACTCCATTTTTGTAAGCGTCCTGATGCGTCCGGTTTAGAGATAACTTGTTTAATTGGCTGATCAGTGATTACCGCTATTGGATGTGCTTGGAAGTATCTGCGCAGCCTTTTGGCTGCGAACACTAGGGCCAAGACCAGCTTTTCCATAGCGCTGTAGTTAACCTCTGTTTTCTTTAGGGCTTTGCTTACAAAATATATGGGTGTCTGGACGGAGTCTCTGTCTGTCAATAGTACTGCGCTAACTGCTCCATGGGTTGCTGATAAGTACATGATTAGTTCTTCCCCTGGTCGTGGTGCGACGAGTTTGGGAAGAGATGCCAGATGGTGTTTAAGTTGTTGGAAAGCTTCTTCTGCTTCGGTAGTCCAGCGAAAGTCTCCCTTTTTTGTGCACTTCGTGAGTGTTTTAAAGAGGGGAAGGGACTTGTCTGCTGACTTAGATAAGAAGCGATTCAGCCCTGCTAACTTTCCATTCAGTGAGTGGACTTCTTTGAGTGTGCGCGGGGAGGGGAGATCAATAACAGCCTTTGTCTTCTCTGGGCACGGTTTGATTCCATCGGGTTCTATCAAATATCCGAGGAACATGCCTTCAGTTGCGCCAAAGGTGCACTTCTTGGGATTCAACTTCATGTTTATCCGCCCCAACGTTCGGAATGTTTCCTCGATGTCGCGCACCAATTCGTCCTCTGTATGGCTTTTGATGACAAGGTCGTCAACATAGACTTCCAAGTTGCGGCCTACTTGTTTTTCGAAGGCTGTATCCACCAGTCGTTGGTATGTCGCGCCTGCGTTTTTCAGGCCAAAAGGTATTTTTGTGTAGCAGTATACTCCTTGGCTGGTGTGGAAAGCTGTTTTTTCTTCGTCTTCCACTGCCATCTGGATCTGGTGATACCTTTTATATGCATCTAGGAAGTATTTGAAGGGGTATCCGCACAAGGATTCGACCTTCCAGTCTATCTCTGGCAGTGGGTAGCAGTCTTGCGGACATGCTTTGTTGAGGTTAGTGAAGTCCACGCACATCCTCCAACTGCCATCGCTCTTCTTTACCATAACTGGGTTAGAAAGCCAGTCATGATAGTATACTTCGCGCATGATGCCTGCATCTACTAGCTTGTGTACTTCTTCCAAAATAGCCTTTGCACGATCTGGGGCCTGGTCGCGCTTCTTTTGTCGTATTGGAGGGTATCCTTGACGGATTTGTAACTTATGCTCTGTGATAGAGCGCGGTACTCCCGTTATATGCTTTGGTTCCCATGCAAAGATATCTAGGTTCTTTTGCAAGAGTGCGCATACGGCTGCTTTACCTTTGTCAGATAAAGATCCTCCAATCGAAACTTGTTGTTCCAGATAATCTGGGTGAATAGCGACTTTTAAATTTGGCGTTTTTTCCGTGCGCTGTTCTGGAATAGTCTTAGCTTCAGTTGTTACTGCGATGCATTCTCTTGGTGGTACTGTTGTGTTATAGAGAGTGACCACCCCTCCTTCCACTGGGAATTTAAGCATTCCGTGCGCTATGGATGGTACCGCGCGCATGGATGATATTCCCGGTCTTCCAATTATACCATTATATGGTGAAGGAGACTTTATTACCATAAAATTTATCCATGTCGCGGTTGAGTGTTGTTCATCTCCTACGACCACCAATAAGCGTAACTGCCCTATGGGTCAAATCTTTTCTCCTGTGAATCTTGTTAATGACATTGTAGTTGGTATCAACTGACTTTGGATTTCAGGTCGCAGCCTTTTGAAACAGTGATCGTACAGGATGTCCGCGGATGCTCCACCATCAATGTACATGCGGTGGATGTCATGTCCCCCTGTATGTATCTCAATGGTTAGAGGCTCCACGACTGCGTTGTCCGCGGCTATGGTAGGGAAGGATATCTCTTTTTCTGGAGAGAATTTCTGGCTGACCTTTTGCTTTATCTTGCGTTGCCATGATTGTATCATGTAGATAGTATCAGCTTTTTCTTTTGGGGGTTCTTTCTTGCCCCCGTTTCTCTGCTTATCTTTTCCCTCCTTGATGTTCTTTACAAGGTGGTCCATCCTGCCTTCTCTAACTAATTTTTCAATTAGTTGTTTTAGTTGGACACACTCGTTAGTTGCATGGCCTTTTTGGCCGTGGTACTCGCAGTATCCACTACCTAGGCGCTTTTCTTCTGCAGTGCGCATTGGTGGTGGTTTTGGGAAGTTCGCACCTTCTGTTACAAATATTTCTCTCGGAGTTTTAGTGAGAGGAGTATATTTGTCGTTGTCTCTTCCACTGCGATAGTTCCTGCTGCGGTTGTTGTTCTGATCATTGGATTGTCTCCGCGGCTGTTCTTGTTGCCTATAGTTTGAATATCCTTTTTTGCTATCCGCAGCAGCTGCTTCTCCTTGTATAAAGGATCTAGTGCGCTTTGTTAACTCATCAAAGGATTGTGGAACTTTGTCATTAAGCTTCCGGATGAGTTCTGGGTTATTGATCCCATTCATGAACCCTGAAATTTTTAGAATTTCAGGACATGTTTTTACTTGTATGCACTCATCTTTGAAACGTTCCATAAAAGCGCTGGTAGATTCCCCTTGGCGCTGTTTCACTCTTGCTAGCTCCACAGGGTTTTTAGCGCACTTCTTTCGCTGGGTGAAGTTGTGGCGGAATGCTTTCCGTAGTTCCTCAAATCCACCGATGCTCCTACGTGGGAGTTTGCTAAACCATGTGCGCGCGTTTCCTACTAACGTGGAATTGAACATGTGGCACCACACAGGTTGTGGCCAATTTTCGATAGTTGCGGCTGACTCGAAAATTTTTAGGTGATCGTCAGGATCACCTGTTCCATCATATGTTTTTACGTTAGCGGGCATGCGCCTGCGTTTGTGGTCTGAGTAATCACTGATGCGCCGTGTAAACGCATCAATTTTCTGGCGTCGCCATGGGAGGGATATATCTTCATTCTCCTCCTCACGACGTCTTCCTCTTGACTTCCAGTGTCCTGTTTCTTTATCCTCGTTGTCCGAGGAGTCACTGGAAGAAGGGTAGTCTCTTTTTCGGTGCTTGCACCTGCTTCTTTCGGAAGAGGAGCCTGAGGGATCTCTGCTTGGGGATCTTCTTCTTCCCAATCTGTCTTGGATCCTCCTACTCCCAGGTTTGGAAGATCCTTGGCTTGATGAATGTTGAGGCCCTAATCGATCATGTATTCCCCGACTGCCAAGTCTGGAGTGGACATTAGTGCGCCTCTCGCTGTCTCCAGAGTATTGCGAATCAGATATCGTACCTAACCTATCATGGATAGTGGTACGTTCTGCGCGTCTTCCTCGTGGGTGACGCGGTGGTGATGGTTCGCGTTCAAGAGCAAAATTGAGTCGGGCTTGTAGGCTCGTGTTTGCTCTTCTTGTTGCTTCTTCTTGCATGAGGGCGGTTAGGGTTTCATAATTTTGGGATACGAAGTTTCCCAAAGTTAGATCGGGTGCCACCTCCGTTGTTGCAAGAATTTCTGCCTCAGTGTTGGGCGCCCTGTTTCGTTCAGGCGCGCCTGGCGGCGCAGTGTTGTTCACTGTGGGTGTAGCCTGATGAGGAGTGGTGAAGAGGGTGCGTTGGAGTTCCTCAACGCTTGGGACCACTGAAGAGATTATAGGTAGTTCCATCGCTGGAAGATGTTGGGTTGTCCCTGCCTCTTGGTGATCAGGTGCGCTGGTTGTCCCAGTAACCTGTCTAGAGGTCGAATCTTGTCGATTCTTCTTCTGATGGTCACGTTTTTCTGACTGCGGAGTCCGCTGACTTGAATTCTTATGCTTCGTCATTCTAGTGCTTGGTTCTCAGTAGGGTCCCACGGATGGCGCCACTTGTTGATACAAAAGTTGGGCGTACCTGGTTATGGGCTTATACTCTCGTACCAATTCAATCCTTAGCACTTGTTACCTGCGTACTAAGAAAATAAGACAACACCGTTAGGCTTATCGAGGGATTGTCTCCCCCGATTAGACTCCGGCGTGAGAGTAAGTAATCGTTTAAGGTTCTCGTAAAGAGTTAGGGTTGTATATTGTACCTTGAATGAGAATCGTATGATTCTATATATAGGGGCTAAGAAACCGTGTTTCTTGCTCCTTACTCTTCGCACGCGTGGTGCTTATCCGAGGTAAGGATATCTATTCCTTAAATAGATAATCTTTATCGTGTACCCGGTGGGTTAGATTGGGCCTTTGGGCTTCATGAGCCTAAAGCGTTTAACACTGCGGCCCATACCATTGTTATGGTAGCCCATTCGTGGTGGGCTTAGGTGTAAGTAATGTCTATCATTTGGGCTTGTGGCCCAAATATAGGCTATACGTCATCAGTTTGTATTACATAATACTTGATGCAAAATATATGAATTGATTGAGTTTTAAATGTATTTTTCATTGGTATAATTTTCATCAACTATTGTATAACACAAACAAAAATATTTAAAGTCAAAGATGAGAAAGAAAGACCGAAAAAGTTAAAAGAGGACTATAATTTTGGGACGGAGGTAGTAATAATAATATAATAATAATAATAATAACTAAAAATAAAAAATAAAAAAAATTCCAAACAGGCATATGTAGTAAGTCTAAAAAAGATAATTGGTGCACTAGGCGGGAATCGAACACAGGTCTACAAAAGATAGTTGGTGACATATTCTACGACTAGCCCACTCGTGCTGACATGCCTAATGTTACGATCTGCATTTAACATCTCCTATTTTTAGGCACATTTTGTTCAGCTAACAAAGTGTTTGAAAGAACAATTCAAATGAAAAAATATTTACAAATATATGCTGATTTGACATATGATTTCCAAACTTGTCTCCAAACTATTGTGAAAGTAATAAACAAGAGTAAAGAGAAGAGATGAATTATTATTGAATGATACATACTGGAGGATACAAATGGATGTATTTATAAGGGTAATAGTATAAACCCTAAATTGTTCCTAAAGAATAGGATGAATAGACATAACCCATGAGCCCATACATAATTTTATAATACTCATCCTTGGATATTCATCGTTCATTACACGCTATAAACTGCCTCATTAAAAACCTTATCAAGGAAAACCCAATGGGATAAAAACTTGATGAAGGAAAAGAGTGCAGTACGCATAATGCTCCTCCTCAAATTAATGCATATCTTTTAAGTGTCGAAGGCCGATCTTCTGAACCAGTAGCTTAAAAAATTTTGTTGGTAAAGACTTTGTGAATAAATCTGCCAAATTGTCACTTGATCGAACTTGACGAATATCAATAACTCCATCCTTTTGTAGATCATATGTAAAGAAAAATTTCGGAGAAATATGTTTTGTTTTCTCTCCTTTGATATACCCTTCCTTGATTTGAGCTATACATGCCGCATTGTCTTCACATAACATGGTTGGATTTCCTTGAATAGACTCGAGGCCACATTCTTCTTAGATGTTTTGAATCATCGATCTTAACCAAACGCACTCTCGACCAGCTTCATAAAGTGCAATAAGTTCAGCATGATTTGATGATGTTGCAGTTAAAAATTGTTTTGTCGACCTCCAAGAAATTGCAGTGTCTCCATATGTGAAAACATACCCTGTTTGGGATCGTGCCTTATGTGAATCTGACAAGTAACCAGCATCAGCATATCCAACCAACTTTGATTTCGAATCTTTTTGGTAAAATAATCCCATATCACGGGTACCACAAAGATAACGGAATATATGTTTGATTCCATTCCTGTGTCGGCGTGTTGGTTCGGAACTATATCTTGCTAGTAAGTTTACTGAGAATGCAATATCTGGATGTGTATTACTAGCAAGGTACATCAAAGCCCCTATCGCACTTAGATATGGTATTTCAGGACCAAGAATGTCCTCATCATGTTCTTTGGGGCGGAACGGATCAAGTTCCCGGTCAGGTGAACGACCGACCATTGGTGAGCTTAGTGGATGAGCTTTATCCATATTGAATCGTTTCAATATCTTTTCCGTATAGTTTAATTGATGGACAAATATTCCATTTGACAAATGCTCAATTTGCAAGCCTAGACAAAAAGTTGTCATACCAAGGTCTTTCATTTCAAATTCATTCTTTAACAAATTTGCAGTATGTTCAATTTCATCAATATTTCCGATGATATTTAAATCATCAACATACACTGCAATGATTGTGAAACCCCCCTTTGATCTTTTGATAAAAACACACGGACTTATTTGATTACTTTTGTATCCTTCTTTTGAAAGATATTCACTCAAGCGATTATACCACATTCGTCCTGATTGTTTTAGACCGTATAAAGATCTTTTCAATTTAATTGAAAATATTTCACGGGGCTTAGATTTACAACCTTCCGGCATTTTCAATCCTTCGGGGATTTTCATGTAAATGTCACTATCAAGTGATCCGTACAAGTAAGCTGTGACAACATCCATAAGGCGCATTTGGAGCCTTTCAATATTTGCAAGACCAATTAAAAATCTGAGAGTCGTTGCATCCACAACAGGTGAATATGTTTCTTCATAATCTACCCCGGGTATTTGTGAGAAACCTTGTGCTACAAGTCGTGCTTTGTATCTCACAATTTCATTTTTCTCGTTTCTTTTTATAGCAAATACCCATTTATAGCCTACCAGCTTCACATTATTTGAGGTTAATGTCACAGGGCCAAATACTTGACGCTTTTCAAGTGAATCTAGTTCAGCTTGTATGGCATCTTGCCATTTTTTCCAATCTTTTCTTTGTCAACATTCTCTAATAGATTTTGGCACAGAAATTTCATCATTTATTATTTCACTTGCTATAGCATATGCAAAAATTTCATCAACACATGTTTCATTTCGATTCCATGTTGTACCATTTTGTACAAAGTTTATTGAGATCTCATATTCATTAGGTACATGGCCATTCTCAAGAGATTTTTCCACATTTTCTGTGTTATTATTAATCTCTTCTGGAATTTTATTGATAACAACTTCTTGGACTTTGCCAGTTGTATTCTGCTCTTTCCTTTTTCGTGGATTTGTATCCTTAGACCCCATTGGTCTTCCACGCTTTCTGCGTACATTTGACTCATTCAGAGTTTCAGGAATATCAATTCGAGAAGGTGCATTTAAAGCTGGAACATATGATTTTGTAACTCTTTTTGTATCTGTAAATGCATCAGGCAATTCATTTGCTGTTCTTTGCAAGTGAATGAGCTTTTGAACCTCTAATTCACATTGACCACTCCGAGGGTCAAGAAAATTTGTTTGTGATGCATTCTAAGTTACATCTTGTTTGTCCAACTTTTTATTTTCTCCTCCTAAGATTGGGAACATTGTTTCATCAAACTGGCAATCTGCAAAACGTGTTGTAAAAACATCTCCAGTTAATGGTTCCAAGTATTTTATGATTGATGGAGAATTAAAACCAACATAAATTCCCAATCTTTTTTGAGGTCCCATCTTTGTTCGTTGTGGTGGTGCTATTGGGACATAGACACCACAACCAAAAACTTTTAGATGAGACAAACTTGATTCTCTTCCAGAAACCAGTTGGAGTGGAGAATACTTATGAGATGCGCTTGGTCTTAATCTAATAAGAGCAGCAGCATGTAAGATAGCATGTCCCCATGCAGAGGATGGCAATTTTGATTTTATAAGTAGTGGTCTAGCAATAAGTTGTAATCTTTTTATTAAAGATTCAGCTAGAGCATTTTGTGTATGCACGTGTGCTACAGGATGCTCAACCATAATCCCAATTGACATACAAAAATCATTAAATGATTCAGATGTAAATTCTCCTGCATTATCAAGTCTGATCTTTTTGATTTGATAATCTGGGAAATGTGCTCTTAATTGAATTATTTGGGCTAATAGCCTCGCAAAAGCAACATTTCTTGATGCTAACAGACAGACATGGGACCATCGGGATAATGCATCAATTAATATCATAAAATATCGAAATGGTCCACACGGAGGAGTAATTGGCCCACAAATGTCTCCTTGAATTCTTTCTAGAAACAAAGGAGATTCTTTTTCATGTTTATTGATTGAGGGCCTAGTTATCATTTTTCCAAGAGAGCATGCTCCACATGATAATTCTTTTGATAATAGGATCTTGAGATCCTTTAGTGGATGCCCATTTGAGCTCTCAATTATTCTCCTCATCATAATATCACCCGGATGACCCAATCGATCATGCCAAAGGGTAAATATTTTGGGATCTATACCCTTTCGGGTAGAAACCATATTTATTTCTGTCTGATTGATGTATGTAAAATACAATCCAGAAGATAGACCTTTCATTATTTCCATTATGGTCTTTTTTTCATTTTCAATTGATGTAATTTGGAGATACTCAACATTATTTTCATTCATGGTTTCAAGATGATAACCATTGCGCCTTATATCCTTAAAACTTAGTAGATTTCTTCTGGATCTACTAGAATATAACACATCATTTATTATTAATTGTGTACCTTTAGGTAACACAATGCAGGCTTTGCCAGAGCCTTCAATCAAGTTGCTAGTACCACAAATTGTGTTGACATTTGCATTTGCTATATGAAACTCATAAAAATATTTTCTGTTTTTCAAAATGGTATTTGTTGTTCCACTATCTACTAGACACTCGTCTTCACTGTTTTCTAAAATGCTTTTCATATCCTTGAACTTAAAAAGAATAAATAAATAAGCATTTCAAAGTATAAGAAAACTTTAAGGAAAAAATAAATACTTCATTAATTAAAATTCAAAACATGAGTAACAATGCTAGAACAAACCTAGCTTATTCAACACAAAATTTAAACTTAAAAACTTATTGCGGAAAAATAAAAATGCAATTAGATAACTAGTTATTATTTCCATCGTTGGAGAAAGAAGCAACAACGTCTTCGACATCATCAAAGAAATCTGAGGAGTCGAAGCGCACATTGGGATTTGGCTCATTATCATTGAAACTATCAAAGAAGTTTGTTTCATCATTGAAATTATCAATGAAGTTTGTTTCAATGTCTTTTCCTTTCTTTTTGAGTGATGCTTGATAAAGGTCAACAAAGTGTCTGGAGGTGCGACACTGTTTTGCCCAATGAGTGTTCATGCCACATCTGTGGCAAGCATTTCCAGAATGTTTAGGCGCTGGCTTTTGCAAATTTTTGCCTTTATCATCTTTTTTCTTGAAATCGTATGGCTTAGGATTATAACCATCACGATGCCAAACAATATTTCGACCACGTCCACGGCCACGACCACGACCTCATTCATTTCCGCGGTTATTACCATGTTCATGACCCCGACCCCTCACATTTGATGTTGCATGCACTTCAGGCAATGCAGTAGAACCAGTGGGGCGTGCTTGATGATTTTTCATCAAAAGCTCATTATTTTGTTCAGCAACAAGAAGGACAGATATTAGTTCGTGGTATTTTTTGTAGCCACGTTCTCTATATTGTTGCTGTAAGAGCATATTTGAAGCATGAAAAGTAGAGAAAGTTTTCTCTAGCATGTCTTCATCAGTAATCTTTTCTCCGCACAATGTTAGTTTAGATGTGATGCTAAACATTGCGGAATTGTACTCGCTGACACTTTTAAAATCTTGCAACCTGAGGTGCATCCAGTCATAGCGAGCTTTAGGAAGGATTACTTGTTTTTGATGATCAAACCTTTCCTTTAAACTTTGCCATAATATTAACGGATCTTTCACCGTTAGATATTCCTTTTTTAGGTCCTCATGAAGATGATGACGCAGGAATATCATGGATTTGGCACATGCTTGTGCAGAGGCCGTATTTCCAGTTTGGATCGTTTCTCCCAATTCTTTTTGCAGTTAAATGGATCTCAGCATCAAGAGTCCAAGGGAGATAGTTTTTTCCAAATATGTCAAGAACAGCAAAATCGATATTCGAAAGTTTTGAATTTGACATTTTTTTTAACTACATAAAAAGACAAGTGCATTAGAAAATCATATAATAGATCACTTTACTACTGCAAGTACTTTTTTTTTATTCATAGCAGGACTAAATTTAATTACTAGAATAATCCATGTATATATACATTCACGTCATGAAGTACAAAATATATGCAATTGGAGCATTGACATTTTTTTTTTTTAAATTTAAAGTCATAACATGAAGTTATGATATTGATCTTTATGAAAAGATCATATTAGAACTTGATGTTCTATTTTTTTTTTTTTTTTAAGTTTAAAGTCATAACATGAAGTTATGATATTGATCTTTATGGATAGATCATATTAGAACTTTTTATTTTTATTTTTTTATTATTTTTTTTTTTAAGTTTAAAGTCATAACATGAAGTTATGATACTGATCTTTATGAGAAGATCATATTAGAACTTGATGTTCATTTTCTTTTATATATATATATATATATATATATATATATATATATATATATATATATATATATATATATATATATATATATATATATTCATAACTTGAGGTTATGATATTTTTTTTTTCATAATGATTCTTGAAAGAACCATATTAGAACTTTAAAGTTCTTTTTTTTTTCAACATAACCTGATGTTGCATTATTATTATTATTTTTTTTAACATAACATGAAAGTAAAATAATAATAAAAACGCAATTTTGTTTATGTAGTCACTATAGAACATTTGTTGTTCTTGTAAATTACAATAGAGACGAATTAATAGTAAATTGTTTAACGATTAAAAAAAATTAACAAGATAAACAATAATTCCAGTAGCATAAATATGTAATACGAAGCACACATATTAACATCACGTGTACTGTTTAGCATGTTTTAATTTATAAATTGTAATCATGTTTTACCTTTACATAATTCATGAAGCTGTATGACATATGGCTATAATGAGTACAGTTCTCAAGAAAAAAATATATATTAGCATACGAATTAACATACATAAGGTTTAATAGTTACCGCTTTTTGTTTGGAGCAAACTTCGTGCTGATAACGTATTGTGAAAGTAATAAACAAGAGTAAAGAGAAGAGATGAATTATTATTGAATGATACATACTGGAGGATACAAATGGATGTATTTATAAGGGTAATAGTCTAAACCCTAACTTGTTCCTAAAGAATAGGATGAATAGACATAACCCATGAGCCCATACATAATTTTATAATATTTTTGTATAATGTTATTTGTAGATGTTAAAAAGATAAGTAAATTTTAATTAATTTTTTTATATTGAATTATTGATTTTAGCTAATAGGTTTTAATTGCTACTGCATTTCATCAATACTAGATGAATACCTGCATAAAGCGACGATATATAACGGCAAATAATTATACTTGTGAATATGTAGTTCTATTGTGACTATTGATGCAACACTTATTGATTCAATTAGTAATCATTATGAGAAAATAGATTATGCGTTATAAACGAAAAATGATAAAAGTTTGATTATTAAATAATATATAAAATATTAATTTAGAGGTGTATGTTGTTACCGTTTTTAATCAAATGTATTATAAGTTTACATATTACTCAAATTTAAAGATTTTAAGTTTAAGGAAAAGTGATAGATGCATAGTAGTATATATATAACAACTTGAAATTATCAATAATGTGAAGAACTTGAACTCGTTTGAAGAACCGACATGATTGTATTTTGTATTGGTCTATATTTTGCACCACTAGCATTTTAAGCACACCTTTCATTATACGAAATTAGTAACTATTATTCAGATTGTCCCGAACTCTAGTAGTTGCATCCTTGACAATTGAAGTATACTCTAAAACATTATTGGAACTTATAGACGAACCGTCCTCACTTCCATTGGCTGCTGCTACGTCACTCTCAATGGAAATTCCGCACTGCAGTATATACTCGGATCCTTAAGAAAGCTCGACTAGTTATAACTAATGTACCGAGCGCGCACATTATAAAAAGTTAGAAAAAATATTTAAGAGTTTGTATCAAAAGTACTTAATTATAAGCATGAGAGAAAACAACAAAACCCGATTGCTTAGAGTTCTGGTATATGATTTATGGATATCTTCTTAAATTAATCTATGGAGCAAGCATTTAACCTCTTATATTAGTTAATTCTACACAAGATCCTTGAGTATTCATACATTGAAATTTCTTTGGAACTTATGCAGTCACAAGTCCCAATTATCTTTATAAAGGACTAATATGCTCTTCACTCTGAGACTCAAACATCTATGTATTTCATGTTATTTGTTAATTCTAAGGCTACTCACAGTGATGACCCATATTGCATCATCTTTCCGGCTGCCACATCAGCTTTCTCTCTCTTCAACTCATATTCATCTCTCTCATCATAGTGGCAACCCATATTGCATCATCATTTTTTTATTTTTTTTTTTTTAAATAAACATTTTTAAACATGCATGCATGTAAATGTAATTTGTTTGCTCTATACGTGTAACATGCTCTATACGTGTATCAAATGCATGTGTGGTGACTATGAGAACCGCATCATCTTGAAACACAACAACTATCAAATGCAGCCACAAAGAGAATAAACAACTATCAACTGCATCATCTTGTTAATGAGAATTTGCATTTCCATTTCTTCGAAAGCAAACGTGGTGATCTTCAAGTTTCTACGCAATTTATTTGATGTTAACTTTTGTCATTAGCATTACTTGTTCTTGCCATAGCAGTAGTATTGCAACAAAACAGAGTCATTGATCCATAGTGCATGCTACCATCTGTGTGAATGAAAGGAAAAAAAATGGTAAATTTGTGTTTGCAAACTTTGTGGAATATCGGTTGTAAAACCGATCGATAATCCATATCAATCACCGGCGACCGATGTTCCACAATGGTGATGATCAATATTGACATCGATCGACCCATGTTGATGACCGATTTTTTCCGTCCCACTACCAGTAGCCTAAAATCAAGCTTATATTCCATTGACCTCCCAGCTTGACTAGTAAATTCGTAATAAATCAACACCAGAAGTCCAGAATGTCATATATTTTGATTTGGATACATGGTTTGTACCAAGGACCATAGGTGAACTTAACTAACATGTAAATCTCATATGATTAATGTGTTAGTTTTATAAACATAAATTAATAGTCATGTGTTAGGATCGAACTCGATATCACGGGATTGCACACTTTACGTATAGGAATTAAAGTTTAATAATTTTATATAAAATGTTATATTAATTATTAATTACACAAAATGTCTAACGACCGTTAGTATTTAACGGATAATGACTAACGACCGTTAACGAATAAATGGAAAGTATTGTGTATGAATAATTGGCAAGTCAAGAAGGTTTCGAAAGCCCTCTTTGGGCTTGTGGCTGATTATACAAGGGATGGGTTTCCTATTCCTTGTCTAACTTGAGCTCCAAGTAATCTACACTATATAAACAAGGCTAAGAGTTCAATGTTTGTATCTCTTTTGCACACACACATAACCCTAACTTGTTTTCTCTCTTTCTTTTTATTCTAGTCAATCAAATAAAACACCCTTGTTAAGGGTTGATAGATTTTTATTAAAACAAAGTGTTTGGTTTTGTTTTGTGTATTAAAACTAGCATTACTTTAATTTGAATTAGTACGTGTATACAAGAACGTGATACGATCACATTATTGATTGTATCTTTGATTGAATTACAAAAATGTAAGGGGTAATTCCAATAATCCACATAAAAACAATTTTTCCTAAATGCATCTTAAATGCACCCGATCCATCGAAATGTGTTTCTATATTACGGTTCTTAAAAATTTATGCATCCGGTTATATTTGGTCCTGGTTCCTGTTAGGAGTGTAGTAAGAAGGGCAGAATACCTTGTTCAAAAGATGCCACTGGGTACAAATGTAAGGGTGCATTTGATCTAAGAGATGAAATATATAGAGATCGAGATGAAGAATTGATAGAAAGTGAAGACCACGTCGAATAAACGGAATAGTGGGCATACTTTGTGAACGGACTAGAACGGTACTCGCGTAATACGGCGGCGGGTACTTGTGATTATATTTTGCGTTATTCGGTTATTCGGTTACACATTTAGTTATCTTTATGCTTTATAAGTAGAGATGGTTAAGCCAAATAATTTTAGTTTGAACAACCAATCTACTTACTAACCAATTAATTTTGAAATCTTTCCAAAATAAGCAAGTAAAAGTCTGAATTTTAAACCTTTCTAATTATATAATAGTCCCAAATGCATTTGTGAAAAGATAACATGATTCTCCTTGCCTTGAACACCGTGAGAGTATAAACATATATGATAGTAAAATGATTACTAGAGCAAATTATGATCTTTGGTGTCTCACTTATGTAGTGATAATTTTATGCATTTCCATTACTTTTTCCCCTTGTTAAAAGTATCATATTGTTTTACCATGGAAGTATTTACGTGACAAAAGGATATACATAAAAAAGAGAGTTATAACATGGGATTGTAAATAAAAACTCAAAAGCTTTTGATGTTGCCTTGTGACTTGAAAATTCATGGTATTATTCTTGAAGTTGTAGAGTAACATAAGGTGTATTATTGTATTAACTTTTTAATCAACATGAATGGGTTAAAGTTGTAGAGTAATGTTTCTCCATTCAAATACTTTGTTAGCTGAACAAAATGTACCTAAGACTAGTAGATATTAATTGTAGATCGTAAAAATAGTCATATAAGCACCAGTGGTCTAGTGGTAGAATAGTACCCTGCCACGGTACAGACCCGGGTTCGATTCCCGGCTGGTGCATGATACACATTTGTAGCTGCCTTTTGCATTACTCTTCACAGGCTGACTTCCAGTGTGTTTCGTTTTTCTATTTACCGGCTGGTGCATGATACACATTTGTAGCTGCCTTTGGCATTACTCTTCAGTAGCTGCCTTTGGCATTACTCTTCACAGGCTGACTTCCAGTGTGTTTCGTTTTTCTATTTACCGGCTGGTGCATGATACACATTTGTAGCTGCCTTTGGCATTACTCTTCACAGGCTGACTTCCAGTGTGTTTCGTTTTTCTATTTACCGGCTGGTGCACGTTTGTGGCAGCCTGTGACATTACTCTTCACTGACTTCCAGCGTGTTTTGTTTTTCTATTTACCGGCTGGTGCATCGATCATTTCTAATGCAGCCTCTGGCATTACTTCACACTTCTGGAGTATTTAACTTTTTTATTTACTTAAATAAATATTGTTTTATTTGTAACTAAAGTGGTTTCTCCCCGGCCTACTAATGCGTCAACGATATTTTAAGTTTCGACTTCTCACAAACAAAATGTGTGATGACTTAGTAGATGCATTCATCTGAGGGATGGTGGCATATGCTCAACAAGAACAATAATTGTGGCTTATAAAGGCACGGATCGTCAAGTGAAGTGACTCGGGCGTGTGCAGAGCATAGATTAATTTAAAGCATTGCTTTAATTATCTCAAGTACATTGATTTTTTAGATAATTACATCCTATCTGCGTTCATTGACTTTCAAAATGTTCAATCTTGCAAGGCTTATAAAGGCACGGATCGTCAAGTGAAGTGACTCGGGCGTGTGCAGAGCATAGATTAATTTAAAGCATTGCTTTAATTATCTCAAGTACATTGATTTTTTAGATAATTACATCCTATCTGCGTTCATTGACTTTCAAAATGTGCAAGGTTTGACCAATTTTAGAGCAGATTGGTAGTTATATCCTATCTGCGTTCATATTTTTATGGAATGATTGTTACAGTTACGTCTATAATTCATTAAGTTTAAGAAGCAAGTCATCAGCCTTCAAGGCTCAAGCAATGGCCTTATGGTTAGTGTAACATTCTTAGTTGTTTTTTCCAGCTCAAGCTAAACCGACATGACTCTTTGTTTATCAACCTTAAACGGTTATCATATTTCCTGTTTGTATCTAACTTTCTCCTTATACACGTGTGTTCCATTCACTAATCACCCAGACACAATAGATTAGTTCTCGAAAGCCATTAACTAAATACTTTGAAGGAAATAAGATTCCATCTTAAAATTATAGCGTTATGATTGAGATGATGAATCTTAAAATCCATTGGTGAAGCTTTCGGCATCCCAGTCTTAATATCTGTATTGACCAATAACCCTCCAACTTACATCAGATCTCCCCTCATAGACATATCTACGACTAAGAGTCTCAATTTGTATAACAGAATTTGAATTTGTTCAATCTAAACAGAATTTTTTAGATTAAACTTCCCTGCTTGACTGGCTATAGATCAATACTAGAACTTCACATATTAGTATTTCATTTGGGTAAATAGGCGAATTTAATTAACATGAAAATCCCATACCTGATTTATGCTACTACATCAGTTCTGCTAAGAGATAATACGAGAGTGCTTATCAATGTTGGGACTTAGGAGTGTGGCAACAAAGTGACAAACTTTAAGCACTAAATGGAAGAGTTGATCATTATAGCTACAAGTAATGAAAATATGAAGTTCCAGATCAAGTGTGAGCTCAATATAAAACTTAAATTTTACCACAGCATATTGGTTATCATAGCTCGCAGCTGATTTCAGCATCAACGCTTATGCCAGTAAACAACCAATCACATACCTTTCAATGCTCCATTAATACATTCAAACACAGTTTATAAGACATAGTAGCTGAAGTTTTCTGCCTCGACCTGTCATACATGAAAATTGCTTCGACAGAGACCCAGTGAGTAATGACAGCATTGCAGACGACCCGTTGCAGCTTCTTATCAGCAAACCTATCTAGAAACAAATCCAATTTCAAAACAGATTCGCATCCAGATAATTTCCGATGATTGAATCATACACGTTTTCAAACAGTCGAGCTGCAGAAATGAGCTCACTCTCCTTAACATCTATATAGCCTCTCGGCTCTCCCTTAACACAGATCAACCAACTTTTTTAGCATATCTATCAGAATATTGCAGACTTGTAAAATCCACTACCTAAACTTTTTTAGTAAAGATAGCATTACAGACCCGTTACAACTTCTGATACAGCAAACATCATTGAGCCAATCCCCATTTCAAACAAAATCCCTTCCAGATACTTCCACCTGAATAAATCATACGTCAACTTATACTTTTTGAGCATATCTCAGATCATTTCAACACCAAAGTTGAACTTCTTTACAAAGCCGTTATAACAATTTATGCTTCTTTTAGAGCACTGACCCCATCGTAATCATTTACGTAGGATAAAAAAATTGGTTCACTAAGCCACAACTAAATACGTAAAACAGATAGAACCCACAATCTTCCGTTCTCCATCCTAAGACAATATGAGATATCATGGACTCTTAGAAAGTTAAAATCCACCACTGAAGCTATTGGCGTTTGAATCCTAATATCTGTCATCGCCTAAAAGCCTTTCCAACTTACCTCAGGCTCAATCCCCATTCCCAGTTCCCCACTCATAGGCATATCTACGAGTCATGAATGCCAGAAAATCACTCTTCTAACCTCAAAAGCTAGTTTCTGTCTTCACCCACGATCCAAGCACATTTACAAATTTCAACTAAAACACCAACTTACAATCAGCAGGTTAAGCACTAGCAATTGTTCTACTTACCTAATACAGAGTACTTAAATTCTTATATATTCCAATACTAGCTCATGTATCATTTCTACACTAGAGTTCAACATTCATAATTTAAAATTTAAATAGAGGATTGTTAGAATCCCTTACAGTGATACATGTTTGATTGTGAATGTAATTGAACTGTCAACCCTAATTAAAAAATCATCAACACAAACAAATTCATAAACCGAATAAGACCTTCAATTTCATTGATTAATATCATATTACAATAATACATCACTTCCAATCAACAACACGTAATAAAGACCAGATCTAAACCATCTAACCAAACACCACCTAATTTAATCTAACCACCGAAACCGTAGAGGGTTCGGCCTTGTCTTTTCAAAGCATAAACAACATCCATTGCAGTGACTGTCTTCCTTCTAGCGTGCTCGGTGTAGGTGACCGCATCACGGATAACATTCTCCAAAAATATCTTGAGAACGCCACGTGTCTCCTCGTAAATCAACCCGCTTATCCTCTTAACTCCACCTCTACGTGCTAAACGACGAATAGCAGGCTTGGTGATACCCTGGATGTTGTCTCGGAGCACCTTACGATGTCGTTTGGCTCCTCCCTTGCCTAATCCCTTTCCTCCTTTCCCTCTTCCTGACATCTTTTTTAGAGATTGATTTTTTTATAAAAGTTGAATTGATGGTTGTTTGGATTTGTGATTTGTGAAAAGTGGGGAGTGGGTCTGTTTTATAGTGGTTGAGTTGAATTTTTTGTGTTTGTTTGAAGTGTGTTTTGGTTCGTTGGATTTGAAATTGGGAAGTGTTGTGGGACGTTGGATGGTGATCTGTGTGAGTGTGATTGGAGTGGTTTTATTGGTTGATGGCTGAAGTGGCGGATTCCTGGATTCAAATTTTAAATGGTACGTGAAAGGAGTTTTCTACCGATTAATTGTTTTTAAAAAACTTATTCACCATTATTTGAAATATTAAAAACTATTTTATATGATGTTTCTTTTCATTTTTCTTTTAATATTAAAACTTTCTATATTTTTTTTTATGCTATTATCGAGCAATGAGAGTTTTCTATTGTAACAAAATCATTCATCTTGCTTTTAACGTATTCTCTGCGCATACATCATACATGTAATTAAAAAAATAGTTAAAAATAAAACTAGTTAATATTTTCACAATATGTCGGTCATCAAGATAATCAGGCCCGGTTGTCATCACTCAGCAGGGGCAGGCTGGGCCACAGCCCAGGGCCCAAAATTTTAGTGGGCACCATAAGATTGAAGTTCAACATATACCTATGTAAATAGCAGGCCTTTACAGCCCAGTATTACCACTTTAGATTGAGAGTTGAAGGCCCATTCACTTTCTTTATTTCTTATTCAATCTGAATGTACGAAAGTATTGAAGCATGAATTAAGTAACCATTCAATTACGTAGTGCTTGTAACTTTGTTTAAGATAGCAAGCTATTTAAGTTACCAATATTTGTTTTGTATTATTTTTGTTGAAACATAGAGTTGCTGAACATTATGCTAATTAGTTTATAGATTGATTGCAAGTCTTTATCTAAGTTGATTTGTATGTTATCGTGTTTTTAGAAATATCTCAAATAGATATGATCAACAACTTAGCTTACGAAATGCTAAAAGAATTGCACTCTTTTAAACAACAAACACTTGTTGTATTTGTTTTCTATATTTATAGCATTCTTTCAGTATTAGCATTAACTTATTTGATAATACATATATAAATTTTGCACATTAGAAGGGCCTACTTTTTTAGCTATACCCAGGGCTACCAAAATCCATGAGACGGTCCTGAAGATAATATATTACTGAACCATATATTGTGTTCCCAATCTTTCTTTGTTGTTCCTCGTTCACGGGCGAATAAGTTTTCGTATAATAGCTTTTTTTTGGCCAACACATGAAGATGTACAAAAGGTTTCATCAAAAGTAATTAATATATATTTTAATCGTCAAAATCAGTTTTGTGTATGTAAATAGTGTAGTAAGCTAGGTATTTATTAACGCTAAAAATGAAATTAAAAAATAAAAAAATTGAATGTAGCAGCTAAAACGTTTTAAGCAAATGGTCGGGAAAATAGTTCACGAGTGGCTCTAAAACGCATACCATGGCGATGCCTTGCATGACAGCGCAACACCCATTGCACACACCGCTATGTGGTTGCACACACCATGGTTCAATGGCGCAACCCCAATACACTTCACATCGTGTAATCTTATATACCAAAATTGATATTTGAGATAGAGCAACATTGATAGGCTTTTGACTCGGGTTTAAGCATAGGTATATATACTTGGTTTATAAAACTCGTGAGCTTTATCTATCTTGTGTCCATTCATAGACAAGTCGAGTAATGTAAAATCTATCAATATTGTTAATAATTGGTAATCATGTCGTGTCAACTTGTTTTTGTCGATTACTTTGTTGATCTCATACTTAAAGTTAGTACTCGATCAAGCTTACATTCTAAAACCGTGTCAAGCTTTGAGCTTCACATTGTTCCACACTTTATTCCACGCAAGTCGCAATTCGGTTCAATTACACCTACTAACATAATGTAACAAAGCTAGGGTGCATTTGGTTTGAACCTATGGAATGAAGGAATGAGTATGGGAATGATATATGTTGTTTGTTTCATGGTAATTGGGATGGTGAAATCCTTATAATTGGGTATACATTAAAGGTGGCAAGGGACCTTGGTATGAATCTATCATTCATGTGGGGCCCACCACTACTATCAAACTTATACAATTGTGATTCCTATCAACAAACCAAACGACCCCAAAATAGTAAGAAAGTATCCACGGGATACCCTAGTAAGGGACGCGCGCATCTAAATCAAAGATCCGTCTTCTAGAGTAACTTGACACTACAAGAACATGACTTTTAAAGGCAGGAAACAACGAAGACAAAAGTCGTCACAAAAGTCCTTTTAGAGACGAATTTTGGCACTTTTAACAACGTCACGTGTTGTCGCTAAAAGTCCCATTTCTAGTAGCGTGAAGAGAGAAAACCTTCATCCATTTATCTATTTACTGGACTTGTACTTATAGCATATCCAATGAAGGTTTATACAAAAGGTTTGTGGTGAGTTGTCATCCTATGTTGAGTTTATAACATTCACTTAGCATTGCATGACAAGGTTTATGCTAATTTCTTCCCAGGTAAATCAAAAAAGAAAAAATAGTGAAGAGGCACACTATAAAATCAAGATGGCTATATCCGAAAGCACCAGTGGTCTAGTGAGTGAAGTCTGTGTGTTGGTATTTCATAGGCTTTGCTATCTATTTTAAGTTTTTGCTTGGCTCAGGTATCCTCAAATTTTGTTTCTCAATATCAAACATTTTATGCCAATTTAAGCAAGATAAGCAGTTGGATAATTTAATGGCAGCACGTAATGAAATTCTAGGGCGCGTTTTGGATTATAGCATTGTAATGCAGGATATGAGGTGAATGAAATACAACATATTCGTACGACTAATGGTGAGATAATGGCGATTGCTATTGCTATTGCGACTGGGATTTTTTTAGAACGGCAAATTTATTACAACCTACACCACCCATCTCACAAATTATATCTCACATGTCTCCTACAAGACTTGAACCCACAACCTCTGGGTTGATGGGCCACTTATATACCGTTGGGTCACGAGGCCTTTGGTACGACTGGGATTATATTTCGGACACTCGGTGACATGACTGCCAGCCTTGTTTTTTTTTTTTTTTTTTTTTTTTTTTTTTTTTTGGGTGCAGTGGTGAAATTTTTTATTAATCACTCCAAATATTTGTACAAATATAAGATATCACTACATCTGTTATGGACAGTCCCACAAACAGATATCAAATACATCAAAATACGTCTATATCAGATATGCACAACACACATCTGACAATACTAAGCAGAGATATACTATTGTATTCTTCACATGATCTTTCATTCCTTTTCATCATTCAAAACAGTCACTTGAATGATTCACCATTTATGCATCTTGACCATCTAGCTACATTTCCATCTTACCCTTCTCCTATACTCACTCATCCAGCATCCACAGTAAGTATAAGAGTGAAGGTTTATGGCTTCACTAGGCACCTATAACCTCTCCACAGTAGGGGCTATACCATTTGTGCTACATTTCCATTTACTACAATGGCATCACACAAATGGGAACACACACCCTACAGTGAGTACCACCCATTTCCTCCTTAGCAATGTATAGATAGGACCAAGTAGGTTCGTCTTTCACTCCTCACTATTCATATCTTTATACATTGCTCACCAACTCACTTTACCCTTCACAAAAGGAAACCTACTTTTTGGTTTAAACTAGCCTGCTAATCCAATAGAATCCTAAACAGTACTTAATTACCTAACAAAGGCCTAAAGAGTAACTAATTAGGATTGTATCAGACTCACAAGCTTGAAAAACCAAGGTACAAGGCCATCTTTTGTAAGTGAGTTTAAAATGCCTTCTGAATTCCATATGCTTAGAATTTGAAGGTAAGAGGTATAAAACCTTTCATAAGCATATCATCATTATATACCTTTTGCATTCTGGGCTTATAAATGATCAGAAGTAAGCTCTTCAATATTCATATCCAACTTCAAGCAGGAAACTACCTTATGATACCTACTTTCCATATAAATGGATTTCAGTATCAAGATACTAGCCCTCTGCTTACTTAATCATGTTCCAAACACCCCCTTTATGATTGTAACACTGTTCCATTAACCCAACACTTAGTAGTCAAGCTTTAATGTTTTACTTGTCACTCCATTTTTCAATCACTGTTTCATTGGTCTTCCTGATGTTCATTGGGACTTGCCATTGATTATACACTTCATACACCATATAGGACCCTTTAACAGTAAAGCATGCCATCTTGAATCTGATATTGTTGATGATTTCTTTCAGAACCTCCTTATAAATTTTCTTTTCATCTATGAAACTACCACTCTTGACACGTCAATCAGTCACTTGGATCGATTGTATATGCCACTTCTTTGCAACTTTTTAGCTGTTAATCCCACATAGATCCACGAAGTAACATTTCACTAGTTGATATAATGTGATAAGTTGTAACTAAATGTGTCAAGATGGATACTCCCTCCGTCCTAAAATTATAGTCACATTTTGACTTTTTCAGTCTTTATTTTTCAACTTTGACCTTAAATATTTTTGTTTATATTAGATAATACTTTATGCAAAATATATGAATGATTGAGTTTTAAATGTATTTTTCATTGGTATAATTTTCATCAACTATTGTATAACACAAACCAAAATATTTAAAGTCAAAGTTGAGAAAGAAAGACCGAACAAGTCAAAAGGGGACTATAATTTTGGGACGGAGGTAGTATTATGTTGTCTAGTGCTGTGTTGGACTTTAAATAAAAAATCAATCTAAAGTTTCATTCACTTCTAGATAACTAATAAAAATCTTATTATTTTCTTTTTCAATTTTTATAAAGTACGTCGCACTTCAGACGGCTTTTATTGGCTAGCCTAACCGGTGGCAACTCCGTTCCCGATTAAACTAATTGAACCCGTTGGTCCGGTCAGCTTTTTAAAAGAATATGTACCACCAACTTTTTTTAGCTTTGTGTGTTTTATTAGGTTGTACAATATATATAATAATAGAGTAAACTACATTTTTGGTCCTTGTGGTTGTATCAAAATCTCACTTTTGGTCCAAAATTCAAAAAACGTTCAAAATTAGTCCAAAAGTCCACGTGGACTTCACTTTTGGTCCAATTTTCGTCCCTAGTTAGTTTAGTCGTTAAGTACGTTGCACCGTTAGTCCTTTAACTTAACGGTCGTTAGCAATGTTTACATCGTTAGTCCTTTCAGTTAAAAAATTGAAAAAATTCGAAAAAAAAAATTTTTCCAAAAAAAAATAATTTGAAAAATTAGAAAAAAATTCTAAAAAAAAATTTTTGTCGAAAATTTTTTTTCCCAAAAAAAAAAATTGAAAAAAAATTTCTAATAAAAATTTTTCTTAAAAAATTCGAAAAAATTAAAAAAAAAAAATTTTGACGAAATTTTTTTTTCCAAAATTCGAAAAAAATTTGAAAAAAAAATCCGAAAAAAAAATTCTAATAAAAAATTTTCTTAAAAAATTCGAAAAAAATTTCTAAATTTTTTTTGACGATTGTCCCGGTTTGACACTTAAATTAAAATGTGTATGTATATATATAAAAAAATTTCCTAAAAATTTCTAAAAAAATTTCTAATATGTATATATATATATATATACGTATACGTATATATATATATATATATATATATATATATATATATATATATATATATATATATACATTTTAATTTTAGTGTCAAACCGGGACAATCGTCAAAAAAAAATTTAGAAATTTTTTTTGAATTTTTTAAGAAAAAATTTTATTAGAATTTTTATAAAATTTTTCGAATTTTTTAAGAAAAATTTTTATTAGAAATTTTTTTTTCAAATTTTTTTTTGGAAAAAAAAAAATTCGTCAAATTTTTTTTTTTCGAATTTTTCAAATTATTTTTTTTTTTCGAATTTTTCCAAATTTTTAACTGAAAGGACTAACGGTGCAAACATTGCTAACGACCGTTAGGTTAAAGGACTAACGGTGCAACGTACTTAGCGACTAAACTGACTAGGGACGAAAATTGGACCAAAAGTGAAGTCCACGTGGACTTTTGGACTGATTTTGAACGTTTTTTGAATTTTGGACCAAAAGTGAGATTTTGATACAACCACAAGGACCAAAAATGTAGTCTACTCATAATAATATGTGTTAGTAAATAATGTTTAATTGGTTTATATATACTTTGTGCTTTATTTGTTGTAATGCTTTTTCAATGTATGAAATGTTTTAGTCAATAAATGCAACAAAAGTAATTCTTACAATATATAACTAAACTTGAATTGTTTTAGACTGTACTTCAATTGTTAAGGATGCAACTACTAGAAGTCGGGACAATCTGTATATTAGTTCCTAATTTTGTATAATGAAAGGTGTGCTTAAAATGCTAGTGATGCAAAATAGTCCGTGTTTATAAACCTATACAATCATGCCGGCTTCTTCAAACGAGTTCAAGTTCTTTACAATAATTTCATGTAATTATATTGACGAAATATAGTAGCAATAGCAATTAAAACCTAATAGCCAAAATCAATATACATCTGTTAATTATAATTTACTTATCTTTTTAAGATCTTCAAATAACATTATACACAAATATAGTTTGCCTTAAAGTTTGGAAATTAGATGTCAAATCAGCATAAAGTTGTAATGTTTTTTCAGACTTTGTTAGGTGAACAAAATGTCACAAAAAGTAAGATGTAGATAATAATGTCTGAAAGCACCAGTGGTCTAGTGGTAGAATAGTACCCTGCCACGGTACAGACCCGGGTTCGATTCCCGGCTGGTGCACCTCATTGGACAATTAGTAAGCTTATGTCAATACTTCATTTCATAAGCTTACTAAAAGTACTCTTAGCTTTTTATAATTGTTTTTCGTTTTACTTAAATGCCGTAAGTGTCAATAACTGATTTTTTTACTCTTGTTTAAATTTGTGGTGTTTAAAACCAAAAACTCGTGGGATATCAAAACCAAAAACTCTTCTCCTAATGCTCTCTATTACTAACAAAATATTGTTCTAGTTACCACTATAATGGTTTCTTCTCAACCCACAGGACTTTATTAATCTGTCAACGATCGTGTAAGTTAATTTACTAATGTGTCAACGATCTTGTAAGTTTATCGAGCACCTAAGTTTTGACTTCTTCCTAACAAAATGTGTCGATGAGTTAGTAGACACATCTGTCTAAGGCATGGTGGCATATGCTCAACAAAAACAATATATTGTGTGGCTTATATTTAAGGCATTGAGTGTGGCTTGGAGCAGACGTTTAGATGTTGGTTTGAACTTTGAACCGGAGCTTGTTTTCGAAGGATCTAAAAGTCAAAACATTTAGCTGATATTTTAAAATTCTTATTAATTATCTCAAGTACATTGACTTGAATATGTGACTGTAAGTATATATGCTAGTAAAATAATTATTGAAGCAGAATATGATCATTGGTGTCTAAATTATGTCGTGATAATTTTATACAGTTTGATTACGAATTTACGATTTCCACTTTACACCTTATGTTCTATCAAATCAAAACACTTGCTAGAAAATTAATTTAAATAGTAGTCACCGACACACAGGTTAGAATATTTCTTCAAATGTATTTCATAGGCTTTGCTTGCTATTTTACATTTTTTGCTTGGTTTGGTCATCTTCAAATTGTTATTTTTTCTTAATGTTGGTAACTGTTGTAGGCATATGTTGTTTTAGAGGAAAATTTTATTCCAATCTTAACAAGATAAGGAGTTGGATAATTTAATTGGCAGTAATGAAGTCCTGGGGCATGTTTCGGATTATAGCTTTGTGATCTAGGATGTTGAGGTGAACGAAAAACTGGCATATTCGTACGAGTCATAGTGAAAGAATGGTGATTGCTATTGGGATTATAACTTTATAAGTATCCCCCCCCCCCCCCCCCCCCCCCCCTTTACGAATTCATAAGAACTTGCAGGTTTGTGGGGATTGTCATAATGCTACCAAGATTACTGAGAGGGAGATCATTGTAAGGATTCTGTTCATTTCATATTTTCATGATTTCATAGATGGTGTGCGTTTGTTCTTGTGGTTGATTATCGCCTTATCGGTAATGTATATCTTCAAGTCTATAAAATGCCCGACTTCTTGTATTTATTGAGGTGGATCTGCTACATAGAAAGTGTTAAACGTACATATATATGTTGGACACACGACTGCCAGCCTTGTTACTTCAAGCTTGCAAGTTTTGACAAAATTCTAGAGCAGGTTGGGAGTTGCATTCTATCTTCAGTTTATTAGGATTGGATTGATAAGAGTTACATCTAAAGTTCCAGATCAGTGCACCCTCAATATCAAACTTACCGTTAACCACAGCATATTGGTTATCATAGGTTGCAGCTGAACCCGATTTCCAGCATCAATGCTTATACAAGTAAACAAACCAATCTCTGTACCTTTCAATGCTCCATTAATACATTCAAACACTCAGTTTACAAAAGATAGTAGCTGAGTTTTCTGCCTCAACATGTCATACATGCAATATTGCTTCGCTAGAGACCTAGTCATATTTGTTATAAAAGAATTCAATCACCAAATAGAGTAATGAAATCTTTATAGAAAATGCCCATTAGTAATGACAGAATTGCAGACCCATTACAGGTTGAAACGGATTCGCTTCTAGATAATTCCACCTTATTCAATCATACACCTTTTCTTCAAAGTCGATTTTTGTAAATGAGCTCAATCTCCTTCATTTCAAGTCTACATTCCAAACATAATTCCTTACTCATGGAGTCTCTGTCAGCAACAAATCAACCATCTTTTTTCTATTTACCTCAACAAAAAATGTATCCGGTTTTTGAAGCTACCATCTAATTACTTTAAATGTTAATGGGCTCACTCTCTTTCATTTCAAGTAGCATTATTCTATCAGAAGATTGTAGACTCTGAAAATCCACCACTGAAGCTTTAGGCGTTTTAATCTTAACATCAGTCATCTACCAAACACCCATCCAACAGTCTACGAGTTAAATCCTAGACAATCTCTCCTCTAGTCTCAAAATCTTGTTCTTTTCTCCGCCCACGATCCAATCACATTTACAAGTTCTAGCTAGCTTGATGCCGCCACAACTAAGTGTGGGGGTCAAGGGGGGCTGCACCCCCTTGCAAGGTCAAGGGGCAGAGAATATATCAGTATTATTACCACTCACACGCACCAAATTCTAACAAGTTTCATCTAAAATCTTTACTTAGCTATAGCTAAATGCTACGCACTTGCTATTCTTATATTCCAATACTAACTCAAAAGCATAACTGAGTCAAGTCAATTTCAAAATCATTCATGTGAACAGTTGCAGTCACAGCCTTTTTGAAAAAAACTTTTACAAAAATCGATGATCATGCTTTCTTTGTTCAATTATCAGTATATCAAATTAAGCTTGCAAATATATTTGAGTTTATTAGAATACTAATTATTATTTCTAAATTCAATAATCTGATTCTATAACATTTAACTTAATACTGTATCAACAAAACAATTACTCGTAGTAATAAAGCAGCAATAACAGTAATCAATAAGTTTTTTTTTTTTCTTAAAGGTAATCAATAAGTTTGATTAAAACTTAAATTTCATTGATTAATATCATTACAATACATCACTTCTAATCAACAACACATAATAAACACCAGATCTAATCCATCTAACCAAACAGCAGGTAATTAATCTAACCACCGAAACCGTAAAGAGTACGGCCTTGTCTTTTCAAAGCATAAACAACATCCATCGCAGTCACTGTCTTCCTTCTCGCGTGCTCAATGTAGGTGACCGCATCTCTTATCACATTCTCTAGAAAGATCTTTTAGAATGTGTTGAAATATAATCTTAAGCCTGGATAATTTACAGGGACTAATGTTGGCACTTTCTTATTTTCAGCTTATGGTTATTGAAGCTTAAGCTTGGTTTGAAGTAAATAGAAAGTTGAAGGGCTACTAGTGACATTCTGATAGAGCCGTTATGAAAGAAAGCATTTATATTCGACTTCACTCAGAATCACAGATGGATTAATAGCTGCTCTCTCTCACTCCACAATGTAACCATCTGTCTTTTTCTCTCCAAACGGCTCTTTATAGAGCCGTTATACCACCACTACAAAAGATGCTATTTTCTTATTATTGTTAAGCTGTTATCAGCTTTTTTTTATCATTCTTGGTTGTAATAGAACTAATATCAAGTTAGATATTAGGGGTACGACAGAGTAGCTGGAGTACCCGTTGTTTTTTGTTTTGTTGGTTTGCCTGATTGAGATCAGGCTGTTATTTCTTGGTTACCAATCTGCTTGAGATCAGATTGGGTTTTATTGTTGCTGATTGATGGTTCTCTTTATACTTGATTGAGATCAAGTTATTGTATTGATACTATTTGAGAATCGTTTGGTTGTAATCGTTCGGTTGTTCTTGAGTAATAAAATCATTTGGTTCATGTTTTTCTACATGGTATCAGAGACAGGTTACTAATCTTGCTCTGAATATTGTTTTTCAAAAATTAGGGTTTCGAGAAAAAAAAAATTGGGGGTTTTTCAAATTGGATTGATTTTCCTTAAAAACGTTTGTTAATTAAAAGATTTTGTGAAGCATTGTTCAGGTCTAAAAGTTTTTCGCAATACACCTATTTTTTGAAAAAAAATATTATTAGAATTTGGTATACTTTGGGCCTTTGATCTTTAAAGGGTCCTGGTGATTGATTAAGTGAGGTTAATCAATATTTCTGTTGGTTGTTATACGATTGGGAGTGGTCCCTGGTTTTTTGCCCCAATTTTGGAAATTGGGTTGGAGGTTCTTGGTTCTGGAAAATTGATCAATTGGTGGGTTGGTTTTCTTGGCTTTGTGAGTCAAGAGCATTTGCCCTTGCTGATTCCGCTGCTTCTTGGATTTACGCGTGCACTGTAACACCTCTCTCACCTTTTATTTCCTTGCATTTAGTTTATCCTGTTTAGATTAATGGGGAGTAGGATATGAGAGATTGTTAGATGTTGTTTGGTGTTAGTTACCTTGTTCTTTTTGCTTGATTTTCTGCTTGTGTTAGTATTAGATTTGTTTGGTGCTGTGATTGCTGGTTTTGTCTTGCTTTCTGTTTCCTTTTTTGCCTGTTCCGTTGTTTCTTCCTTTAGCTGTGTTTGTGTGTTGTCTGCCCTCCTTGTTGTTTGGTTGTGTGTTCTGCCCTTGACCTACCACTTTAGTGGCAAGGAATCCTGGGAATTACGTTCTTCTCTCCTCTTGAGTGTTTGATTGTTATTTATTTTCTGTTCTTGGCTTTCTTTGGTTGTTACTTTATGCTTGGTTTACCCACATAGGGTGCGCTTTGTTTGGTTTTTTTTTTTCTGCTGTCACAACCCACTCCTACAGGGTGTGTCGTTGCTGACTTCGTTGCATATATAGGCTATGCTTGTATGCTTTTTTCTGCGCTTAAATGCTTTTTTTGCTCACGGTTTCTTTTCTGCAAAGGGGTATATTAGTGCTGATTTTTCAGCATGTTTCAAGGTATATTGTTGCTGTTTTTTCAGCTTGTTTCAAAGTGTTTGGCTGCTGTTTTTTCTGCGTGTATTATGGGCATGTTGTTTGCTGTTTTTTCAGCCCAAATGGGGTATTTTGCTGCTGATTTCTCAGCAGCATGAGGGGTGTTTGTCTTGCTTTTTTGCAGCCCCAAAAGGGGGTGTAATAGGGGTATAAAGCTGCTGCTTACAGCAGCACCATGTCTGTTCGGTGGCTGCTAAAACAGCCCCAATCATGTCGTAAAGACATGCTCGTTGCATTGGTAGACATGGTGATCATTTTGTCTGCCATGTTGGTTATTTGTTGGTGCTGATATTGTTTTCAGCACATGTGTGGTCATGATTCGTGGTACTATGGGTCTTGGGGATTGATGACCCCTTGCCCACGTTGTTCGCTATGTCGTTTTGGCATGGTTGTGGTTATGATCCAGTTGCTTGTTGCTTCCCATTTAAAATGGTTGGGTAATTAACTGTTTCGGAATTGATGTTAGTGTTATGGCCTGGTCATTTCTGACCTGGTTGTTTTTTGGCTCACATGGTGATCATATTATCAATCATGATTTCTTGTAGGTCTTGGGGATTAATGACCCCTTGTCTACGTTGGTTGTTGGGTCGTCTTGGCATGACCTTGGTTAAGATTGGATTACCAATTGACCTCTTAAGAGGTTCTTTTGGAATGTTGTTGGGTTCCCTCTTAAAGAACCTGATCTTGAATCAGTAAATGATTCTTTCAGGTGGTTTTTACCTGGTGATGTTTTTCAGTCCTCTGATATATCTGAGGCTGGAGTGTTGATTGTTGCAACAGTGTGTTGTGTGATCGGTTGAAAGAGAGTTTGTATTCTCTGTTGCTATGGGAGCTGTTAAGCAAACAGCTCATGTTGATTTTACCTTTTTTGGCTGAAAAAGCCTTATGTTGTGTGGTGACTCAAAACCTTTGAAGGATGATGTCACTCACTCTCTGAGAACATAACTTCTCAGTTGTTACCATCTTGTTAAACCAACCCAGCCCTCATAAGAGCTTGGGTTGTGTCTGATATGGTTTATGGTTTGACTGATCTTTGTGGATCTAGTCTTTATGTGTGGTTGGTGTTAACCCACACTATTATCTCACAGCCTGCATCTTAAAAGAGATGGCTTGTGTTCTTGGATGGTTCTTCCAAGTCTGATCATAGCATCAGCTTGGTGTATTATTGGTAACACCCTGGGTGCTCAGGATTGTGCTTACCTTGTATTGATTGACTCTGGAGTTCAATCTTTTGCAGTCTCTTGTGTGAGCTGCTTTCTTTCACCACTTTCAATATTGAAGGTGGTTGGTCTTCATTATGGGTATATGAGTTTCTCATATGACTTGAATTGTCGGTTCATACTTTGTCTAATTCAAAATCCCTTGGGATCATGGAATTCTTTTTTACACCTATTGACAATATGTTTTTTAAGAATGTGGTGTCACCACTCAAGTGTGTTATTATTTCAATCTTGGAGTTATATTTTCTCAAAAATTTCTGTTGTTCAAAACAAGTTTTTTTTAGTCATCTAGTTATGTTGTTCAAAACAAATTTTCTCAAAAACTCCAAGATTGAAGGGAGGATTGGTTGACATTCAAGAAGTGTGGTTGCTTGAGAAAAATCTGTTGGGTTGATGTTGGTTTACTCAAAACTGGTTGAGAACAGTTGTTTCAAGTTGTTGGTTCAGTGGCATTCTTTTGCTTGATTGAAATCAAGTATGATTATGGTTGTGAACTGGTTGCTCTGGCTATTGTTAATTGGTTCAGAGTTATCTACAGAGGCTGATTATAGCCTTTGCAACATCTGGATGTTTTGGGCTTTAAAGCCTTTGTTTTTCATGATATGACTGGGAACGTTTATACCAGTCAAACCTTTGGTAGAAAGGCTGCAATTAAAATTGCAGCTAAATCTGCTCATGGAAGTGGTTTTTTCACTTGGTTGGTTGCTTATGGTTATCGGTCTCATATTCTTGTTTGAGATCAAGTGTTTGGTCAATCTGTTTGAGAACAGATTTGGTCCCTCCTGAGTAACAACTTGATTTATATTATCGGTTTTAAAGATTGGAGTCTTCTCCTTTCTCTTTTGCTTACCTGCCTGAGATCGGGTTTAAGCGTTTCATATTTCTAGCCTGCTTGAGATCAGGCTTAACATGTTCCTGTATTAACCTGCTTGTGAGGAGGTTGTTGTTATTTTTTTGCTGCTGATTTATATCAGTTTGCATTTACCCATGGTTGTCTGATTTTATTCAGATTGTGATGTTGGTTGTACACCTGCTTGAGATCAGGTTGTACTTTGTTCTTTGCTGTTGATCTGATTGAGATCAGATTGCAGTTGTTATTGTGGTATTGTTGTTGACTGATTGAAATCAGTACTGTTACCAGGATATGTTCGTTAATAATTAAAGATGAGCTTGTGATTACCTGATTGAGATCAGATTAAAGTTTTTTCGTTTTATAACCTGCTTGAGAGCAGCCTGCCTTGTCTATGTTGTGTCCTTTGATTATAAAAGAATTTTTAAATTATGATTATGTTTTTTTTCTACCTGGACATTGCCCTACACTTTGAAGGAAAAAAATGTTTTCCAGGGATACTGAAACAATGAAAACAATTGCTGATTTTTCAGTCCAATGGTTTAAAAAAAAAAAAAAAAAAAGTTTGTCAGCATAAGGCTGTTTTTCAAAATGGGTTTTTTGGTGTTTTTCCAGGCTAAGATTAAGGGGGGATGTTGAAATATAATCTTAAGCCTGGATAATTTACAGGGACTAATGTTGGCACTTTCTTATTTTCAGCTTATGGTTATTGAAGCTTAAGCTTGGTTTGAAGTAAATAGAAAGTTGAAGGGCTACTAGTGACATTCTGATAGAGCCGTTATGAAAGAAAGCATTTATATTCGACTTCACTCAGAATCACAGATGGATTAATAGCTGCTCTCTCTCTCACTCCACAATGTAACCATCTGTCTTTTTCTCTCCAAACGGCTCTTTATAGAGCCGTTATACCACCACTACAAAAGATGCTATTTTCTTATTATTGTTAAGCTGTTATCAGCTTTTTTTTATCATTCTTGGTTGTAATAGAACTAATATCAAGTTAGATATTAGGGGTACGACAGAGTAGCTGGAGTACCCGTTGTTTTTTGTTTTGTTGGTTTGCCTGATTGAGATCAGGCTGTTATTTCTTGGTTACCAATCTGCTTGAGATCAGATTGGGTTTTATTGTTGCTGATTGATGGTTCTCTTTATACTTGATTGAGATCAAGTTATTGTATTGATACTATTTGAGAATCGTTTGGTTGTAATCGTTCGGTTGTTCTTGAGTAATAAAATCATTTGGTTCATGTTTTTCTACAGAATGCCACATGTCTCTTCGTAAATCAACCCGCTTATCCTCTTCACTCCTCCACGTCTAGCCTGTAAGATTGATAATAATATACAAGATAGTGATATGATAAGAATGATTGTTATTGCATGCTTGTTACATACAGACGATGGACTTTAAATAGGAGATTACATAAGACATATTTGGTAAGTCCTTAAATCATGGTAATCACCAATAAATGCATGATTATCACTAACCAATCTAAATTACAGCTAATGAATCATGCTGCACTTAATGAACCCACTTCACACTGAGTTCAAAAGTGCCTTCGTTGCATCTTATTTTCCAATAGCTGACACCGTCACAATTCCCACTCTCACGTAAATCCACTTCTTCGTCCACAATTTGTTTCTTTGTATCAAAATCCACTAAATCTGCTTGCATCCTAAGGTGCCCATTGGCAGGTACAGCCAAAGCAGATTTGTGGAGCGTCAACAAATAGGGCTTTCCGCAGCTAAATGATAGAGGTGGATCGGCTCTAAAGATATGTGCATTGTACTCACCTAAGAAACCAGAATCTCTAAGAATCTCTTTTCCATAAGAAGCCGTTATTTTGCCACTTAGTCGTATATCTTTAACGGGATAAAACCACAGCTCCATTGTAGTGTCTACAGCTTTTTTAATTGCAACAAAATTTAGAAGGATACGCCCATCTTCACGATTAATCTTAATCGTGCCACACTTGGTGTTCGAATCCCCATCCCAAAATTTCGTCATGTCTGCACTACCGCCGCCATTGTAAATTAAGTAAGTTTGGTCTCTCTCTTTGCTGGTAGCTTTGATCAGCAAAGCAACCTCGATAGATGCTGAAAAGGGGACAGAACGAACAGAACTGGTGTTTCCTAATGGTATATACGCACCATTGTTGATGGTTACCGCATCGTCGTACCATTCCCGGTCGAAATATGAAACATGGCAATCATCATTCTTATCCACCGTCACCCACCCATGACCATCTGCTAACCGACATTTGTCTACAAATGTAACCCTCCCAGTTACATTGCCTTCTTTAAAATGAGAATGTGAAACTTTAACATACATGGAGAAGATCTCAAATCGAGAATGTTCAATCCTAGCATCTTCGGATGAAGGAATTATGTGAAGCTTAGTGGACCTCACTTCTTTGCGGTCCAAAAATGTCTTTAATTCCATTGACCACTCGAATATTGACGGAGTTATCCCCAAAAGTTGAAAGCATTTGCTCATTACCACTATCGTTGCCTCACACAGCCCTAACATGTTCTCGGGCGAAACCTGCCAAACCTCGCGGTAGCAACAGTTAAATAACTTGGATAAATCGGAGAGGTATTCGCACAGAACATGTGGCACAAAACCTCCACAAGCACTATATACAACCTCAGTAAACTCTACAAAATGTAATCCCAGCTCACGTTCCTTCCCGGCCAACACATTTAGCTTTAGCAAGCTTCTATCGGGATTACTATTGATAATTGAATGCGCTAAAGCTTTTGTCCTTAGTAGAGACGCAAACGTGTTTCCCCCAAGACGATCCTCAATAAGATCCTCAATCTTGAATATGCACGCAGCCAATCTATGCCTTTTTAAACATGTAAATTTGAATGCACATTCAAAGAATGTTCCACGAGTATACCCGGAATTATTGCCGAGGTTTTCGAATTTGGGCCAATCATAACAGAATCTCTCCCACAAATCACACAGCTCTTGTTTTTCGCCACTGAATGTTCGGTACCCACAACACGTTAGTCCTAAGCCTTGCAAATAATCATCTGGGAGCCACCCTTCATTTGCAGCAGCAATATGACATTGTTCAATGTACCCTCTTAGTCGATGTGGGGTCATATACACCATAATGTCTGCTTTCTGAATGTTAGCTCCATGCCATAAAGTCCCGAGATCGGTGTAGACATCGTGTGATCGTCCATTGAGAGAAGTTTGGTGATTTACGCTTACAATCTTCCCCTGTATTTCAGTAAAATGTTCATGTGCCTTACGCCAAGCACGATCATCACAAAATCCGCTCCCCACGTCTACTCCGGAATATAAATACAAATTTACAAGCGCATCCTTCATATATATGGCCCGAACGATATCTGCACCTATACCCGGGTTCGTCGGGAAAACAAATACAGTTTTTCCTCGTATTCCCGAAGCAAATATTGTGGGTGCCCATGTATCTATGCCATCCTTAAGCATCTTCATTATCCTCTTAGCGATCCAGCGCCCTTCTAAGCTAAAAGTTAGAATGCCAGCATCATGTAAGCTGAGTCTTTTTATCATAGGAAAATCCCGAGATTCAAATACCTTCTTGATTTTCTTAGCAATATCTCTCGGTCCTTTTTTACAAAAAAGATGTGGGTCCTCTTTTCTTAACCGGTCGCATATGTCAATGACACCATAGAACGCATAGTCACCGTATTTTTCACGAGTTGTCTCTTTCAAGGGAAAATAGATAGAACGTGCCTCTAATTCATGGTAACAATCTGCCACTACTTCATGAAATAAATCTTGGATGTCTAGACTTGGCATCGACCTATCATGCTCAGTGTTTGGTGAGGGAGTGAACAGTCCGGTTGTTGAAGCAGACATTTGTCGGTTTATCGATAGTTCTTTGGACGAATCAATTGTTGGAAAATCAAGGTTCTAAAATTTGGGGCGAATGACTAATATACACTTAACACTCCCCGCAGTTCGAGCGGCGAAATCGCAAAAGCTCGGACTCGAGATTAAAAGCTAATAAACAATAAATTAAATCAAATAAATAATTATTGATGAATACATTCGACAGCAAGCGGAAGCACATCTTCAGCAGCAAGCAACAAATCGGATAGACCAAAGTATCCGTACCAAACAGGATAAACCAAAGTATCCTAAACACTCGTCTCGGGAATAAGAACCCTAAATTCAACACCAACAAAAGTCGTCTCGGGAATAAGAACCCTCGATTCGACACCAAAAAAAGTCGTCTCGAGAATTAATACCCTGGATTTGACATTAAAAAAAAAAAAAAAAAAAAAAAAAAAAAAAAAAAAAAAAAAAAGGATTTCATGATGCATACTATGACTCATAACTAGTAGGATGAATGAACGAAAGTTGGTTCTAAAACTTAAACCCCCAAAGAACCTTCCAAACAAACGGGCGTGTTTTTCCCTAGAAAAACATAAAGATCACGGATTTAGGAGAAGTTGTGGTTTATTTTGATTAAAGATTAAAGGGAGCCCTCCGAACCTCCGGCGTGTAGCCGGAGGCGGCAGCGGAAGAGTTTAAGTTTTGTGAATCTTAATGGCCTGATACCATATAAGTGATAATAATATACAAGATAGTGATATGATAAGAATGATTGTTATTGCATGCTTGTTACATACAGACAATGGACTTTAAATAGGAGATTACATAAGACATATTTGGTAAGTCCTTAAATCATGGCAATCAACAATAAATGCATGATTATCACTAACCAATTTAAATTACAGCTAATGAATGACTAATATACACTTAATATAGCCAACCTCCTTTTTTTTGAACGACAACTTTATTAGAAACAAAACAAAAACACTAGCAAGACGCTAGATTACAAAGAAATCAAAAAGGGGTGTTGCAACCAACTATCCCACTTGAATTTAAAACTACCCCTAGCATTACACCAACAAAAAGAGCGAAGCGCGATATCATCAAAAATGGAGTCTTTGCGAGGCTTCTTACTCGCCAAAAGATATTGATTCCGATAGTTCCATAAACTCCACCACGTAACGTAAAAGATCCCTTCCAAGATAATCTTCAGCTTAGAACCAAGGCGAATCGTATTGAACCAAACAAGCCATTCAGCATATGAAGTAAAATTTGGCACTCCCACATTCCAACAACGACAAACTAAACTCATCTCATCTTTAGCCAAAGAACAGTTAAAGAACAAATGAGACGAATCTTCTACATGCGACTCACAAATAGGACATGAAAGAGGATCAGAAACAACACCTCTTAACTCCAGATTTGCACGGGTAGGCAAACGATCTAAAGCAAGCTTCCAAGCGAAAATGTTAATTTTAATCGGGACGTCGTCAGGTACTGTTCCCAGCAAGGAAAATTAAGACTTTGCCGTTTTTTCACTTTTATGCTCCAAAAACGTCCAAAATGCTTCCTTTTCCAGAATTCACTCCAAAAGTACCTAAAATCACAAAAGGAACGATTTAGGGCAATATTTGATCAAATAAATTCAATTCCGGGCTTAAATGACCCCCTATAAACGGATCATTTTTCGCCTCATCAAAAACTATATATAGATTTTACAGGGTGACGGCGTCAAGAAGAAAATTCTGACGCCGTCAACTAGCCGCCCATAATGAAATCGGATTGCCTAGATCCACTTTTGACGCCGTCATGTGTAATATTACTCTGGGCCGTCACTCACATTTGGACCATGACGGCCTATGATGACGTCGTCATGTCCATAGTACAAAACTCTCTAGACCGTCACGAACTTTATCCACTTTCACCTCTTGTATTACTCTTGACGCCGTCATTAAGAAATTCTTGACGCCGTCAGGTACTGTTCCAGCAAGGAAAATTAAGACTTTGCCATTTTCTTCACTTTTATGCTCCAAAAACGTCCAAAATGCTTCCTTTTCAAGAATTCACTCTAAAAGTACCTAAAATGACAAAAGGAACGATTTAGGGCAATATTTGATCAAATAAATTCGAATCCGGGCTAAAATGACCCCCTAAAAATGGTTTATTTTTCGCCTCATCATATATATATATATATATATATATATATATATATATATATATATATATATATATATATATATATATATATATATATATATATATATATATAACATAATTAAGTCCAAGGAAATTCGCAAGAAATACGGATGTCCCGAGTCGTATCCCGTGAAGGAGTGAATGGAATCAAGAAATTCGATTCGTGAAATCGTGTTTGTGAAAAAGTGAAATTGTGATTATCGAATAAAAATAAGAACAAGAAATCACAAAATATGTAGGAAGTATAAGCTACTAATGCACAAGTATATAAAATCTAGAAACGGAAAATTAAACACGAAATTTTAAACGCTACGTACGAATTTAAAAGTGAATTTTGATGAAAAATTATCCTAAAAATGTAAAATAAATTTCTAAAAATCTTAAACTACTAAAAATAATTTTGAGAAAAAGAAAAATATTTTTTTTGACTTTTTATATATTTTCTATGAATTAATATCTATTTTTGTATTTTTAAAATGAATTAAAAATAAGAGAAAATGTGAAAATAAAAGTGAAATTTATAAAACAAATTTTGAAAAATCTAAAATAACAGAAAAGAATTTTCTAAAATATTTTTGGAATTTTTCAGGACTTTTATGATTTTTTATTTGATTTTCTTTATTTAAAAGTAATTAAAAATTGATTTAAATCTAAAATAAAATGAGAAAAATAGTAAAACTTTTCAGAAAATTATGAAAAATTTATAGAAAATCTAAAATATTAAAAGAAACTTGAGAAATTTTTTTGAAATGAAATAAGCTGTAGAAATGCTTATTGAGTGCAAATCAGCTTAATACAAGTGCTTATTAATAAGCACTTGTATCAAAACTGATTGGAACTTCAAACACAGCTGCAATATGCTCAAATAAGCTCAATTGAATTCAAATAAAACCAGATTAAGCACAGAAACACAAGTATCATGCAACAAGAAGTCTCAATAAGCAAATGAATAAGCAGATTGATCACAGATTAAGCAAGAGGCTAAAGAACAATGTAATCAACTATTATTCACTCAATGATACTCAGAAACAACAGATAAACTCAGATTATGCGTCTAAGAGCACTACTGTAGGTATGAAATCACATCAGCAGACTTGGTTTTATACACCTAATATGCAGACCTCAATAAGCAGTATTAATAAGCAATTAGATACAAACTATTCGGGCAAAAGTTAACTCGCAATATTGAGATGCTAAAAATCTAAAAAAAAAAGCCCTATCCTAAACTATCAATTACTACATTAATTGATACCTAATTCAACAATCTGTAAAGGTGTCAATCCTGAAACTTTTGACTTTTTTTTTTGATGAACAATCCCTTTTGACAACAGCTAAGTTCTACTAGTCTAATTCTTCTATTTATGTTGCATTAAGCTCTAATAACTCTGAATTGATGTAACCTATATTATTTTTGCAACGAATACTATAATTCCTTTAACTAAATTTAATTATCCTATCAGTTGAGTTTTTAATCTAACTTTGACTTTTTATAAACTAAACTACCTTTATTTTGCTAAGACTGGTCCATTCTAACCTATGTGAGACTAAAATAGCAGAAACATCAGCAATCTAGCAACATTCACACCTAATGAGTAGCAGATCCAAACACCCCTTTATTATGCAATTATACTAACAATCTGAGATTTAAGCTTCAATATACATCAACAATGATCAAACTATATTCATTAACAATCCTAGAATCTAGATTAACAGGAAACAACAACTAAATGTCACAGATCTATCAAATTGAAAAATTTAAAACTTAGTTACAAGCAAGCAGTTGAACAAATGATCAAACAAATCAAGTATCACTATATCTACCAAAGTTACTACAAATAATAGCAATGTAACAGTAACAACTAAGATCTAAACCAGAATATAACAGATGCAATTAAGAACTTGAGATTGAAATCAGAATCTTACAAAGCAATTCCTCCTCAGCATGAACAGAGGAGGTTCACTATGCTAACCTATCTTTAGATAGGCCAAGAGGCTTCCATTTCTCCCTTTGGTCTATCACTTAACACCAGGATTCATCATGATCATGAACAGTTGACTTATGTTGACTGCTTTTGAGATTTTGATCACAGAACTTATACAATCTATAATAAACTCTTCACTAAAGCTAAGAAGCTGAAATGAAGAGTATCTATCTAATATCAAGCTTATTTGCAAGCTGAAAAAGGATTTTCAAAAATATTTTTTATATTTTTTTGTTGTTTTTCTGATTTTTTTAAGGTTTTTATAAAGAGAAAATGTAACTAAAGTAACTTTTGATGAATGAAATCTGAAATTACTACTCAGATAAGCTACAAATATATTTGAAACAACTTATAAGATTTATTTAAAAGCTAAAGTAATATGAAATGTAGATAACTAAACAGAATTGAGAAGTTGTAAACTAAAAATTTTATTGATTAAATGTAGAAATTACAATTATAAAAGAAGAAATTACAAAAGCTTTATAACTACATCTAAACTAAAATCATTTTTGCAGCATTTCATTACACTAAATTCTATATCTAAAATGAGTGAAAATGGGCACTATTTATAGCCGTGAGGATGAGGGTTAGGGTCTCCAAATGCCAAGCTGGCAATCCAGGTGAAATGTGTTTCTTCTCAGCTCTTCATATCCCTTGGATCACTTCTGTGCTTCTTTCATCAAACATCAACCCTTGGATCATGATTAGTGATGTGGCACAACCAATGATAAGTTGCCTTATGTCCCATTCGTGCACCCTTTCTCTGTCCGTGTCAGAAACTTCTAGAAATAGAATCCAGTGATGAGGGAATGATGTGTTCCTACCAATAGAACTCTGACATGTGTCCACGAGCTCCAATCATACTCAAATATTCTTTCGGACACTCACTAAGCACGAGGGTACACTTCTAGAAGGATCAATGATTGGGTAATTATGCTTAATTGATGTGGGGGTGGGTTAATTTGACCTTGTGCGTTTCTAGGGTTCATGTAGGATTGGTATTTCTGGGTTGAGAGGATTTGGGGGGCCGGTAATATTAAGAGTAATTTTTTACTGTTTGTTTGACCGAAGATAAATGGGCGTTTGACCAAGGTGAAGTATGGGCTTGGTTTTTTATTTGGAACTTGGGCTTGGACTTTAAATTGAAATGGATTTGGACTTTGATAACTTTGGACCAAGGCTTTAACATTTGCATTGTGTATTTCCAGATTTTAGTGTTTCAAAGTTACAAGGACCATATGTGTAGATTTTTGAATTTGCAAGGGCTGAAAATGCCAATCTTCATAAATAGTTATCAAGGGCCAATCTTGCCAATCTTGAATAGATGAAGGGCTGATGTTGACTTGTCTTCGAAAATATCTTTGAGGGACTGAATTTGTCAACTTTGAAAACTGAGGGGCCATTCTTGCAATTTTATCAAACTTCACAACAAGGGTCAATCTCGTAACTCTTTCAAACTCCAAGGATCTCTTTTGACTTTATAAGCTCAACTTTGACTTTCAGATTCCAGCTTTGATTTTTCTGACTCGTTCCACTCTCGTGCTCGTTTTTACAGGTTTCCGTTTGATTTTTGTCTTTTTATGAAATATCCGTACTTGCACATTCACAATCACAAAAAACACATTTTCTTTGGCAATTTGGGTTAGTTTTTGGATTATTTAGTCTTATTTTGGTCAAGAAAAGGTGAGTGAATAAGCACTCACCATGTGCCTAGATTACTGAAAACGCATTTGAGTAGGAAGTTCAATGTTGTAGAGAATTTGATACGTAGTATTAGATTGTAGGCAACGCAAAGCTTTTTTTCTTTATAAGAGGCTATATGGCTCCATGGATTAATGTTAAAGACATCAATCAATACTCCAATCTATCGGGTTATGCTGTTTTCACTCATACATATAAGTACTCTTGAGTCTTGACACGTCAATCAGTCACTTGGATCGATTGTTTATGCCACTTCTTTGTAACTTTTTAGCTGTTAATACCACATAGATCCACGAAGTAACATTTCACTAGTTATTATATATATAATTTATGGTTTAATACGACGCTGTTCAATGTTCTACAGTACCCGGCCTTCCCTTTTATAATGGGCTAATTCTGGCCCGTCAAGTTTGGTCTGTCTCATGTCCAGTAAATATCACCAGCACTCCCAGGCAGCACTCCCACCGCCTTTCTTCTACCTCCTAGAAATTTCTATACGCTTCATCGGTCTATCCATCTTATCAAAAGAAAATCCCCAAAACCTGGAAGACAAATGGAAGATTAAACAAAGATACAAAGACAAATGGGCTGCCGCCATAGGTACGGTGATATTTTTTGTTTGGTCAATTAATAAACATGATTATAGTGTTGAGGCTTTAGGAGTGTTTTTTTTCAATTAATAAACATGATTATAGTGTTGATGCTTATGCCATGTGTTTTTTTTCATCTTCACTGGCCATTGTTTATAGTGTTGAGGCTTTAGGAGTGTTTCGAATGTTATGCTCATGTGTTTACATCCAATCCGTGCAGGTGGAAGATTTGTCTTCGCGGGTTGCGCACCTATGGAATCTAATGGTTACCAAGGTAGGATTTCTTTTCTTTACATCTTACCTGTTATAAGACGTTATCTTTACATATGTAATTTTATTGTTAATTATGTTTTCATTTTATTTCACTAATTTGAGAAAATATGAATGCAGAAGAAGTTGCAGGTGCAGGCGAGGAATTCTCAAAGGTACACCATTATCTAACACGATTATAACATTTAATCAGATAAATTTTGTAGTTAGATTAAACCATATTTTGCTACAAATATGTTTATGTCAATGCATACGGATATTATTATATAGAGGTTTAGCATAACTTTTTGTTTTGTATCTATGGTTACAATCTGCTGACAGAAAGAGAGGCATAAGTAGTATCATTTCACTATATAAGCACATGTTCTTAAGTTTTAGTATAGTTGCCTACGCTTCCCTTTATCATGTTTGCAGCTAAGGAAATCGTAAGAGTTCACACGCCCCTATGAAATCCCTGCAGGCTGTAGGGGATACACCTAACACAGTGATTGTCATTTTTAGGACAGGCTACTTAGGCTGATGTTTAAGTCTTCTTTGTGTCATTTTTGGACAGGTTTGTGGCTTAATTTATATTTGATATGTGAATTTTTTTTGGCACGTTGATTATTAACGTCTATACTACCGTAACTATCGTTTTATAGGTTTACTATTTGAGGCTGCTAGGAGACTAACGTCATTCAACTCTGATTGAATTTGTTAGGCACCTACAAACTTTGCTGAAGAGGTAAAGTTACATAATAACATACTTTATCTTACATTATCTATTAGCTACACAATTGAGTTTCGTTTGGGTGTAGTGCATCCTAATTGAGTTTCGTTTTGTTGTGTTTGATAAGATTGCTTATTTGACGATATCATTTAGGCCCCTTATTACATGTAAGTTGTTAAATTTTAGAATTTGCCTCAAACTAATACAAGTGGTAATCAATATTTTGCAGCTCATGAAAAGGTTTGGTAAAAATTTTAATTGTATGACTTAGATTAAAATATGATTACAAGAGCCGCAATTAAATTGATATAGCTTTTGTCTGTTTTTATAAAAAAATCATAAGCCGAATCAACCCATTTTTAAATAAATGGGTCGAAACTCGCTACCAATATTAGTATAACTAACTGAATAAACTTTTTTTTGCAGGCTATTACATTGAAGTCATACCCTCCACAGCTCTCACTTACAACTCTTATTTGCGACTACGATCTATGGTGTAAGAAATCTATATAATATGGATGCTTATTTCTGAGGGCCACTCATATTGGGTCCAAAACTGCAATTGTTGAAATAGTTAAGGCTGCTAAACTTGCAAAAGTCCCTGTATGGAAGCTAGTTGTTCGAATACAAAGGTTTTTCATTCAAGTGGTGAGTAATTCGTCTCTAAACTCATTTCAAATAAGTTTCATTGTTTTTTACTGTAGTGTTTTCTGTTTGGAGTTTAAATAATCAGATTAGCAGTTTGCGTAACCTCACTAATCTCCCTTGAAGATGTATATTTGTTGGTAGGGTCATGAGTGCAGAGGGCATATATGAGAATATCTCCAAAAATACAGGCGAGTTAATTTTTTTTAAAGTCTATATATCTTATGTTAAGTATTAAATTTCATACAGTTAGTGCTACACTAAAACCCAACAATCGGCTCATATATTCAAATTTAGGTTGCTTGATGTGGACAGATATGAAATCGATCACAAGTCTGTAAAAGAAAATAAGATATTTGGTACGTAATGCGAGGTAAACAATAGTTTCTGAAATTCTTTCGTTGTTTTGGCCGTAGAATTTAGTGTATCATGCCAGTCTAGACGAAAGGAAAGATGAAGACTATATCAGTTCCAAATAAATTATTTCTTAAAATCTTTGTTTTTTACGGCATATGGTTTGTGAGATTAAGGGCGTGTTTGTTTTGACTTAATATGTTTGCTTGGTTACGGTTCAGTAGGTACGGTTCAAAGGGTGTGATTAAGAGGATATCGTTAGGGGGATGTGTTTGAGGGGTTATGGTTCAGGGGATATGTAGTACAGGGAATGTTGTTCACGAGCTTTACTTTAAGGCGTTGTGGTTTATGGACTGTGGTTCAGGGGTTGCGGTTCAAGGGGGTTGATCAAAAGATTTGAATGAGAGGTACACCATTTGAGTTTGAAAAGCAATGGTCATGGCTCCCGCATCACGCTTCGTCAAAGGCCCAAACGGGTAATGTATTCTAAAACATGCTCGGGTTCAAGAAATAATGTGATGTAAATATAAATGTTGGTATCAATATTTTTTCACACCTTAACTTTATAGCAGTTGTCTCTATGTTGTGTTAGGAATGCATACATATATTTTTTTTTAAACAGATTGAAAAAAGGTCATACATTGCTAATTATCCCAACTTTGTTTGGGTATGCAGGGATCTTAACTAAATGTGTACAACAACTCCTTTAGTGTTGTTTAGGTGAATTGCAACCTTTACCTTTACTGCCTAAGTACATTATACTTTAAAAAAATAACACTGACTATATTCTACTTAAAAACAACACATTATATTAATATAAACTACGATGGCAACTCCGTTCCCGATTAAACTAATTGGCTAGCCTAACCGGTGGCAACTCCGTTCCCGATTAAACTAATTGAACCCGTTGGTCTAGTCAGGTTTTTAAAAGAATATGTACCATCAACTTTTTTGAGTTTTGTATGTTTTATTAATTTGTACAATATGTATAATAATATGTGTTGGTAAATAATGTTTAATTGGTTTATATATACTTTGTGCTTTATTTGTTGTAATGCTTTTTCAATGTTTGAAATGTTTGTCAATGAATGCAACAAAAGTAATTCTTACATTATATGTAGTATAGATATAACTAAACTTGAATTGTTTTAGAGTGTACTTCAATTGTTAAGGATGCAACTACTAGAAGTCGGGACAATCTGTATATTAGTTCCTGATTTCAATGAAAGGTGTGCTTAAAATGCTAGTGATGCAAAATAGTCCGTGTTTATAAACCTATACAATCATGTCGGCTTCTTCAAACGAGTTCAAGTTCTTTACAATAATTTCATGTAATTATATTGATGAAATATAGTAGCAATAGCAATTAAAATCTAATAGCCAAAATCAGGGCCCGTTTGATTTGTGGGTTTTGATTTAAAGTAATGAAATGATAGTCATATTGTGTTGTTTGGTATAATTTTGAATCCAAATATTATACTATGATATAATCCTACTCAACGTGGTAGTATTTCTGACACATTGTCAGTGGATTTGCCCATCTTCAATTATCTACCACACAAGCTCCATAATATTTGTCATCCTTTGTACTTTTTTAATTTCTTTATTTAACTTTACTTTATAAATAATACACTTATATATTTTAAATAAAATATAATTTCTCTTTCATCATTTAATTCAAACATATACTTAAATTTCAATTTATTTCAAACCTTTCCTAAATCCAAATCAATTCAAATCCCACTTACAAACTAAACGGACCCTCAATATACATCTGTTAATTATAATTTACTTATCTTTTTAAGATCCTCTGTTAGGTGAACAAAATGTCCCAAAAAGTAAATACGGAGTATGATAGATGTAGATCGTAATATTAAGTATGAAAGCACCAGTGGTCTAGTGGTAGAATAGTACCCTGCCACGGTACAGACCCGGGTTCGATTCCCGGCTGGTGCACTTGAAAGTAACCAGAGTGCCTTTGTCCTACTTCACAGGCTTTGTTGACTACTTTCAGTTTTTGATAATTTTGTGTGCTGATAATCAAATTTTAGCCAACTCTTCACAGGCTTTGTTGACTACTCTCAGTTTTTGATAATTTTGTGTGCTGATAATCAAATTTTAGCCAACTCACTTGCAATTTGCAGATGACCCAATGGCCAAGCTAAATGTAGGTAAAAGTGAGAGGCATTAAAAACTTTTGTTCGAAATAATCTTCACACTTACTATATGTCTCCGTTTGAATTACCGATTTACCGATAGCGGTTGTAAGGGAGTTTGAGAAGTCGGGAGGCTGCTTTATCACCTAGGTCAGATAATCAGGCACATTGCAGTAAACTATAACTATTTCATTACTTGCAGTTCTAATGATCAACTCTTTTCCGAACACTAGACCAACCAAAACCATCCCTTAAATCTTTCACTTAGTGACTTCTTTTTCGACTTTGGAATGGAGACTAGAATTATGTACTTGAGTTTCGAATGGAGCTGGAACCGAAGGAGAATGAGCTCATGTTTTCAACTCGACTTTGAAAAGGTGTATGATCCAATCACGTGTGTGTATCTGCCATGTGGAAGCCATTATGTTTGAAATGAGATTTGGCCCAACATAGGTCAGTTAGATCAAGACCTGTAACGGGTCTATAATGCTCTAAGTACTTTTAATTAGTAAACCGGGCCTCTATTGTAGGCTTGTAGCCGTTCGCATGTGTTAGGGGTTGAGGCAGAGAGACTCGCTGTCCCGGCTACTATTAAATATTGTAAGGTGAGTATTTGAACGTATCAATGCGTAAAGAGATGGAGATTGGTCTGAGTGATGCTGGCAAATATCGCATTCAGGTAACTCACTTGCAGTTTGCATATAATGCTATTTCGCAATATATCCCTAAAGGAGTTAAGAAATATGAAATGGGTATAGCATCGTCCATAAAGGTGTAAAGAACTTATGATGGTAGTCAGGACATTACCTGGTCAAATGGGAAAACCTTAAACCATAAAGGTGTAAAGAACTGAAGATGGTAGTCTAGAATTAAATCACGAAGGCTAAAACATATGGAGAATCGGCCCATGTTAACTAAAAATATGTTTTGGCATTTTGGGTCACAGGAAATAGTTGTCACTGAAAGAAGGTATTGAGTAACTTTGAAAAAAAGACCAACTAGCTAGTCGTAACTTTTGTGAAGGAGAATATACTGCAGCGCTCTAAAAGAGTATTGTTTGGAATGTATGCTGCAAGTTCCAATGATAATGGCGTGGTAAAAAATGAGACTTGGCTTCTCCCTATGAATCAACGCAGCAGCACCCGATGGAAGTGAGGACTATTCGTATACATGTTCCAATATGTTGTAGAGTGTTCTTCAAATGCTAAGGATGCAAATATATAAATGAGTACAATCATGAGGGCTGCTTGAACACCTCATCTCAAGCTCTGATAACCAACATGTTGCAGGTAAACTGTAACTTTGATATCGAGGGTGCACATGATCTGAAATTTGACGACCATCAAGGAGTTACTTTTGGGATGTATTATGTATACTTAAACTGAATGTTTTGTTGTCATTTGGCAATAAGGAAGCCATAGGATGGTTATGGATATATAAAAATAAGATATCACAATACAAAATTCATTCACAGGGACAGGGTGATGACTACTAGGAATCGAGTATTTCGGTTACCATGCTAAGTTGTTGGGACTAAAGAGCAGGTAAAAAAGGCTATCCTATTTTGGTCGCAAAGAATGGTGTGGTTTGAAGACACCTGCAGGGGGACTTCGAAAACTGTCCAAGGAGAGTCATAGAAGATGTCAAATCAGTCTTCTGTTGAGTGTTGAAGATTTTAAAAGTGCAGCAACACTGTAACCGGGGTGTTCGGGTAAGCCTATTTTTGGGGCTTATTGGCTTATTGCATCTTTGTACAGCTATTAAGCCCTTTTGGGTGTTTGGATAAAGCCAAAAAGCTTATGCGTATGGGATTATATCACCTAGTTTTAAAAAACTCCGTTGGAGTGGCGAGTTAATTTGAGTAAGCATCCTACATACTTTTACCACTATAAGTTAACAAGCTAACCCAAACACTAAATGCTTATTGTGTTAATTAGATACAACTATAAGAGAATAAACCTTTTTTTATCCTAAATAAGCTTACCCAACTACCCCACCCCCAGTTTTTTGGAAGTTATTTCGCGCAATTATGTGATGAGATTGTTGTGTTTACCGTTTAAATAAGTCACTTAAGGACTTTCGACCCAATTTGGTGATGTGACGTTTGTATATACGACTAAACATTCATTTGGAAAGGCATATGATTCGGTCAGAAACTGCTAGAAGTCGGGGAAACTCGTATAAAAAGACTAATTTCGTATAATGAAACGTGTACTAAAAATGCTAATGATGCAAAATAGTCGGTGTTTATAAACCAATACAAGCATGTCGGCTTCTTCAGCATGTTGCATTCACAGTTACATATCTACCAAACATCACTTAAAACCTTCAAATGAGTTCAAGTTATTTACATAATTCATAATTTTATGCTCTTATATTGTTGAAATATAGTATAAGCATCACTTAAAAGTAAAGCGGTTAGAAAAAACATTTTACGGTACAAAAATATAGTTTGGCTTAAAGTTAAAAAAATTAGATGTCAAATACTTTGTTAGCTGAACAAAATGTCCCTAAAATTAATGATATTAAATGTAGATCGTAACATTAGACATATAAGCACCAGCGGTCTAGTGGTAGAATAGTACCCTGCCACGGTACAGACCCGTGAGTTTTTGATAACTCTTTTTCGTTTCCTTTTAATGCCGTATGTGTTGATAACTGATTATTTTACCTCATTATTTACTCTTGTTTGAATTTGTGGCGTTAAATTCTTAAACAATTCGGGGGCTATCAAAATGAAAAAGTATTCTCCTAATGCTTTCTGTTAATAACAAAATATTGTTTTAGTTACAACTATAATGGTTTCTCCTCAACCCACAGGACTTTACTAATGTGTCAACGATAAGTTTACGAGCACCAAGGTTTTGACTTCATACTAACAAAATGAGTTAGTAGACACATCTGTCTAAGGGATGGTGGCATATGCTAAAAAAAACAATACATTGTGTGGCTTATATAGACATGGATTGTTAAGTGATGTGGGACGTGTGCAGAGCCTGGATTATTTATCTTGGAGTGGACGTTCACTTGGATTATTTTAGAAGTATCTAAAAGTCGAAACATTTAGCTGATATTTTAAAAGTTTTTTTTATATATCTCAAGTACATTCACTTGAATATGTGACTGTAAATATATATGCTACTAGTAAAATAATTATTGAAACAGAATACGATCATTGGTGTCTAAATTATGTGGTGATAAGTTTATAGAGTTTGATTACGAATTTACGATTTTCTCTTTACACCTTAAGTTCTATCGAATCAAAACACTTGCTAGAAAATTAATTTAAATAGTTGTTAGGGGACGCACGGGTTAGAATGTTTCTTCAAATGCATATAAAAGCAGTGATATTAACAGCATATGATAGTTTATATCCCAAAGCACCAGTGGTCGAGTGAGTGAAGTGTGTGTCTTAGTACTAGTATTTCATAGGTTTTGCTTGCTATTTTAAGTTTTTTGCTATGCTTGATCATCCTCAATTTTTTTCTTAATGTTGGTAACTGTTGAGGGCGTATGTCGTTTTAGATGAAGATTTTATTCCAATCTTGTGGTTGATTATCGGTAACGTATATCTTCAAGTCTACAAAACGCCCGACTTCTTGTATTTATTGAGGTGCATCTGCTACATAGAAAGTGTTAAATGTACAGTTTTGACAAGATTCTAGGAGGTTGGGAGTTGCATTCTATCTGGATTCAGTTAATTAGGATTGGATTGATAGAGTTACATCTATAGTTCATTAGAGCTGCAAATAATGAAATACTAAGTTCCAGATCAGTGCGCCCTCAATATCAAGCTTACTGTTAACCACAGCATATTGGTTATCATAGGTTGCAGCTGAACCCGATTTCCAGCATCGATGCTTAAACAAATAAACAAACCAATCTCCGTACCTTTCAATAATCCATTAATACATTCAAACACTCAGTTTACAAAAGATAGTAGCTGAGTTTTCTGCCTCAACATGTCATACATACAAAATTGCTTTGATAGAGACCTAATTAGTAATAACAGAATTGCAGACCCATTACAGATTGAAACAGAATCGTTTCTAGATACTTCCACCTTATTGAATCATACGCCTTTTCTGCAAAGTCGATTTTCGTAAATGAGCTCAATCTCCTTCATTTCAAGTCTACATTCCAAACATAATTCCTTACTCATGGAGTCTCTGTCAGCAACAAATCAACCATCTTTTTTCTATTTACCTCAACCGAAAAAAAAGTATCCGGTTTTTGAAGCTACCAAAACAATTACTAGTAATAAAAAAGCAACAAAAACAGTAATCAATAAGTTTGATTAAAACTTGAATTTCATTGATTAATGTATCACTTCTAATCAACAACACGTAATAAAGACCAGATCTAAACCATCTAACCAAACACCACCCAATTTAACCAAACCTAATAAACACCAGATCTAATCCATCAAACCAAACAGCAGGTAATTAATTTAACCACCGAAACCATAGAGGGTACGGCCTTGTCTTTTCAAAGCATAAACAACATCCATTGCAGTGACTGTCTTCCTGCGAGCGTGCTCAGTGTAGGTGACAGCATCACGGATGACATTCTCCAAAAAGATCTTCAACACGCCACGTGTCTCTTCATAAATCAACCCGCTTATCCTCTTGACTCCACCTCTACGTGCTAAACGACGAATAGCAGGCTTTGTGATTCCCTGGATGTTGTCTCGGAGGACCTTACGATGTCGTTTGGCTCCTCCTTTGCCTAACCCCTTTCCTCCTTTCCCTCTTCCTGACATTTTTTATTTTTTTTTATTAAAATTGGTTTTGATTTGAATTTGTGGTTTGTGAAATGAGGGGAGTGGGTCTATTTTATAGTGGTTGAGTGACTTTTTGTGTTTGTTTGGGAGTGTTTTGGTGCGTTGGATTAAAGAATTGGGGAGTGAATGTGGATCGTTGGATTGCCATCTGTGTGAGTGTAAATGGAATGTTTCTATTGGTTGATTTCATGAAGTTACGGATTGGTGGATATAAGTGGCACGTGGTTACAAACTTTCATTTCGTAAACAGACGTGAGACGTTCATTTCATTTTATATGCATTAGAGAGTACAGGGAGTGATAACTTATGAGACATCATGAAATTATAACACCACTTTTTACAAATTTACAAATTTTACCCTAAACAAATTTATTTATTAAACATTCAAACATTTTATTAATAAAACTTAAGCATTAAAAATAAATAAATAAATAATAATAATAATAAAAGTATGAATTAAAATATGAATTGAACAATACGATAAGTAAATAAGTAAAACTAGTCGTCATCTTCTTCCTCTAAATCCACACGGTTATGCCAAATATGCTCCATAAGATTGAGTTGGAGACTAACATGAACATTTTTGTCACGGATTTCTTTTGCCTTTTGACGACGCCTATCACATCTATCAATCCACCTATCTTACATTTGTCTAGCCGGATCCCGAAAAATTTCTTTGTATTCACTTACATGAAATTTTTGATCTTTTAGAATCATGTTATGCAATATGATGCAAGAATACATGATTCTACTTATCTTGGTAACCTGGTAAGCACGCGCTGGTTGTTGTATTATTCCTCATCGTCCTTGGAGAACACTAAAAGCACGTTCAATATCCTTTCGTGCTGCCTCTTGACGCCGTTTAAATAAAGTGTGTTTATCATCAACGGTATTAGTGAATGATTTTGACGAAAGTAGCCCACTGTAGGTAAATCCCATCGGCTAAGTAGTACCCTTTTTCAAACACAAGTCCATTTACCTCAAACAGAACTACAGGGGAATCATCATTCCGCAAATCATCGAACAACGACGAATTATCTAAAACATTAATATCTTCGCACCCGCTACATCAAAAAATGTGTGCCAAATCCACAAATCCTGCGACGCAACAACTTCAAGCAATGTAGTATGGTATTTTTTATGCCCACTAACAAATTGCCCTTGCCATGACACCGGACAATTTCTCCATTACCAATGCATACAGTCAATGCTACCAAGCATTCCCGGAAAACCATGTTCCTTCTCATGTTTTGCATATAGGTTTTGAATGTCATGCATATTTGATTTTCTTAAAAACTCTCCCTTAAACAAATCAATAATGCACTTATTGAAATTATCTAGACAATCACGTCCGGTACGTGCACTCATTTGCAAATACTCGTCGAACGCATCCGGTGAGCTGCCATATGCCAATCGGTGTATGGCCATTGTGTATTTCATTAAAACACTAATACTCATCCGACTAGTAGCATCAGGTGCTTGGGAAAAGTATGCAAAATTATCCGAAAGAGGATCGGCAATATATGATTCAATAGCGGAAACTATTTGAAGAAATAGTTCCCAGCCCATACGAAATCTTCTACGAAAGTCTATAAGAGGATACTTACAATTTTCACTAAATTACTCGGCCTTCAAACGCTCCTCTGCAACCTCACGTTCACGGGAAATTGGGTTACCGGTCAACCGCATAGATGATTCGGCTTCTTCTTCTTCTTCTATTCTCGTGTACTCATAAGCGGCAAAGATTGCTAAAGCGTCTGCTTCATCTTCGATATCGGAAAGGCTCACATGTTCGGCGTAAGTTGGATTATGTGGATCCATTGAGAAAGAATTTTAGTGGGATATAAAGATGGTTTTATTTTTGTGTTTGTAAAAGAATTAGATTAAATGGGTTTATATAGGTGGGTTTTTTTGAAAAAAAATAATAATAACAAGTTATTAGATAAACTAGCCGTTATATATATATATATATATATATATATATATATATATATATATATATATATATATATATATATATATATATATATAGTGTGAGGTTCTTTTCAGAACCAAATAAATTGCGAGAACCACTCTTTTACTCCTAACAATGCAGGATGTACAACAGTACAATGCAAGATGGCATTTTGGAAAATATTTGTAACTTATTTTGGAAGAAAAAATTAAATTAAGGGCAAATTAGGTATTTAAATTCTCCATAAAAATAGCTTCAATATGTAGATAATTGGTGAATGAATCAGTTACATATCAAAACCACTCAGACCACATCTCACGTCTTTATCTCAACCCTAATAACCCAAGGGTGCCGGCGATTGTAACCCTTCCTTATTACACCAAGAAACCACGTGTCATCAAGATCTCATTAAAGGTTTATCGGGTAGGTTTTATTAGTTTTTGTTTTTTCGTTTAAGGTCTGATGATGTGTGTTCATGGATATTTAAAGATCCATTCTTAAAACGAAACAACACTGAGATCTCTTCTTGTTCTTGTAGTTCTCGAATCTTTTTATTTTTCGATGTAATGTATTGAATTAAAGATTATGATTGGTTCAAAACCGCTGCCGTAATCGAAAGAACGATCCAAGACGTAACCGACCCGAAACTGCTACAAGACTACAAGTTTTTAGAAGATGTGAAAATTCGAAATCTCAGGTTTACTTTTTTTGTTTTTCTGATAATCGTGAAACAATAATTTCAAATTGTTAATGTTAGCGTTTTACGTTAAGTATCTCATGTCAAGATAATATTATTTATCTCAAATACTTACTGTCATGCAATATGGCTTTAGGTTTCAATGTGGCTTATTTGTTAGTGATATGTAATATAAATACAGTGATCATGTATAAATTGGAGGTTTATATCAATTATAGGAAATTTGTGTGGTGGCCTATAATTGTTGTTGGATACCTATGTGTTTGATGATAAAATAGACACTCGTGCACATGTACACAAGCTTTAACCAACTTAAATTTTATTTAGTTTATTTTCATATTAGGTTTGGTTTGATGGTTGGTGTGAACATCCTCGAATGCATGTGCACAAGTGCCATGTGTGTGTTTGATAAAAAAATAAACATGATAGAACTACACATATATCTTTGCAAGACATCCCAAAACATATGTGCACAAGTATTGTAGTTTTATGAATAACGTGTTCCTTTGATTAACAAATACTCATTTTTAGTCATTTTGTTATTTTGTTTTATAAATAAACATGTTCCTTTGCAAAAGACTGGTGCCTGGGGTGTTTAGGGTTACCTTATCTTTTAACTTGACAAAACCTTTTTAAGATATCTATTCGAATAAAGGAAGATTTAAAAAAAGTGAGAAGCTTTAAAAAAATTGAAGGGTGCATATGTGTTTTATAGTTTATAGTTGGTATATGTGTGCTTATGTGTTTTAAATTTTATATATATAATCAATTGAAAGGTGCATATGTGTTTTAGAGTGTGTTATATATGTGTGTGCATATGTGTTTTTTGTGCGCATATGTTTTTACAGCTGGTATCAATAACAAGTGTGTCCATAATTTTATTAAAATGTGATCTATAATTTTTTTTCGTATTATTGTTGTTAATTAATATTGGTTGCAAATATCCAGGTTTATGCTCAAGATGAAGAATACAAATGCACTAAAAATGATAGAGACGAATAATGTACATGTGAATACGACGAAAAATTTACATGCATGTGCGTATACGCAAAAACGATCACGATAATCAAGGATACGTGAATGCATACGTGCACACTAATGACGATGTTGCAAAACATGGTGTTTACACATGTGCATCCTCAATTAATTTTTTTTTTCTATAAATTAAGCATTTGTAATGAAGTAGAAATTTTAACAGGTATTAAATTTTGTAAATCATTAACTTGTACAATTTTGAGTTATTATTTATTTTGTTGATAAGTTTGTAGAGATGTTTACGTGTTAAGAGAGTTAGTTGCACGTGTGCACATATGCTCATATATTAAAAGTTTGAAAAGTATACACATTTTGAAAACCATCTTGGTGTCTATATTGAAAATTTAATTTATCTACTACAAGAAACACATATGCACCTCACTAAACATAAATGCTGGAAACAAAATACTATTCAAAAAAAAAATAATAAATAAAAAATGAAAAAAAATCCCTAATATTAAGGAACTAAAATAACGTTTTTTATTTAAAAAATTAAAAAATAAAATAAAAAAGTAATTTTACCATTATACCCTTCTGAATTAAATAATAAAAATTAATATTCAAAAAAATCTGATTGGTTGATGCTGGTTCTCGCAGTTCTCGCAATTTATTTGGTTCTGAAAAGAACCTCACCATATATATATATATATATATATATATATATATATATATATATATATATATATATATATATATATATATATATATATATATATATATATATATATATATATATATTGAAAACTAGCCGTTTCTAGTTTATGTTGGGGCTGTTTTGAATTTTTATTTATTTATGGTCCTTGTGTCACGTTGTAACGCACGTTACACAACCACCTTGCGTTATAACGCAAGGCCAACGCCTACAACCTGAAAATGATACTAACGCAATAACGTGTGTTTTAAAATGGCCACATGGGAATAACGTGGTTTGGGCGTTATGACTCCCTACCCTCTTAGAAGAGGGAAAGGTATCATGGCTAAAAAATATTTAGAATCGGATTTGAGGGTCCGTTTGGTTTATAGATAGGTTTGGAATAGGGATTTGATTTAGGATTTAAAAATATATATATATATATATATATTAAATGTATTTTATAATAAAATTAAAGTAAAAAATATCATTAAAATATTTATATAAAAATGGTATGTGAGAGTAGAAAGTGGTGGGTCTCACGGGTTTTGCCAAAACCATCCAAATTGTCGTGGAATTAAATTTCATTCATTATATGATTCCTTTTATTAAAAGAATGAAACAAACAACACATTCTTGTTACATCAAACTTAAAACCCATTTCAAAGTTTCAAACCAAACGCACCCTAAATTTGATAATGGTTTAAAAGAAAAGTAAGAGAGAAAATAAATAGATGTATAAAAATAAAATAAAATGTTGTTTATTTTATATTGAGTTTATTACTAAATAAAAGATTAACATCTTATATCTGACTTACTAAAAAGTTAAAAATAAAACTCATTTGTGGCTAGGAGGAGTGACACGCCACTATAAAATTCAACCCAGTGACAAAAGTCAACATAACTGTTAAAAAACGAAAGGAGGTCGATGGCTTTTGTAAATACCCATTCTCAAAGGTATGAGTCACTATTCCATAACCCAAACCACATAACTATATGATAACACAAACGCCATGTACGGAAGGGGGTCGAAGAGCTTCACCTTTAATCACATAACTACATCACTTTATAAGACCCCTTTGTATATACAAAACTTCAGTAATAGTCGTTAATTACATGTCCGACTCATGCCACATAGTAAACATTTGATTAATTTAAAGCTAAATTCATCTATTACCTTCCAGCTTTGTAGTTATGATACAATTTTATTTTATATCTTCACTTTTCAAACAAGTTGAATTCAATCCTATATGATAACACAAACGCCATGTACGGGGCAACCGGGCAAGTCTCGGTTCTCATATCCCTTTAAGGTTTTACACGAATTACGTTCCACATGTTGACCGATCGATGTGGGCTCTAAGCGAGTGGGTTCTGATTTCCTTTGATTTACTTGCATTTTGTGTTGTTTTCTACAAGTTTTGGGTTCACAAACATTGACTTAACATCTTTCTATGACCCATAGGCAACCATGACTTAGCATTGACTTAATATTGTTGTTTGACCCGTAACTCACACGTCATGTACAGGTTTAAATCCCCGCTCTCATGTCCTTTATATACGCGATTTACACCCAACATGTTAGCCGTTTAGACCGACTGACGTGGCACTAGTGAGTGAGATATCATAATAATATATTATGAACCACTAAAAGATCTTACATAAATATGAACATCTAACTTAGTCTTTAGTTATACATATTTGTATAAGCCGTTAGACATATGTATCCTACTTTATACCATAAAATACCATTCTGTACTCTTTATGGATAGAATTTATAGTTATCAGTTTAATATCATTAAACTTCAATACAAGCTATCGGTCACTCCATAGTTATCATATTTTTCTGGGTGGAAAGACCCATCATAGCTAGTAGCTTTGTGTTCTTCACAACCACGTGTTGCCCGAGTTGCTAATGCTAATGTGGTCTTACACTACTGCTGGTGCACCTCCCGTCCTTGGTTTAAACTTTCTGCATTGCAATACTAAGTTTCTGATGCTCATGAACCAATACGACCTATTGAGTTGTAGATGATGTATTATTAGCTCATTAACTTCCTTGATTGACAACGTTTGGCGTGAATTCCTTTGTTGAGTACTATCATGCCCCCTCTTGTTAATATGTGATTCTTCTACCATGCCTACCTCCCACGAGTAAATAAGGACCCACTGTTTATCAATCCAACTTGAATTTTTTGGATCACTTGTGACTTTCCCCAAGGTCACAAGAATTCGGGGACTTGTTTGATTTACGGTCTTGGTGAGTCTATGATAGCTTGTTGCAAATTTGCTATGCAGTCCTCTTCTGACTCTGACACTTAATCGTAGAGCCTGCAGAACGTCCTCGACCAACCCAATCGCACTCATCTTTTTATTTTTTTCTCATTTGACATCACAATTTTAGAAGCATTTGTAACTTTTATCATCCTTTTAAATTTAATTTTATCATCAATTATGTTTTCAAAAATACATGTGGTCGTTTTTCTAATAAGTTTGAGGTGGATAAAGGGAAGCAGCATGTATACATTCTTGCCATGGTTGCTTCAAAACGTAAACCAATATAATTCTAATCACATATGCCTTTTAACCAAAGAAGTTTAGGATAATCAGTTTTGTAGCATAATATTGTTGAAAATCCCATGTCCAAAGAATGAAGAAAGTTCTAACAGATAAGCTTTTGAAAAGTCATTCTGTATCCCACATCGATTAGGTGAAGTAAACAGACAAGTGGGAGTTGAGTATAAAAACAAAGGCCTGTGAATGTAATGAACATACCTTTCTCGGCCTTTTGGCTAAGATCAAGTGTAGTATCTGTTCTTATCATCAGTTTAATATCTGATATGTGAGCCATCGGCTCACTCGATGTTAATCTAATTTTTTATGGGGGAAGAACCCACCAAATTAGCTTGCTGCTGGGGTTTTTCATGTGTCTCATTAGCGTTGCACTATTGCCTAGGCTTGGCCCACCCTTCCCATTACTAGTTCAAAGTTTCTACTCAATTAATGTTTTGAATTTGTGGCAACTTTTGTTTTTGCCAGAATTTCCATTAAATGTGTGTTATATTGTACGTGGTGCTCTAAATCAGTAAAAAGCTTTTACTTTATAATACCTTGTATTGCCCTGATCTTGGTGTTTACTACTCACAAGTTTACCCAAATAGTTTTGATTAAAGAGCGAGCCACAGAAGTTATGTTTTCCTTGGCAGAGATTGAACACTTTTAGTGAGGTACCAAATAGATATTATGAAGGGAAGTAGTTTCTACAGGTACCCTTCATAATGAGTTGTAAAGAAGCTTGGCTATGCATATCACATACTACTCACTAAAATAACCTCCATGATGCTCATGTACAGTAGTGGCAAACGGGGTGGTTTGGGTAATGGGTCAATATGAGTTTCGCTCAAAACTGTAAACCTTTGGGACAAATAAAATGAGCCTGGTTGGCCTGCTAGCGCTTGTTTAAACATATGATAGCAAAGATATTAGTGATACAACGAACCTCTCATTATAACGACTAAAATTCCATACCCACTTTTTCAATTGCATTTTAACTATAAGGTAAACCCTTTTGTTGTTTTTAGGTTTCTGGCAACTTTTGGAAGATAAAAATTAGTGATCCACTACAAAACACTGATCATATTGTTAGGAAGATAAAAATTTCTTTGTGAGATCACAAAACTTGTTTTCTTTGTGAGATCATATAAACTAGTAAGTTTTACTTCGTGTGTCTATGTTGGATTAACAGCTAAAAAGTTGCAAAGAAGTGTTGAGCCACATACAATGGATCGAATCAAGTGAATGTTTACCTACCGCCTTTACCATTTACAGTTCTCACTGTCAAGTGTCAAGAGCACTTTTATGCATAGGAGAAAACAACAAAATGATTGTTAACAGTTCCAGAATATATCATTGATCGATGTCTCCTTACATTAATCCATGGAGCAAGCATTTTAATTAGCCTCTTATAAAGAAAAAAACTTTTCCCTTTTTTGATCCTACACTCTAATATCAAATTCTCTTCTACCTTGAATTCCTACTCAAATGCGTTTTCGGTAATCTAGGCAGATCTACTCATAGAAAGATCTGCTAGTCTTAATTTCCAGACGATCTTTCCAAAATATTACCAAATGATCTTTGAACTGGCCTCTAAATCTTATTCCAGTCTCCTCTCACGATTGAAGCAAATTTACATTTTCACATTAAACCTATACCTTATAATGGTAGGCTGTTTACTTGCAGGTAACTGTGGTGATCCAACGTTACCTCAGTTCTACTAATGCTGGATTACCTCAAGACCATAATCGAATCAAGCCAGTTCCAAAAGACAATCATGTTAAATTTAGCAACCATAATATCTTTTCGATACTTTATACTCGTAGAATGTTTCATGAAACAATATAAGTGAAATCCTTTGGAACTTTTGCAGCCACAATAATCTTTATAAGGACTATTCCACATATTCACCACAAACATCTATGTATTTCAGATGCCTTTTTTAGAAAGCAAAATTGCGACTGTTACTTGAAAATTTTAAAAGCAAGCACATATTACAATAACTTTCCCGCTTGACTCATAATGAATAGACACCAGAACTTCATATATTAGTATTTTCAATTGGATAATCATGTGTTGTACCAAGAACCATAGTCCATAGGCGAATTTAATTAACATGTAAATCTCATACCATTTTTATGCTACTTCATTTCATCAGTTCTGTTAAGACCAAATACTACAAGAGGTTATCAAAGTTAGGAGTGCATTGATTAAGTGAATACCTTGGTTGAGCATCAGGAGAAGAATTGATCACTGGAGGTGCATGTAATGATTTTCAGATCAGTGCGCCCTTATATCAAACTTACAGTTAACCACAGCATGTTGGGTATCATAGCTTGTAGCTGAATCTGATCATCAACATCAACGCTTATACCACCAAACAAACCAATCTCCATTCATTTTAATGCCGTTGATGCATATAAAAGATAGTGACTGTAACATTTTACAGGGATGCTTTTGAAGCTGGCCCGATTATGGTCTTGAGGCAATATTGTATTACAAAAATCACGGTAATATATATAGTGTATTTATTACCACAATCATCTGCAAGTATATAGCCTACTCTTAGTTATCAAAGGTTTTAGATGAAATTTGCGAATGTGCTTGGATCGTGGGCGGAGACAGGAACAAGATTTTAAGGCTAGAAGAGAGATTGTCTCGGATTTAAGACTCGACGATATACCTATGAGTGGGGATAGTTTCACTTGGTCGATGATTATTTAGAGTTACTAGTATGAAGTAAGTTGAATAGGTTATGGGTCGATATAGATATTATTAAAATGCCAAAAGCTTCAGCTGTGGATATTTAAGTGTCTGCAGTCTCTGATCATAGTGATATATGCTTATCATGGAGTACAAAAGATTATATATCTGAGTCTGATTGAATGATTTCGATGGGGGAAGAGGCTTAGATTCAGAAATATATTCGAAGGTATATTGATTCAGATATGCTAAAAAAATTCTAAGGTTAATGTGTAGTTGCAAAAGGTCCAGAGGCTAATAAACAGTCTGCTGACCAAGGAGTAACTAGTGATATATACTTATTATTAAGCAGCATTGTAGTAAGCAGAAAAAATATAAGCTATCACAATCACCTCAGAAAAAAAAAAAAAAAAAAAAAAAAAAAAACAAACAAACTAAATGCTCGTCTTGATGACAGGAGGCGACTATGATACAAATAAAAAATGTAAAAGAAAATACGTGACCACGAAAAAAAACGTTATCCTTAATTTGTTTCATCCACAATACCAAACCATATCATGTTAGCGTGTTGCTTCCTTTATTTATATGAAATCAATAAAAAAAACATGTTTTTAGAACTAAAAAAAAAAAAAATGAATACCAATTCTCAAACATGTGAACAACATATCCCGGTCACGATTTGGGAGATCAAGCGTGATCGACTCACGGCTATGCAACACAAACTATCCGATACACCAAAATTACTAAGTGGCGCGGCTGGTCGAACCACTTGCTCCATTTTCAGAGTCCCACAAACGTTACTCGACGTAAATGGCAAATCATACCAACCACGTATCGTCTCCGTAGGACCATATCACCACGGTCAGCCTCAGTTGCGGATGATGGAGGAGCACAAGTGGCGGTTTTTACGCCAATTGTTGAATAGAACAGAAGCTAAAGGGATGGTCTTAGAGGATTACTTGAAGGCCGTACAACGACTAGAAAGCACGGCCAGAGAGTGTTACTCTGAGACCATCTCTTTTAGTACTGATGAGTTTGTTGAAATGATGGTACTAGATGGTTGTTTTGTTATTGAACTTCTTAGAAAGATTGGTGGTGTGGTTCAGTCTGATGAGCATGATCCCCTTTTTACTATGTCCTGGGTCCTTTCGTTTTTCCTAAGGGATTTGATTTGCCTCGAAAACCAGATCCCTTTTTTTGTTCTCGAATGTTTATTTGATTTAACGAAAACGCCAGGAAGTCCAACACTAGCTACGCTAGCATTGGGATTTTTTAATTATGGTTTTCAAAGACCGGAAAATGTTTTGCAAAAATATTCCGAAGCCAAAGCAAAACACTTGCTCGACCTTCTTCGGACAACTTTACTTCCACCGGAACTCGAGCAGATAACAACACACGACAACCATCCACCACCACATATAATTCACAGCATCTCAAAGCTCCAACGAGCAGGAATCCAGTTGAAGCCGTGGGACTGCGAAAGCTTCCTTGCTGTAAAGTACAAAAATGGTGTAATCCGAATGCCAACGATTTCCATTGACGATTTCATGTGTGCATTCTTGTTAAATGCCGTAGCGTTTGAACAATGTCATAGTGGATGCTCGAAACATTTCACTACATATGTTACATTACTCGATTGTTTGATAAACACATCTAAAGATGTGGGGTTATTATGTGATTGGAACATAATCGAAAATTATTTGGGTACGGATGGTGAAGTTGCATCCTTTATTAACAACACGGGGAAGGATATTTCTTTCGATGTCAATGATTGTTATATGGCTCGTTTGTTTGCTAACGTGAATCAATATTATCATAGCGGGCGGCACGTACAATGGGCAACTTTTAAGTACACATATTTTAACTCGCCATGGTCGTTTATATCGTTGTTAGCAGCTTCGATTCTTTTAATTCTAACCATTGCCCAAACAGTTTACACGATCCTTGGTTATGTTAGTCCTCGTTGATCGGTTTTTTAAACATCGGATGCTGTCTTTTGGTAAGAATTCGATATTTGTAAGGAATATGAGGTTGTGGTATATATATATATGAGATTATAGTGTTTTCAATTATAATTTGTAACATAGCTAGTTGGAAATTAAACCTCACAAGATGGGATAACGTATTGATAGCTTATTAGCTTGTCCTATGTTATGACTTATAATCTGTAACGTAGTAGGAAATTAAACCTCACAAGATGGTTATATCCGAAAGCACCAGTGGTCTAGTGAGTGAAGTCTATCTGTTGGTACTTATTTCATAAGCTTTGCTAGCTATTTTAAGTTTTTGCTTGGCTCGGTCATCTTCGAATTTTTGTTTCTTAATGTCAGCAACTGTTGTAGGCATATGTTGTTTTAGAGAAAGATTTTATGCCAATTTAAACAAGATAAGCAGTTGGATAATTTAATGGCAATAATGAAGTCCTGGGGCATGTTTGGATTATAGCTTTGTAATGCAGGATATTGAGGTGAATGAAAAGTAGCATATTCATACGAGTCATAGTGTCATAACGGCGATTGCTATTGGAATATATGTACTCCAGTACTCCACTACGAATTTATAAGAGCTTGCAGGTTTGTGGGGATTGTAATAATGCTACCAAGATTAATGAGAGACCGGGTAATGACAGCATTGTAGATACTTTCAGCTGATTGAATCATCACATTTTCAAAGTCGAGTTTCAAAAATGAGGTCACAACATCTGGTCTCCATTCCTAACACAATTCTTTACTCATTGTGACTAGACTGTATAGCCTCTCTTAACAACAGAACCAACCTTTTAGCATATCTATCAGAATATTGCAGATTTGTAAAATCCGTTACCGAAGTTTTTTAACCAAACACTTGAAAAACTGATTGCATTAACAATTAGCATCACAAATAAACAAATTAATTGTAAAGTAACAAGAAACAGTTAAACCGAATAAGACCTTCACGTTCATTGATTAAAATATCATACATTCACTTGAAAACATCAACAACACTTCATAATATTAAAACCTAACACAATAAACAGCAGATCTAAATCATCTAACCAAACACCAGATCTAATCCAACTAACCAAACAGCAGCTAAATAATTTAACCACCGAAACCATAGAGGGTACGGCCTTGCCTTTTCAAAGCGTAAACAACATCCATCGCAGTCACTGTCTTCCTTCTTGCGTGCTCGGTGTAGGTGACAGCATCACGGATAACATTCTCCAAAAAGATCTTGAGAACGCCACGTGTCTCCTCATAAATCAACCCGCTTATCCTCTTCACACCACCTCTACGTGCTAAACGACGAATAGCAGGTTTGGTGATACCCTGGATGTTGTCTCGGAGCACTTTACGATGTCGTTTCGCTCCTCCTTTGCCTAATCCCTTCCCTCCTTTCCCTCTTCCTGACATCTTTTTTAGAGAATGATTTTTTTATAAAAGTTGAATTGATTGTTGTTTGGATTTGTGATTTGTGAAATGTGAGGAGTGGGTCTGTTTTATAGTGGTTGAGTGAGGTTTGTGTTTGTTTGATGTGTGTTTTGGTGCGTTGGATTTAAGGACTGGAGAGTGAATGTGGACCGTCGGATGGTGATCCGTGTGAGCTTGAATGGAGTGTTTTTATTGGTTGATGCGTGAAGGAGCGGATTGGTGAAATTAAGTGACATGCCGTTTAAATCCTCACTGCGCCAGCGTGGGCCCGGTTCAGACAACATAGTCTGGGTATGTGGTGGATGAGGGTCTGCTATTTGGCAGGTGCGACACTAAACCATATATGAAAAAAGTCACCTTTCAAAAAAAAAAAAAAAGTGACATGTGAGCTGCATATGCAATCTGGTTTAAAATCAAATAAACTTTCATTTTGTAAACAGATGTTCAATTCATTTTATATACACTATAATTAGCAAAACTCTTGTTGTAATACACATTTTTTTCAAAACGATATATCACTACAACAAACAGGAGGACGGGCGACGACCATGGTGTAGCCAAGCTATAATTAGCGTCAGATCTTGACTTTTTTACAAAAGTCAAGACTGATCTGGAGTGAGAAATATATAAATTACTTCTTACCAGTGCCGTCTCTGAGTTTATGGAGGCCCAGTGCAGGATTCAGTTTAAAGACAAGTACGGGGCCTAAACTAGAAATAAAATAATTTAATTAAAATATAAAATGAGAAATAATCGTTTTCGATGTGCCTGACCATCATTTTTAATGCAACACTATAAATCAAATACATGAAGTCACTTTTATAGGATATATATACATATCATATAAAAATTTTGAGGTCCCTAGAATTTGGAGGCCCTGTGAGATAGCACGCCTCGCACATCCTCATATACGCCTCTTCTTACCCTTCTCATTATAATTATTCTCTTTATTGGATCCCTTCCCTATATATAGGGAAGGGATTCAATAAGAAGAATAATTAAAATGAGAAGGGTAAGAGGTAATTCTAGCACACATTTTAATTTTAATTTGAGAGGGAAAATTTGAAGAAGAAAAATTCGTTTTTATACGTTTCTTTGGTGGAGGGGCTGCGGCAGTCAATGAAATGTTTCGGCAAGCTTTAGTGGCCAAAGATTCTCATTGTCGAGATTGGCTAGCTTAGGTGTCTAGTAATTACTTAAATATTTCAGGATCTGAACCACTTTCATAAAACGCTACTTTCTGCTAGTGCCGAAATAATTGAAGAAGGTTGTCACACACTCTAAGTGACGGCTTCAGCCTCGTCACTATTTAATGTCAAATTTCAGTTTCGTCAATATATAGTCCAATTCTTGACGGTCTCGGCTGCTCATCTATACAAACCGTTGCATAGTCATCAACAACACTATGTTCAAGAATATCAGTTGCGTTTGAAGGTGAATGTGCTGCATTTGATGGTCTCGGCTGCTCGTCTATACAAACCGTTGCATAGTCATCAACGACACTATGTTCAAGAACATCAGTTGCGTTTGATGGTGAATGTGCTGCATTTGATGGTTTCGGCTGCTCGTGTATACACACCTTTGCATCTTCAATCATGGGATCACATTCCATACCAGCAACCACCGATCCTTCCTTCTCCTCTTCCAACTTTCTTTTGTTCATAATCTCCTAATACTCAATCGTGGGATCACACTCCATACCAATAACCAACGATCCTTCCTTTTCCCTCTCTTCCGACTTTCTTTTCTTCAAAATCTCCTGATACTCAATCATTATGGTATCAAACTTACTCATATCAACATTATTAACAATACCAAGTAAAATTTTAATACGTGTCATATTGATTTAGGTAACAGTTCCAAACCCTAACATTCCAATGGCAAAAAGGCTTTTACTCAGTGAGGGAGCAACGAAGTAGTCTCTTGGTGGGCCGGGAAAAGGACAAGCATTATTGAAAATAAGACGAAAAGCTTGAATATTATTGAAAGCCACGAAATCTACGTTGAATTTTATTCATGAAAGAATGTTAATCCAACTATTAAACCATAAACGTAGACAGTTATGTTAGTTGTACAAATAAGAGTTCAATATATATTTCTGATCGATCACATTATTTGTGACTGGTTTCTATTAAAAAAAATCATACCTTTCATTTTCTTCTTCAGTCATAGGAAGAAAGTCATACATTTCATTTTCTTTAATGCTCCAATCCCATGCTTCTTCTTCATCGAACTCTACGTCTCTACTCACTACCACCTTCCCAGTGATTGAATTATAGAGCTTATAGCATTTTGACTGCTTGTCATAGCCAACGAACACATGCTTCTCACTTCTATCATCAAGCTTCGATCGCCTTTGGCTTGGAACGTGAACATACGATATGCTTCTGAATACCCTTAGGTGAGAGACGGTAGGCTTCATCCCATTCCATGCTTCTTGTGGAGTCTTGTTATCTAAACTCTTTGACGGACACCGGTTCAATAGATATACCGCACAGTCAACCGCTTCGGCCCAAAACTCCTTTGGTATCTTCTTACTTTTCAACATGCTTCGGACCATATTGAGAATGGTTCTATTCTCTCTCTCCACCACTCCATTTTGTTGTGAGGAGTAAGGAGCCGTTAGAAATCTCTGGATCCCATTATCCTCACAAAATTTGTTAAATTCTTTTGATAAAAATTCTCCACCTCTATCAGATCTCATGGATTTAATTTTTAAACCTTTCTCTTTTTCTACCATAACTTTGCTACAATCTTCTACAAACTTCTATAGATATTTTACATAGATATTTTCTATGATTATTCTTCGATATTCTAGAAGCTTCTTCATTATGGGCTCGGGTTTTCATTGATAGTCCAATCTTTATTGGACTAAATCAAGTTTACGATCCAACAGCTCCCCCAACAAAGCTTTGGCAGACTCACAATAACATGTAGAAAAATAGTGAAATTGTTAGAGAAAAAGTTCAGTGCCCTCAACTTTGATTGATTTCAGACAATCAAGGTCATCTCTTGTTGCTGAAAATGGTTTTATTCTGGTTTGTTGGTCGGAAAAGATGGGGAAAACATAACCGGAAGTGGTGAAAGGAAATGGAAAAGTGTGAATTGTAATTGCCCAAAGCATTTACAGCAATACCCTTATTATTTAATGTGCATAATGTGTGGAGTTGTGGACCTATAAATTTGCTCTGACGGCATCAAACTATAGTGGGTTTATTAAAAGATTTAAAAATATTGAAAAGTTTTATGCAATTATGTTTATTTCAACCATAGTGGACATTCATCTCATTTATATGTGTCATGAAGAGTTTCTAATTATTGAACATCACTATGATGCATTGAGTGTGGTGAAATAATCAAAAAAAATGGTGTGCGAATCAACTCCCATTTATAAATTCAACACATTTAATGCATCTGTCTAAAAAAAATCATTTTATGAAGTTGGAAAGGTTTATACTATAGTGAATGTATGTTTAGAAAATCAAAAGGTCTTAAATTTATTGATGTATTAACGTATATACCTTTGTAAAAGGTTTATCATAATGGATGCTCTGAGTCTAAAATATATAGGAAATAGACCATTCCTATGTACCGGTATTATACTAATAGTAAGGGTCCGTTTGGTTTATTTAAGTGGGTTGGATTAGCATTTGGATTTGGTATAGGATTTGGATTTTATATAGGTTTAGAAGAGAGAAATTATATTTTTTAAATATATTTTATAATAAATTTTAAATAAAACATATTATTTTAAATGATAAAATAATTTAAACCAAATGTGAAAATTATAATGAGGTCCACATCTATAAAGAGAAAGAAATTGAGACGGCATACAAAAATTCATATACCCACTTGAAACCCACCATAATAGCCAAGTATCACTCTTTGATTACAAACACCATTCCTCATTTCAAAAGAACCAATCAAACAAATGACAAATGTCTTAGCCAATTCAAAACCCATTCCATACCCCCATACCAAAGGGCCCTAATACTTTTAGATTATTATTGTAGTTTAATAGGTTAGCGCCAACAACGCTGCTGAGAATTTTTTCTAACATGTTCTAAATTGTAACTCGTTTGATTTTTTTGATTTTTTTTTATTCGAATGCTACTAATATTATATTTCTCTTCGCTCGAGACTCCCTCCTATAATCTATAGAGAGAAAGGGGATTTAATTGACCTTTAGGTTTTCAAACTTCTTTTTATTTGGAGCTATAAGTCTTTTTGATTATGTAATTTTTTTTTAGCATAGTTTAGTCGTTAATGTCATATGACTATAGTTTTGGAGAATGTCGTAGGAGTATAAGTTTTAACTATAATTCTCTTGTTCAACTTTTTAATTGGATTATTAGTATTAGTATTATAATCACATGTTCTTTTATTCCGTTTTGTGTTTGAAACCAAAATTCATTTCATACATACGCATGCCTCTAACAGTCTTAATTGCATCAAAGTAATTTTTACGTGCTTTTTATCGAACCCGGCCTGATTTTTTTAGTCGTACTAAAAATTAAATTTTTCGACATGTTAAATTGTTTGATGGGAAGTGATACTTACACCACTTTTTTTGAAGCACACACCACAATTATGCATATAGGATATTGTAACATGTGTATTAATGATGTAACATTGTGGTGTGTGCATCAAAAAAAGTGGTGTAAGTATCACTTCCCTTGTTTGATGCCCCCCCCCCCCCCAATTATGACATTACCTAGCTCCCCACTAGTCAAACTCATAAACAAATTAATTTCGTTAAATAAGAACCAAACAAATTCATTTCATTAAAAAATATTTGCGATAGTAGTTTACTTCATGAAAAAAAATTGACTCGTTTTTTGTAAGAGCTCGGGTCGTGGTATGTTATACAACCTCGGCCTCGACCTCAGCTGCTTTATAAAAAGCTAAATCTCCCCTCGTTGTGTATCTAATTTGAGTTCGCTAGTAACCTTTTTACTTATCATGCTAATACGCTCACATATATAATACTTAAAATATTCTGTTGTCTTTGATCCGGGGCAGGCCACATTTGGATGTTGTTCCCCTCTCTCCGTCCATAACACCGATAAAAATTCTCGAGTATCCCCTCGAGTTTTTACCATCTATGTAACATGTAGTAGAGTAAATCATAAATATAGTACATTTTATCTAATACAAAAAACAATGCAACTTCACATTCAGTTTATGAGTGTGTTTTTTGTCTTATATGGTTTAATATTTACAGAGTAATACAGGTGATATCAGAGCCACTCCAAGCCGTTCGAGATTTGCGGCAAAACTCATCGAGGATGATGAGTCCCTTAGGCAGGATTGTTACCCAACTAAATCTTGAGACAGGATTCCATTAGTTGGGGGAATGTAACACCCCAAGCAAATCTCACATCGGTCGTGACTTGGAGTGATACTGTGACATATGTTAGCATTCACCTTATACGACAACAACGCATTTTGTGGTCTAACCGTTAATCACCAATACGGTTAAGCGTTCTCGTGAGAGAATAGCACTAGCTTGGGTGACCTGCCGGGAGGTCATCACATGAGGGCCACAAAAGCAAAGCCCTGAGCCTACGGGTAAATCAGACAATAGTGTGGTCTATATGGCGGGGTGTTACACGTGGTATCAGAGCCACTCCAAGTCATTCGAGATTTGTGGCAAAACTCATCGACGATGATGAGTCTCCTAGGCAGTATTATTTTATTTTTGATATTTAAATTTATTGTAATTTCTTTTACTATCTATTATATAATGATAATAGCCGTTAAATAACTAACGACTGTTAGTTATAACGCTACAGTAACTAACGGTCGTTAGTTACTGTAGCTGGGAATAAAAAAATATTAAATCACTGTAGTTGTTGTGGTGTTGTGATGTGACACTCCCAATCTTTAGTATATAAAAAAATATATATAGATAATAGATAATTTTAATTTGGGCCCACTCATCCCTTACATCATCTGTACCAAAGTGTAAAAATGATATTTATCCCCATCTAATAAGAGGGTTAGGATTGTGTTACTTTGACTCATCAAGTTAAACTATTATCAACCACTAGATTTGATCAATGGCCCAAATTAAAAGTTACCAACTAACTTTCTCTATAAACCAAAATATATTCTTTTTAACTACTCGTACAATTCAAATTTATGGCACCAACATATAAAAGAAAAGAACAATCAACCAAACCCCACAAGGCGTGAGGCCAACAGGAAGTCAGAAACAAAAGAAAGAAAAAAGTCACAAAACTACAGCTAACCAAACATAAGCATCCAAAAAGAATGGTGGGAATAAAAATTTGGAGGGTGCGTATAAGGTAAAACAGATAAGACAAAAAGATTAGGAATAGTAGTTGGTATCTTTCAATATAAACCATAGATAAGACAAAAAGATTAGGAATACAAGTTTTATATAACCGGAGAGAATCCTAACCCAATATAGGAGGGGGACCCACTAACATTTATAAACCTCTTAAAAAAGAAACAGGCCCTGAGTGTCTTTTGTGGTGGTAATCTTATTCAAAGATTACATAGATATAGGTGTAACTATACCACGTTTTTCTATACTCCGTATTAATTAGACCAACTAGCCAGAAAAAGTAATCATTACTACGTCGTATGTTGCGAAAAGCTTTTAGTATGTTTTTTAATATTGGAAGGAAGACTTGGTTGATGAATTTTTAGCAATGACTTTTGAAGTAGCAAGCGTTTGACAACAAAAGTGAAAAGCTATTGCACCAAAATGAACTAAACATTCATTGTGAAACAACTAGCAGGGTACCCCGCGTGTTGCGGCGGCCAGTGACGGAGCCAGAAAATGTGATTACAGGGGGCAATCGAGCACAAATCGGGGTTAAATAACATTTCGGGAGATGTCACCTTTTAGCGTAATTTAAAACAAGTCGGGTCGGATTTGATTGAAAGTAATATAAGCATTATACTTTGACGCTACTAACACTAAATATAGATCTATTATGATTGGTAATTTCAACCACATTATTATTATAATAGAATAAACCGACAAGGCCTTTGCATTACATATCATACTATCTTATAAAGCATTTAGGCATTCTAAAAAAAGAAATACTTAAAATTAAGCATTGCAAGTTCTTAAACTAAAAGTACAACTAATTAAAACACATTTTCTAACATTAAATACAATTACAAGTTCTTAAGCTAAAAATACAACTAATTAAAACACATCTTCTAACATTAAATACAATATTTAAATAGAAATATTTAAAATTCGGCATTACAAGTTTTTAAGCTAAAAGTAAAACTATTTAAAACACATTTACTAACATTAATAAACAAGTACAACTATTTAAAACACATTTACTAACATTAATAAACTGGTCAATAAATACAATTAATGCAGTTATTAAAACACCCCTTACATAAGAAATACAAATTATCAAGCATATTGTACAACCAACTTAAACACAATTCCTACATTAAATGTCACTAATACAAATAATAAAACACATTATACAAATATTCAATATATCGTACCCCTAAAAAAGTGGTGGGAAGGGTCCGGTTATGACAAATAGGGAGGGTCAATATATCGTACCCCTTAAAAAAAAGTGGTGGAATATCAACTCCTAAAAAGATTATATGTGATACGTATTACTACTACTTTTTAACAGTCCATATGTTTCATTCTCCAATGTTATTCATTACGTAGGTCTCGATTTATTCTTGGATTTATAATTTGTAGGCGCGAAAATTACGTATGAGGCTACTGTCAAAAGACCTTGCCTTGTAGAGGGTCACTTTTTTTGGCATCTCCAAAAATGCCACATATTTCGCTGCTTTTTTACAGCTAAATGAATCATTACACGTTTCAAAATCAGATTAATCGTAAACAAAATATATACAAATATGCATTTCTCTGACACAAAGCAACGAAATGTTTCTCTTTACTATAAAAACGGGGGGACAAGGTGGCAGGCCCCTTGTCTCCCCTTTTTGTCCCCTATTTTTTCCCAGCCGCAGCCCAGTTTTTGTCAGTTTCTGTTCCGTATTTTTGACAGTTTTAAGCGTTTGACATATTAAACTTTATATTTTCTGTTCCGCACTTTCAGGTTTATAGCTTTTTGATATAAACAAAATTATAAAAATAAATAAATAAATAAATAAAAATTAAAAAAAAACAACCCCGTCTTTATCCATAAAAAAAACTACCCCCGTCTTTATAACGTGGGCCTTTTGGCCCCACCAATCTTTAACATTTCGCTGCTTTTATATATGTGGAAAAGAGTAAAATATAAAAATTACAAAACTCACCCTTGAACTTTTTGATATTTACAACTTTTTTATATAACAAACTTTATTCGTCAAACATATAGCAAATATCTAGCAAATTCATTAATAAAAAATATACCGTTACGAAGAGCTCTGGATTACGAACAGAACGAGCTCAATATTGATATGCTTTTGACATACGTATGATTTAATATAAAATGTTGAAGTTTGATTATTCTTTTTACTTGATCCCTTCCCAATATAGAGTTAGGATCAAATAGGAAACATAATTAAAATAAGAATGATAAGAAGTAACCACACATTTCAGATGCACCTACAAAAGTGGATGCATCTTCCTTCAAAATTTCCCTCCTAAATTGAAATGTGTGGCTAGAATTACTTCTTACCCTTCTTATTTTAATTATTCTTCTTACTTGATCCCTTCCCTATATAGAGTTACGATCAAATAGGAAGAATAATTAAAATAAGAAAGATAAGAAGTAACCACAACCACACATTTCAGATGCACCTACAAAAGTGGATGCATCTTCCTTCAAAATTCCCCTCATAATTTGAAATGTGTGGCTAGAATTACTTCTTACCCTTCTTATTTTAATTATTCTTCTTACTTGATCCCTTCCCTATATAAAAAGGCTGTAATTACCCTTCTTATTTTAATTATTCTTCTTACTTGATCCCTTCGCTGTATAGAGTTAGGATCAAATAGGAAGAATAATTAAAATAAGAATGATAAGAAGCAACCACACATTTCAGATGCACCTACAAAAGTGGATGCATCTTCCTTCAAAATTTCCCTCCTAATTTGAAATGTGTGGCTAGAATTACTTCTTACCCTTCTTGTTTTAATTATTCTTCTTACTTGATCCCTTCCCTGTATAAAGTTAGGTTCAAATAGGAAGAATAATTAAAATAAGAATGATAAGAAGTAACCACAACCACACATTTCAGATGCACCTACAAAAGTAGATGCATCTTCCTTCAAAATTTCCCTCCTAATTTGAAATGTGTGGCTAGAATTACTTCTTACCCTTCTTATTTTAATTATTCTTCTTACTTGATCCCTTCCCTATATAGAGTTAGGATCAAATATAAAGAATAATTAAAATAAGAATGATAAGAAGTAACCACAACCACACATTTCAGATGCACCTACAAAAGTGGATGCATATTCCTTCAAAATTTCCCTCCTAATTTGAAATGTGTGGCTAGAATTATTTCTTACTATTCTTATTTTAATTATTCTTCTTACTTGATCCCTTCCCTGTATAGAGTTAGGATCAAATAGGAAGAATAATTAAAATAAGAATGATAAGAAATAACCACAATCACACATTTCAGATGCACCTACAAAAGTGGATGCATCTTTCTTCAAAATTTCCCTCCTAATTTGAAATGTGTGGCTAGAATTACTTCTTACCCTTCTTACTTGATCCCTTCCCTGTATAGAGTTAGGATCAAATAGGAAGAATAATTAAAATAAATAAGAATGATAAGAAGTAACTACAACCACACATTTCAGATGCACCTACAAAAGTGGATGCATCTTCCTTCAAAATTTCCCTCCTAATTTGAAATGTGTGGCTAGAATTACTTCTTACCCTTCTTAGTTTAATTATTCTTCTTACTTGATCCCTTCCCTATATAGAGTTAGGATCAAATAGGAAGAATAATTAAAATAAGAATGATAAGAAGTAACCACAACCACACATTTCAGATGCACCTACAAAAGTGGATGCATATTCCTTCAAAATTTCCTTCCTAATTTGAAATGTGTGGCTAGAATTACTTCTTACTATTCTTATTTTAATTATTCTTCTTACTTGATCCCTTCCCTGTATAGAGTTAGGATCAAATAGGAAGAATAATTAAAATAAGAATGATAAGAAGTAACCACAACCACACATTTCAGATGCACCTACAAAAGTGGATGCATCTTTCTTCAAAATTTCCCTCCTAATTTGAAATGTGTGGCTAGAATTACTTCTTACCCTTCTTATTTTAATTATTCTTCTTACTTGATCCCTTCCCTGTATAGAGTTAGGATCAAATAGGAAGAATAATTAAAATAAGAATGATAAGAAGTAACCACAACCACACATTTCAGATGCACCTACAAAAGTGGATGCATCTTCCTTCAAAATTTCCCTCCTAATTTGAAATGTGTGGCTAGAATTACTTCTTACCCTTCTTATTTAATTATTTTTCTTATTTGATACATTCCCTATATAAAAAGGCTGTAATTACCCTTCTTATTTTAATTATTCTTTTTACTTGACAAGTTAATTAATTGTATTTAATGTACATAATGATTTATTTATTGTATTTAATGTTAGTATTAATTGTAAGTTATAATTAAACGAGTGGGGCACCCGCGCGTTGCTGCGAGAATGTTGTGTCTAATCTAAAATCGAAATAAAACGATTAAAAAAATGTCATTAAGGACTAAATTTGCAAAAGATTGCTAACGGGGAACTAACGGTGCTATTTACAGCTAACCGGAGGGACCGTTTTTGTAAATTCCTTAGGAAAAAAAATTCTAGAAATAATATGTTTTTGACTGGAAAAGTCCTTAAAATTCTTAACGCGTTGCATCGTTAGTCCCCGGCATGTTGCATCATTAGTCCCCGAAGGACCTTGCTTGTAAAGATATTTACACCTTAGGGACTATTTTGTAAACATGCACTGTTTTGTCAACTGTAGCTACAGTGCGCTACAGTAAACATATTCCCCCTTTTAGTATATATAATAATATGAGGGGAATCTTAACTACTTATAATATAGATTTAGTCAAAGGGGAAAAGTGGAAAACTGAATTTTCAGTCAATTCCCATTTTGCCCTTCTATACTACAAGTGTGAGAGAAAATAAATTGTGTAATTAATGCTCTTATTAAAACACCCCATAACTTAAAATTACAATAATTTATTCATATGATACAACCAATTAAAAGCGTCTATATCAAATTAAAAACAACAATTAAAACACCCCTTACTAAAAAAAGTACAATAAAATTTTCACAATATACAATTTAAACAAGTTACAACATAATATAAAATATAAAATAATTAAACACACTAATTAATGTTATTTTTAAAACATCCTAAAATGAAAAGTATATGTTATTATACACATTATACAAATTAATAAAACACACAAAACTTTATACAAGCTAACAAGTTGATGTTGCATATAGTTTTGAAAACTGGACCGAACCAACGGGTTCAACTGGGAAAAAAATATAGTTTTGAAAACTGGACACGACGGGTTCAGTTATTAAAAGCATGACTCGGTTTAAATCGACCCATTTTTCGACCGGAACGGTTCAACCGGGTTTCAAAACATTATGTTGACATGAGCTTAAGTATCAAAGTCAATAAGTCAACAAAGTCAATAAGTCAACACATTTAATCCCTAAATCTTCAAACTTTTATTATAGGTGGCAAAACGGGCGGGCACGGGCTAAAATGGCACGGGTTAAAACGGGCACGAGCTAAACGGACAAATTATAAATCGGGCCAAACGGGCACGAGCTAAAACGAGCAAATTATAATTCAACTATTAAAAACATTCGGAACAGTCCTAAAAACCCCTTTAATTCATCTTGTAAAAAAAGATCAAGCATCTAAGTCTTAACTATATTTAATTATTTTTTCTTAAAAAAAAAATAGAGTATTAAATGAATAAAAATGCAACTAATTAAATATATCTATCAATTAATTAGAGTATTAAATAATTATGCATAAAATATAGTTAATAAATGAGATAAATTAAAATTAAAATAGTTGGAATGTTTTATAGTTACCAGTGACAAGTGAATTGGTCGGAAAAAAATGAGAGTAATTGTTTGAAAGTTGAATTGTGTGATTCGAAAGCCCATCTAACAATATCTGGTTTTATCTTTTGCCTGTAAGAGCCCATCAAATAAATACAAGGGGGCAAAAAACGCCCCAAACTTTTAAAAATGTGTCAAAAATCGCCCAAAAATTACAAATTGGACAAGATTTGCCACCCTTAACTTTTATTATTTTTCATTTTTAACCCATAAACTTTCTTTTATCACTAAACGATCTGTCGTTATAAAATCCCGTTGCTATGCACGGGTATTCGTCTAGTTTCTATAAGTAGTATTTGTTGTTGTACTTATAGATTTATATGTTGTATTGCTTAATTTTAAATATTTTTATTAATAATAGGCCTTCATGCTTTATAGTAATATATATATATATATATATATATATATATATATATATATATATATATATATATATATATATATATATATATATATATATTACTTAATACTGCTTTATAAAACATCAATATCGACAACCAAAATACAAACCTCCATTTTTAAGATTCAGACTTTCAAACTTACATCAAAACCTAAATTTACACACACCAAACCAACATCCACCTAATAAATTACCAAACCAACAAAACCACGCAAAACTACAAACTAATACCTCACAAACACATACACACACAACTCTCTCATCCACACACACACACACACACACACAACTCTCTCATCTTACCAAACACTCTCATCTTTCACACACTTCATCAACCACCATCCCCACCACCAAAAAAATCCCAGCACCACCGCCCGACCTCATCACCGACCGACCTTACAACGGCGCGAACTCACCACCACCGGACCTCACCCACGCCGACACATGCACCTCCACCGAGAGCCCAACGACCAAAAAACACGATTATCGAGATCAACGCACATCGAAAAGGTTTTTCAAGTTTTGAACTTTTTTGAGTTTTTTTTACTAGATTTATGACTTTTAGTCAAGTTTTGAAAGTTTTCTTTTACAGATCTGTAGTTTTTATATGTATATTTGAGTTTATTTACTTATTTATTTATTAAAAAAAACATTTTTGATGTTTTTTTAATATAGAAAAATGTATATTTAAAGTTATGATTTTATTTATTTTATCTTTTTTTTAGATATAGATCTTTTCATTCTGTAACTTTTGATGGTGTTTTTGACAACAATCTTTTGTAGATCTTCCGCCGTTGGATAACGCGCACTGCTGCCGAAATCTGCTTGACGCCACCTTTGCCGCTTGTGTAAATTTTGCTACTGTTAATATATGAATATTTTGCTAAATTTAAAATATAAAAATTATTGTATAAGTTTGTATTTTAAATGTTGTGTGTGAACTTTATTTGATTATTTTATTTTGATTGCTTTTTCTTAATCTGATATTTGAAGAGTTATTTTATATAGATCTGCTTTATTCGTTTATTTTAATTTGATATTCTTTATAAATCTGTTTTCTAAAATAAACGAGTCTTTTATTGATAAATTTGAGGTTTTTTTTTTTTTTATTTTTATTTTTTATTATTATTATTATTATTTTTTTATTTATTTATTTTTTTAATATTGGTTTTTTTTTCTTTCCCTTTCTAATACCTAATTTTGTAAGAGTTTTGATAGATTTTGATTTATTTGGTCATTATTTACGATCTGATTTAGTGAGTTTCTTGAGCTAAAGTAATATTTAAAAAAAATAATTGGTATCATATATTTAAAATTAGTGACTGACTGTCATATTGTGAAATTTGAAAAAGTAGAGTTCTTCGAAAAAAAAATCAAATTTAAAACTACAGATTTATTGAAAAATGTTGTTAGGAATACAAATATTCCTGTAAAAGTCTCGGTCACCTAATGATTGTAATAGCATTAAGTTAGCTCGTAGTTAGTTTGTTTATTAGTTAATTAGTATTAGTTTAAGTAACACCGTGGAAGAAGGACGGGTCTTCACCCACTGTATGCCTGATCCACAGCCCGGGAGTGGGCGTAATATTGTAACTATAAATACCCCTCTCCACATGTGGAGAGGGTTGGACCTTCATTCACTTCAATCTAATATTTTCTCTTTTTCTTTCAAGGTTCCTTTCTTTCTCTCTTTTCTTCCCTCCTCCTCACTTCTACGCCTATCACTTAACTACTTGAACATGTTTCCTACATAGTTAGCATTCTACAATTGGTATCAAGAGTCAAGGTTTCATCTTAGGGCCTTGTAGAATCAAATTTGATGATGTTTTGAGTGGTTTTGTGAGCTTGGAGTCACTTTCTTGGAAAACATATTTTTTTAATCTTTCTAGTGTTGTTATACATGTTTGTGATGTACTTTTATGTTCATTAGTGTTTGTAGAACATTGTAGTTTAGTTTGTGTTACCATATCATTAAGCTATTTGAAGTTTGGAGTTGATTATGGGCGGATTTCTTGGTTACGTTTAAGTCTACTGTTTCATTGCTTGGTTGCGGTTAAGTTCTGCTATCTGCGATTAACTTGATGCGTTTACTATTTCGGGAATACAAACAAAACGCAACGATAGTGACACTTTTGGACCATTGTCACTGCGATTAGTTATCTGACTGCGTTTAGTTATCTGCGGTTAATCAATTGCGGTTAACTGTTCTGCGGTTAGGTATTATCTGTGGTTTGGTAGTTTCTGCGGCTAGTGTATTGCGGTTAGTATCTTTAGTTTGCGGTTTACTTAGGTTGCGATTAGATCAGTCTGCGAGTGGGATTTTTCTGCGGTTTGGTATTATTTGCGATTTGTGTCCTGCGGTTAGTATCTTTGGCCTGCGGTTTGCTCAGGTTGCGGTTAGTTCATACTGCGGCTGGATTTTGTTGCGGTTTGGTATTGTCTGAGGTTAGTGTTCTGCGGTTAGGTCAAGTTGTGGTTAAATTGTCCTGCGACTAGTACCTTACATTGCGAGTATCTCCCACTTTTGGTTTGGTAATCTCTTATTTGTGATGTCAACTTCTTCCGATGACATTCAAGCTGCGGGGTCTGACACCCGACCTCCGATGTTGGACAGAACTGACTATGAATCATGGGCTCAAAGGATACGGCTGTACTGTCTAGGTAAAGATAATGGGGTTAACATCCTGAAATCCATCGATGAGGGACCCTTTCAAGTGGGTACTACTAGAGACACGATTTCAGAAGCAACTGATCAACTACCGGCCGTGTTTGGTCCTGATAGACCTCGCACTTACAATGAGTTGTCTGAAGAAGAAAAGAAACGCTATGATGTAGACATCAGAGCATCAAATATCATCATTCAAGGCCTTCCCAAAGATGTCTACAAACTGATCAACTTCAACACTGAAGCAAAGGCGGTCTGGGATAATGTCAAAATGCTTCTTGCAGGGTCTGAGTTAACTAAAGAAGATCGTGAGTCACAGCTATACGATGAATTTGAGCATTTCAAAATGAATCTAGGTGAAAGCATCATTGACTATTACGTCTGATTTCACAAGCTGGTCAATGATATGAGAGCCATCAAGATGACAATGCCCAACATACAGCTTAATTCCAAATTCGTGAACAACATGGCACCGGAATGGGATAGGTTTGTCACAGCTGTTAAGCTCAACAAGGGTCTCAGGCATACCAATCATGAACAGCTATATGCGTATCTCCAACAACATGAGAAACATGCAGCTTATGATCGGCTAATGCGAGAAAAGCTCAATCCGTCTGCAACAAATGAATCTCTTGCTTTTGTCTCCAATGTTCAACAACCTAATCAAACCTCTAAAGATCAAGTTCAACCATCACAATCATCCTCTAGGTCTACCCCAACCATTAGTCAATCATCAACTCCCTCACCATCTGCGTTGAATACTCAACTTGATTCTCGGTATTCTCACACTGACATGATGATTGATAATCTCTCCAACCAAGTGTCTTTACTGGTCCAACAGTTCAGGGCTGCACTCCCATCTACTAACAACCAGCTCAGAATCTCATCTAATCCACGTAATCAGGCAGTCATTGAAGATGGTCGGGTAGTGGTGCAGAATGTGCAGGGAAGACAGAACTTCAACCAAAGAAATGCTGGTAGAGAGAATGGGCAGTACAGAGTTGGGAATGCTCTTCAAGTACAAGCTAAGCAACCGAAATGCTACAACTGCGGAGGGTTGGGCCATATTGCTAGGAATTGCACTCTCCCAAAACGTCCCCAAAACTCTGAGTACTTCAAAGACAAGATGTTGCTGATGCAGGCACAAGAAAATGGGACTGTGTTGGATGAAGAAGCTTTGCTCTTTCTGGCTGGTAATGATGGGAACACCTTTGATGCTGATGTGGATGATCAACCTGTTCAGGACATGGCTCTTAATGACCCAAATATCTTTCAAGTTGAAGAGTGTGATGCATTTGACTCAGACGTGGATGATGAACCAACTGCTCAAACAATCTTCATGGCTAATCTGTCTGCAGCAGCATCCTCTTCACAGCATCCTGATTTATCCATCACGTCTGCTATCTCTGAGGTACCAACATCTCCTAAACATGATCTGAATAATTCTACACCTGTACAGGGGGCATGTGACTCTGTACAACTCAAGAATATTGTCAACACAGACATCACTGATATGGGTAATACCAATAATATCCCATATGAAATGTATGTGAATGACAATGGAACCCCAGTTGTACCGAGTGACATGCCGTCTATTGATTCTAGTAAACATGAGATATATGAGCACTCTATATACAACCCTGATGATTCTCTGATCACTAGAATTAACACCCTTAAGGACCAAGTAAACATTTATGAGCAGCGTGCTAAGTTTGAGCTGAATGAACGTAAGCAGAAAATGGAATGGCAACTGCGTACTTACATATCTGAAAACAATTCCAAACAAGAATCATTAAAAAGGGAACTAGTTTCTTTAAAGAACCAATTGAATCAAACCGTCAAACAAAAACTTGAGGTTAAAAAAGGTTTGACTACAATCAAACAAGAATTCAAAGATAAAGAAACTAAACTTCTAAATGACTTCTCAAAATTAAAAACGTTAAAAAATAAATTGGAAGATAAGTTGTACACACAGGGCCAAACCATTCAATCTGCTCAAATGATAGAAAGCCACAGGAAGTTAAGTGATGAATTTAGTGAACATTATACCTCCAAACCCAAAGCAAGATTCCTTAGAATAGGTCTAGGTGCACAACCTGCATTATATGATGCAAAAACTATGCTTGAACCTAACCATGCCCCTCCTGATACACGATCCTATGACCACATCAATGAGGCAGAGGATAGAACTAGGGCAAAACTTGCTAAACGTTTAAAGGATCCTAAATGCATTGCTAAGAATCTCGTGTTTCACTATGATTATGCAAATGACAATCATACTGCAATTTTTGTTCCTCAAAAGAGAATTTTTCCTGAAAAAGTGTTTTGGAATATTGACATTGAGAAAATGCAAGCTGAAAGAGTTGTAGGCAACACACGCACTATGTTTAGAATTGCTCACCCAACTGCCTATCCCCTGAACACACCTAGGCACCTTGTACCTTTCACTCTTCCCACACAATGTAATACTCTAATTGGGCTGTATGTGCTAGGTCAATTGTTCAATGACTTTGAAAAAACCTGTAAAATAAGAATTACACCTACAGGGATTACAGAAGGGGAAAGGGGTTTTGAGCAAACAAAACAGTGTTACCTAACTGAAGTTATGCCATTTTTTAAACTTCTAAAAGAACATTTTGAGGGACTTAAAAACACCATTAATGATGATGTGACTCAAATGAAAAAGGTTTTTGATGAAGTGGAAAGTGAGGGTAATCAACTTGCTATTGATCTCAAACACAGTGAAATTGACAGGAAAAACATTCTCATCATGAATGAAAATCTGATTGCTAACTGCATTGCTAAAGATGTGTTTTATACTGTTACCGACTCTGCGCTATCTGCTCGACAATTTCATGAAATGTCGGTTACTTTGAATGTCTTCCAAAATCGTGTGATTGAGCTTGAGGGGGAGAATTACAAACTTACTGAAAAAATTCAAAACGATGATCATGATAACATGGTCAGGAATTTCTCAAAACTAGAAGTTGATAATCTGAACCTACAATTAAAATATCAACATCTAGAAGAAAGTATAAAAATATCAAATGCCAAGATATCTTCGGATGCTCCTGAATTTGATACATGTTTTGAATTAGCCAAAAAGGATGAAGTAATTCAAGCTCACTCAAACACGATTCGGAAGTTGAAGGTCCAAATTGCACAATTAAAATCGAATAGAAGCGATGTGACCAATACCAATTACCAGAAGTCTATGGATTCTCAAAATTTTCAAACACAGGGCATTATCAATGAGTTACAACATGAAAATGAGTGGCTTCGTGCTGAAATGTCCAACGCTAAACAACGTTATAAAGAATTGTTTGAGTCTATCAAAACAACACGTGACCAAAACAATGAGAAAGTCACTTCTTTGTTAAATGAAATTGAGAATCTAAAGACCATGGTGAAGGGTAAAATGCCCGTTGTTTCATGTGATCATGCAATTTCCAATGTACATGCTTGTAATAAATATGCGTGCGATGCTGTGAATGTTTCTCTTCCCCTTAGGAACAATAAGTTAGTTCATAACAACTATCTTAGAAATCTTAAGGATTGTCTGGCCATACTTAGAGAAACCATTGAAGATGAGAGGATTTCTAAACCATTTGATGATGTTATTATTGGTGCGTGCTTCCTCACTAATAGGGCCCAGGAATTATTAGAATATGCCATAGGATCATGCCCCAAGAATGATACCAGGTCGGATAGGACAACTGCATTGCATCCTCTCAGTGGCAACAAGCATGTCACAGTTGACTTTCCCCAAACCATGCCACAATCCTCCATCTTGATCACCAGTAAACAAGTAGCAACTAATCAGGCTAATGTTCACATCATTGCTTCTACAGGAGTAAAAGGTGTATCTAATGCTAGCAAGTCACAGCCTAAGGGCAATACAAAGAATGATAGGACTTTGCCGGCTAAGAGCTCACTTATGAAGGAAGTAGAAGAATCATCTAGGAACAATAACGTGTTGCTTAGTGAAAGGAATCGAGTTGTTTCAAACATTTGTGTGAACAATGATGTAATTAATTCGAATTCTGATGCTATTTGTAAGACGTGTAGCAAATGCTTATTTTATGGTAATCATGATGCATGTGTTGTGTCCTTTCTTAAATCCACTATGCAATCACCATATATGAATGTTTCTAGTGTTAAACGGGCAAAACAAGTATGGAATAAAACAGGAAAAGTTTTCACTAATGTTGGTTATCAATGGAGACCTACTGGAAGGAAATTCACTCTGAGGGAAAAGTGCCCAGTGACTAGGATTACTAACTCTAGAGATATGCCTATTAGGAAGTGGAGACCTACCGGTAGACTATTTCCAATAGAAGCAATAAATACCACTTCTAGTTCTAGTGCATCAAAATTTGAATACTCCAGTGAGATACCTGTTACTTATGATAATCCAATATTTGTGTGTTCTAACCAAACGGACCCCAATTGTGTGTGGGGCTCCAGCTTTTTCAGTTATCCACGATTGTCTGGTTTCAAATGCAGGTCGTACAAATCGTCCTTTGGTATTTGGACTCAGGCTGCTCAAAACATATGACTGGTGATCGCTCAAGGCTCAAGAATTTCGTGGAAAAGTTTATTGGTACGGTTAGGTTTGGGAATGACCATTTTGGTTCTATAATGGGTTATGGTGATTATGTCTTTGGAGACAGTGTTATATCCAGAGTTTACTACGTGGAAGGACTTGGGCACAATCTATTTTCTGTTGGTCAATTCTGTGACTCAGATCTCGAAGTCGCCTTCAGAAAGCACACCTGTTTTGTTAGAGAATTAGATGGTGTTGATCTTCTCAAGGGGAGTCGGGGCACTAATCTTTACACCATCTCCATCGAAGATATGCTACGGTCCTCTCCAATATGTCTGCTCTCTAAAGCATCCAAGAACAAGTCATGGTTGTGGCATCGTCGTTTAAACCATTTGAACTTCGGTACCATCAATGAACTTACACGTAAGGATCTTGTTCGAGGCTTGCCCAGACTTAAGTATGAAAAAGACCATCTGTGTTCCGCCTGTCAAATGGGCAAGAGCAAAAAGCATACCCATAAACCCAAAACTGTCAATTCAATCATGGAAGTTCTTCATACTCTTCACATGGATCTTTGTGGACCAATGAGGATTCAAAGTATTGATGAGTGTCTAAATACTCATCATTTTATATCAATCTGAGCTGCCAAAACATACAAAAACACTCAAATATGTATCAAAATACTTAAAATATCTTAAAGGTGTGTTTTATATGTTTCAAATGCAAAATATGCAAAAACAGATGAAAAACGTACAAAGTTTGCATAATTGGCAGTTTCAGTCCCTCAAGTTTCATAAATTGGCAAAACTAGTCCCTGGTTATTCTAAAATAATGAAAAAGTCATCAAAGATCCTTTTTAATCATAAAGTTACATATTTAGTCCATTGGTGCAAAGTTTCACAAAATTACAAGTTTAGTCCCTGTACTTTGGAAATTGACATAAATGGTCCCTGGGATGTAAAAACTTTGAGAAAATCAATTTTGGTCCTTATACTAATAATCTTTTGCAGGAATGGTCCTTGGTGTGAAGTTTGGTGAATTTACATGATTGGTCCCTGGAGTTTGGCAGTTTGACAAAAATAGTCCCCGGATATTTAAAAAGTGAAAAACATCAAAAATAAACCATGTACTATTCAATTATGGCAAAATAGGTCCTTGTGATTACATATGGGAATTTACAACAACAGCCCCTCAACTTTTCACAATTTACAAAATTAGTCCTTGTGAAAATACCAAACCAAATACGGACCTTATTATTATTAAAACCCAAAAACCAAACTAAACCCAAACCATTACCAACAGCCCACTCCCTACCTTTTCTTACCCAGCCCACAACCTCAGCCCAATCCATCATTTAACTAAAACCGGGTCAAACCCCGGTCAACACCCCGCCTAAACCACCCACTGTTCACCATCCCTTCCAAATACTACCCTCACCTCACAGACTTCCAAATACCACTCACCCTCCCACAGTTTTCACTTCCACAACTTGCTCCCCACTTCTCTCCACTTCACACAACTGTCCAAAACCCTAAAATACCTCACCACGCAATACACAGTAACCCCCAAGACTTTGGCGCCAAGTTACCCATTTAAACGGCCTGGATCAATTGGACTATATCAAGGGCTCTCAATTGGTGGGAAATGACCCAGTGGGTCCCACAAACTCATAAAAGGTCTACAAAAGGGAAAAGAAGCAGAAGAGATGAATTATTAGTTTAGTCTTAGCTTAATGTAATCGTAGGTAGTGTAGAATAAATTCTAGTTGTTAATTTCAGTTTCAAACACTTGTTCTCAGTTAGTTTAATGTACTTTAATCTTTAAATCAAGTTAATTTCAAGTTTCAGCTCAGTTCTCAGTTTATGCAATTTTCATTAAAATCTCAAAAGTCTCCAAAAGTTTGATTGTTGTTATTTGTTGTTGTTATTGAAATCTAAGATCTACTTAAGCTCTGACAAAGCTTATCAAAGCTTTTAGATATCATCTGAATTCAGTTTAGAGTATAATTACAAAATTCCAAAGAAAATAGAAATAATAGTGAAAAATAGAAAATCAAAAGAAGAAGAAGGAAAAGCAAAGGAGCAGGTGTCATTTGGATTGAAATTGGTATTAGAGTCCTATGGGGGACACTAGGTATTGATTTGGTTCATTGGTTCTTTGTTCTCAGTCCCTTTCCCATTTGTAAGCAAGTTCTTATTTTTTAGCTTAATAAGTTTTAATTGTTTCTGTGATGTAATCTCAATCCTAATAGTTTAATTATCATATGTTTAATCTGTTTTAACTTTAAATTCATCAGTTGTAGTTTAATATTTACAAGTTGTAGTGTAAACTGTCATATAAGGTAGTGTTTGGTTCAGTGGTTTGCACCACTGAAGAGTTTGTAATTGTTGTTGTGTTAAGTCCTAACATGCTATGCTAGGTTGCATTAGGTCAAATAAACCATAAAACCAGTACATCATTAGGAAAGAAAGTCAAAATCCAAGTTTACATACCATAGCAGTCAACTGTTTGGGTTTGACAACCCCATATCAGCCATACTTGATTATCTTTTGTTGTAATTGGATAAATTAGTCTTAGTATATCATATTACATCTTATTCAGTAGTTAAATTAGAATCAAAGTTCATGTAAGTCAACCTAGCTCATTTTCATAAAAAGTCAAATTTCTGTTTCTCAGATTTTATCAAAACTTCAAGGAATTGTGTAGATTTTTGTAGTAGGATTTAAGCCTTGAGCTTTTTAGTTTTAGCACTCTACCATCTCAACTTTGAAATCCTACTTAGCTTATATTTTTGTGAATTTTATTCTGGGCCCCACTCACTCTCAAAGTCACTTGCAGGGCAAAGGTGTGCCCTGCTCATTTAGACCCAGTCCATCACCACCACTTTGGTGGTGATTTGTGACCACCTCAGTGGGCCCCAGACCTCCAAATTAGTTTTTCCCAACCCCCCTCCTACCAGGGAACCTATAATGACCTTTGGTTTGACCTGAATCTCAGTGGACCCCACCTAGAATAAGCCCTAAACCTTGTCCCCATTCTGTGTTGAAATCAGTTTTTGGAATAGCTTATTTGTGCTTATCAGCTTATCTACTGAGCTTATTTGACCAAATTGAGTTTTGACAAGTCCAACTGACTTATTTAGATCAGAATGTACCAAGGTGGGTCCCACATAAGCTCATTTGAGCTTATTTCTCATTCTAGTCAACCAAAGTCAACTGTGGTAGCAATAAGCTTCCACAGTGCTTAATAATAAGCTCTAAATTAGTTGTTTTTACAAAAGTTGCTTATTTCTATATATAATATAGTTTTGTAAAATAAAAAGCCAGAAAAGACAACATAAAAATAAGTGATAGTTTCTATTTAATTTAATTTAATTTTAATTTTCATTTTTAGATTTTAATTAAGAAAGTTGTGTTTTTATATTTTTATTAATTTCCATTTAGGTTAAAGTATTTTTAATAATTTTATCAGATTTTTGTTTTGTCATTTAGTATTTATCACAATTAATATTAGTTTATTTAAATAAATAAGTTTTCAATAGCATAATTAATCTTTATAAGGTAATACCTAGTTTTCATATTTTTTATAGCTTTTATAAGTTATAAAATAGTTTTATAAATTTTTTCATAATTTTCTAAGTTAGTTTAATATTATTTGTAATTTAAAATAGTTTAATTAGTATAATTAATATAAATAGTTTTTAATTAATAAGAAATTCATAAAAAGACAAAAACATTTATTTTTATTTTTTATACTTTCTTCAAGTTCATTTTAAGTTTTAGAAATTATTTTTACAAGTTTTTAGTTTAATTTGTAGTACTTATAATTTTTAGTTTTAATTAAATTAATTTTAATTAAATAGTTAAATAAGTTTTTAATTAAATAATTAATAATAAATAATAAAATGATCTAAAAAATAGTTTTCTTTTTAATTTAATTTTATTTTAAGTTTAAGTTTATAGAATTGTCATTTTTAACCCCTGTAGTTTATTTTTCTTAAAACTCACCTTTTTCTCTGTACGCAGTCGCGTCTGATTTTAATTTGGTGTACGTTTTAACGTTTCTAAGTTATTTAGGTTCTTATAGTTTAATTAAGTTATTTTACTTTGTAAACCCTAGTTTAAATCACACACACACACACTTTTATCTGGTTACTTTCTGTTCATATTCACTCGATCACAAATTCGTTTATAATAAAACATCGCACACCTCGTTGGTACATTACGACCCGGGAAAACACTGTATTTCACGGAAGCATTTGCCTTTGATTAGTTTGACTTTACTATTGACCATTCACAAGTGGTTGAGAAATAAAAGATAACTAGTTTGAGGCGAATCAAAATTTGGCGCCGCTGCTGGGGAGGTTGTGCGCTTATCTTAAACGATTTTGCGTATTAGTGAATCTGGATATACATCCATTGTATATTTACCATCTTTTATCCATACTTTTATAAAACAAAACACAAAAATATCCATCTTTTCCCTCCTACCCTTTTTTTTGATTCTTTAGCTCTTTACCCTCTATCCATTTAATTCTAACTTCTATATTCTTATGGCATCTATGAACCCCGAATTCTTATTTACGCTTGAAAAGTATCAAGCCTTGTCCGAGAAACTTAGAATTCGTGTTGATCATGATGATCCATCTATCCCTATTCCCTCTCCGGTGAGGGAAAGAGATCATGAAACCGAGGTGACAAAGGACCTTGTACTTTCCTCTGACGATAGAGGTGCTAAATACGTCCAAACCACGGTTGTCCAAAAACCTGAGCTCACAAATGCTCCTAAACCTTCAAGATTCAATCCTGATCTTTCACGGTTTACGGTTAAAAGTTTGTCAAGCAAACGTACAGAGCTTAGGGCAGTGACTGAAAAGAACGACTTACCTGACCTTCACGTTAATCAAAAACAAAAACCCGAGACCATAACGGAAGTGGTGGAAATTCCTAGCTCTCAGAGCACACCACTTGTCCCACCTCAAGATTTTGTTCCTTGTGACGGTTGTGGTGAGCCTCTTTTCGGTTTTCCATGTCGTTGGTGTACATGTGAACAATGTGGTAATGATATTCAAAACGGGAGTTGTTTGTTTTGTGGGTCGAGTAATTCATTTGCTTATTATCCTAATCAAAACTCATTCAACGACTCCTCAAATTTTTCAAACTACCCATCACATTCATACGAGCATGAATCATATTATCCAAATCTCAATGATGCTTCGTATCAAAATACACCAAGCCAGACTCAGCAGTTTAACTGTTGTGAGTACTGTGGAGGTCCACACTTTAGCTCTGATTGTCAAACAAGGAATCCATTTCCTTGTAACAATTACGACTATTCGTTTCAAGACACACCTCCACAATACCAAATGAACCAAGCAACTCCTCAAAACTAGCAAGACCCTTGTCTAGAGGCTCTTGAAAAACTTAAAAACATTAGAGAGGAGTTAGCTAATATGTCGTCTCACAATGCACCAAGTTTTTCTTGTGTACATTGTGGGGGTCCTCATAATGATGATAAATGTCAACCTTTCGGTTTTGACACATCCACACCCCCACAGTCTCCACTCATTCCATATTCTCGTGATAAATCTATCGCGGAATTACTTGCTGAAGGACGTGCTGTTAGAGACAAAAGAAGCATGGAAGATTTAATTGCTGAGCAAAGAGTAGCCAAAATACGTGCCAATATTCGCTATGCTGCTTTTTGTGAGTACGATGATGACAGTGATGATGATGATAACATTGTTATCATTCAAAAAGATTCATCGAGTCCATCAGTTGAGACTTCTTCCATGGAAATACAGGGAGAAAAGAATATAACTGAATCACCAGCAGTAGAAATAATGGAACTTGTAGACTCCATTACTGCTAGTCCTTCTCAACTCCCTGAGTCTGCTGTTATTACACACGAGGTTCCCACTCACTCTCTGAGCATGGGGGACGAGCATCTTGACACTATTACTGCAAAGGAATCTGACGAATTCATAAAGTCTAGTGTTGAGAACCTTGTCTCAATCCCAAGTGAGTCACAGGGAATTCTTGATCATATGTGTGATATCCCTCCTCCTCTTTTCTTTTCTAAAGATCATTCTGAAACTTATCCCGATTCTAAATGTACATCTCATGGAGATGTTGAGTATGTTGAGGTTTCATTTCTTCATTCTGATGTTGACCCTCTTCTTAAGGATTTCACTGATGAGCATGCTCACATTGATTCACTTCCATCAGGAAGTGATGATGATCTTTCAGACTCTGAAGCCGATATGGTAGAAATTGAAAATCTTATAAACTCTAATCCCAACATCGAGCTTAGTGATTCACATACTGATGACCATTCTTTATCTTTTGAAGACATCAGTTATGTGGACGAATTTCCTTCTGAGCTTGTCAACTCAGAAGAAGAGAATGATGAAGTTATTGACACTGAAATTAAAGATGAAGCACTACGTGCAACATTATTAAAAGTCAGTCTTCTCATTTCTAGAATCGAGGCCCTTAATGAAAAGCCTATTTCATCTCCTATCTCCGTCAAGGATAGTGAGACTTTGATCAATGATTATATTCCGGAATTGCAAACGTTCCATTTTGATCAAACGGAAGAGAAGATAAGTGGTATCACCACTTCTCATTCTTATAATTCTCTTCCCGTTTATGAATCATTTACTTTTGAGGAGTTCCCCAATGAACTCACTCAAATCAATCCCGAATACGAATCATTCACCTTTGAGGAGTTCTCCGATGAACTCACTCATATCATATCTCCACCGGAGTATGATAGTTTCTATTTTGATCTAGACATACCCATAATATGTCTTGATCAAACGAGCTTAATAGAGGAGATTCATGAAACAAGGAATTCTCCTATTGAAGATGAGGAGTTAATCATGATTTTCATCATGACTTTCTTTCTTTTCTTCATATATTCTGTCCCTTATCCTATTCTTCACTCTTTCGGGAGTGAGGACATTATCTTTGACCCCGGCATTCTCATTTATAAATTATGAGCCGGGTGTCATTATGTCTCATCGGTGTGGAACTTTCACGTGCTTCAAATGTTTATCCAAACATCTTGAATGAAAGTCCGATTGAGATTGTTTCTTCCACATCATGCTTCCCCATGGACAAATAAATTCGGGGTCGAGTCAAGTTAGCGACTCGGTAATCAAAAACAGTAGCATGTACATAGGTTTTCACCCATGTTTCACCCTAGTGTGGGGGAGATACCCCACATGTTGTATATATATATATATATATATATATATATATATATATATATATATATATATATATATATATATATATATATATATATATATATATATCCTCTAAAAAAAATGTACATATAGTGATAGCTTCTATTTAAGAAGTTTTATCTAAAAAAAATAATTGTATGTATATACATCTTAAATAAAGGCTAAGGAATACTTTTCTTCTTACGTTCTAAGTGTTGGTTTAACACCCGGTACTTTGAATATTGAGGACAATATTCAGTTCTAAGTGTGGGGGGAGATTCGTTATTCTAACGAATTTAAACACATGTTCCATCAAGAACCCCCATTTTAGCCAAAATTTTAAAATTTTTTCTTACTTAGAACGCAATAAATGGTATCAATCCTCCATGTCTAACCCACAACAGGATTGGCTAATCCAGGAGCAAACGGTTCTTGGTAAAGATAACTCAAACCCGTTTATGGCTTGCAATTTGCCAAAAATTGTATGGTTCCTCAACTCCCCATATCCCATAAAGCGAATGAGTTGGCTAGCCCGCAAGATTATGGTTTGTGGTAAAGGCTGTGGAAAATCCATAATTGGTAATCAGCTCACCAAGATGTTGACTATTCCATCAAGAGTTGGCTAGTCCAGAAGCAAACGGCTTTTGGTAAAGACTAATCAAATCCGTTGACAGCTGGTGATTTGCTCAAAATCACACGGTTATCAGGTGTGCAACAGTTCTTACACCTGGCTACTCCAGAAGTGATGGCTTTTGGTAAAGAGTTTTTCAAATCCATTAAGTTTTTCTCAATAGATTGCTAGGGACTAGCAATAGTTTAGTGTGGGGGATTGATGAGTGTCTAAATACTCATCATTTTATATCAATCTGAGCTGGCAAAACATACAAAAACACTCAAATATGTATCAAAATACTTAAAATATCTTAAAGGTGTGTTTTATATGTTTCAAATGCAAAATATGCAAAAACAGATGAAAAACGTACAAAGTTTGCATAATTGGCAGTTTCAGTCCCTCAAGTTTCATAAATTGGCAAAACTAGTCCCTGGTTATTCTAAAATAATGAAAAAGTCATCAAAGGTCCTTTTTAATCATAAAGTTACATATTTAGTCCTTTGGTGCAAAGTTTCACAAAATTACAAGTTTAGTCCCTGTACTTTGGAAATTGACATAAATGGTCCCTGGGATGTAAAAACTTTGAGAAAATCAATTTTGGTCCTTATACTAATAATATTTTGCAGGAATGGTCCTTGGTGTGAAGTTTGGTGAATTTACATGATTGGTCCCTGGAGTTTGGCAGTTTGACAAAAATAGTCCCCGGATATTTAAAAAGTGAAAAACATCAAAAATAAACCGTGTACTATTCAATTATGGCAAAATAGGTCCTTGTGATTACATATGGGAATTTACAACAACAGCCCCTCAACTTTTCACAATTTACAAAATTAGTCCTTGTGAAAATACCAAACCAAATCCGGACCTTATTATTATTAAAACCCAAAAACCAAACTAAACCCAAACCATTACCAACAGCCCACTCCCTACCTTTTCTTACCCAGCCCACAACCTCAGCCCAATCCATCATTTAACTAAAACCGGGTCAAACCCCGGTCAACACCCCGCCTAAACCACCCACTGTTCACCATCCCTTCCAAATACCACCCTCACCTCACAGACTTCCAAATACCACTCACCCTCCCACAGTTTTCACTTCCACAACTTGCTCCCCACTTCTCTCTACTTCACACAACTGTCCAAAACCCTAAAATACCTCACCACGCAATACACAGTACCCCCCAAGACTTTGGCGCCAAGTTACCCATTTAAACGGCCTGGATCAATTGGACTATATCAAGGGCTCTCAATTGGTGGGAAATGACCCAGTGGGTCCCACAAACTCAGAAAAGGTCTACAAAAGGGAAAAGAAGTAGAAGAGATGAATTATTAGTTTAGTCTTAGCTTAATGTAATCGTAGGTAGTGTAGAATAAATTCTAGTTGTTAATTTTAGTTTCAAACACTTGTTCTCAGTTAGTTTAATGTACTTTAATCTTTAAATCAAGTTAATTTCAAGTTTGTCACAACTCACCATTTCAGGTCATTTCAGGTCATTTCCCGAACTTTGGAAAAACACTATTCATCAAACACTATTCATCAAACACTATTCATCAAACACTATTCATCAGTTTACTATTCATCATTTTTGGTGTCAGTTTGACATTCAGAGAAGCATTCAGAAATTTTACTATTCACGAAACACTATTCATTGCGGGAAAAGATTTCATCATTCACTTGCATGACTCATTTCATCGTAAATTTAGTTTACGGGTATTCAAATTCGCGTAACCGGATGGGTTTAGGTGCGAATTCATTTCATTAGTGTTAAGTACACTGCATACGGACTGGAGATAGTCTGCATATCATCATGACAGCATTTTCATGTTATACCACTCTTAGGATTTTCAAATTACTATATTCAGTACATTTAACGTTTTTACGTATAAGTAATTATAGTAAACGTTAACATTCGGTTTATACACGACGAATATATCTAAATATTCCCACAATGGTCCCGACATATTTTTATATCTATTTTAACATCATAAAAGTTATAATATTCAGTTACCCAGTATTTTGGAAATTTATTTTATTTATAACGTACGCGTATGAATATAACGACGGTTTTCGTGAAAACTAAACAATAATCACCCGATCACTCAGTAAATGTACCCAACATATTTTTAACATATTTTCAACATTATTATGACTTTATTTCATCCCGGTAAACTTCGTGAACATTTATTTCTATTAAAACCGTTACCCGATTTTAACGAATAACACGTAATAACACTTAACGTTATACTAATTTCCTAAATAACTACCAAGTACCCCTACCCCCCCTTCTACCCTTTGAAAACCAACCCATGAAACACCCTTTTAACCCTTGGCATTAACTTCCTAAGTTTTATACTAATAAACTTCTAAAACCTAACTTTACTAAAATCACAAAATCATAATTCACTTTTTAGTAAGATCAAAATTCCTCTCATCTCTTCCATTCCCTCTCCATAACCACGACCCATAATTGATCTCCATGATCAAGTGATCATTTTCCATAAAGTAAAACACTAAACTTGTTCATTTTACAAGCCTAATCAAGAATCAAGCAACAAAAACACAAGAACATCAAGCATAATCATCCTATAATCATCTCATTTTGTCAAGTAAGTTTTCATCTTTATTTTTTCATGGATCATCCTATTTTTACATGTATTTCATAAGTATCATGCTAAAAACCATGTACAAGTAGCTATACCACACTTTATTTTGGCTAAAAAGAAACATACAAACCCTAACTTTTTAGTTATGAATTCCCTTGCTCTAATAACTTGGTTAGGAGTCCATGACACCCTAAGAAGGTGTATGGTAGGATTAGATTAGCTATGTGGTGATTACAAGAGGTTTGGTGATGGTAGAAATTAGTTTTAAACCTTGAAAACTTGATTTGGAACCTATTTTAGACATGCTGTCCCATTTTGTAAAAATCTGGAAAATCAGTAAACACCAAGGAAACTTTGGCAAAATTTTTAGAAAATACTTTCAAAAACGAATCCGTAGGCGAAAGAACGGATTAAAAAGAGTTTATAACGAAGAAGTTATGATTTTTGCTAGATTGTTGACGAAAAGTATTTTCTGGAAATTAGTTGCTGTTGGACGTTTTTCGTCGGTCAAAAAGAGGCTTTAGACGTAACCCGGAGGAGCCGAACTTTCCAAAATATATTACTACATACTAAGACGTAACCGTGGATATAAAGAACAAGTAAAACGGACAAGTAACGACAAAGATATACATGTTTGAATATCGGCTAAAACCATTTTATATTTGACAGCTTTTATATAAATTTGGCGCAAAAACTACGAAGTACATTTATAAGCTAGACATAATATTAAGTACCAAGCTTTATAACTAATGTAGTATTAGTTATTACGAGTATATTTTCATCATTTCGAGGCGATATTACAAGGATTACAACCCGAGGATTTCAACACTAACATGGAAACATACGATATATATATATAAGTATATATATATATTACAACTAGCTTATAATATTTTCTAATAGCAATATTTTTCCAAATTCTTGAAATATATACTTTTGATAACAACAAGTGTTTTTCAAAGAGTAGAGTGGTATAGAAACATGTGCATGGACATTCATAACATCATTTGCGGATCTAAAGGAGATCATTCATCATTCATATTAGGTTGCGGCTAGTGTGCGCGCCTTGTTTTTCAGTTCATTACATGTTCATGGTACCATCATATTGGGTTGCGACAGCAAATTGTTCATTGGTGTTCATTTCATTTCATCACAGTTTCATCAGTTAAGGTGAGTTTTCATGGCCCCGTTTTCAATTACTTATTTGATTTCAAATCCCACGGGGGAGAATACATTGCATCAATTACTTTCGTACATGCCCAAGTATTACAAATTCCTTACATTGCTTAAGTTGCCTTGCTACCACGACACGACAAGTCCCCTTTATTTCATGGACCGTTAATTACAGTACGAGCGAGAGTGAGTGAATAGATCTATTGAGGGTGACTCCTCCATTCGTGTTTGGGTTGCTCCAACGGAATTACGAATGCATTTCATTTCTAAATTACGAGTGTCTGGTAAACACTCACTTGGGGCAAGATTTAGTACGTCTAGCTTCGGGGCCATGAGCTTAAGAGACAATGTAGCATTTTTGACATTTTTGTCGGTTTACTTTATACTTGTGGCTTATGTACATACGATTTAACTTACAAACCTATGATTATTCACCAACATTCGTGTTGACCGTTTTCGCAATGTATTTTCAGGTAACTAAGAGCATAAACTTCATGGCATGCATGGAGTCATTTTAGTGAGGACCTAGGATGACGCGTCTCACTTTGACACTTTCATGCACTTATGTATAATTATCGTTTGACATGTCTAAACTTATTTCTGTAAACCTTTCATGACTTTTGGGACCTATGTAATATACTCTGAATGTTTTAATAAGTCAAACGATGTGTTTTCAAAACGACACTTTAGGTCGTTCAAAATTTCCTTGTTATGGTGCTATGACAGTTACACCCTCAGGCATTCCATTCCGCTGCAAGTCAGGTAAATTGGGGGTGTGACAGATTGGTACCAGAGCTAAGGTTATAGAGAACTAGGATGTATCTTGGACCCTAGACTATAACCACATCATCATAGCATCTCATCATTTCATCATAAGTGCATAATCATGATTCATGTTGTTTCATGCATACCATGTGCGAGTTATTTATACTCATATTCATATATATATATTATTTCATTGACCTGGTTCACAAGTGACATGTCTTCAGATACCTACCCTGTCATTCTTTTATCGGATTCCAACATTGAAGATGCCTTGCCATCTTCCACTACCATTATACCACCAGTTGCACTTATACCACCATTAGCACCATTGATTTGTCATAGGAACAGGGTTTTCCTATCATTCAGCCTATACATAGAATGCGGTTTGCTAGAGTATTCAGACTTAATCTTAATGGACTTATTAGGATGCTTATTGCAAGGGAGATAGTATTTTCTTCCCATCACTAGTAGAGCACTCACTACTTAGGTACTACCACTACCATCAACTACTTATTACACTATTAGTCGTCCTATATTGCGTACTTCAGTTTTACCTCCTAGATATTATGAGATAGCGCGAAAGAGGGTATTATTCCATTCACTATTATCACCATCATCACCTAACTCACCACTAGAATTTCATCGACAGCAATTTTATCCTCACCATAGTATAAGCTCGTTGGATTAAAAGATCAAGGTACAATGACTCAACAGAATTTATATCCTTTTCAGAGATTGATATAGCTTAGTAACATTGGAACAAGACCTCATATTCATGAAAGGACATCGAGAAGTTTCACCTGACCGAAAGACATTTAGCTTTCATTCATGGTAAATCAAACATCATACGATGGGGTACCTGCTTGATTCAGACCACCAGTACAACAATTCCCAGGCTTTATACATTTTAGTCATGCTTAGAAGGATTAAGCATTTGAACCTGCGAACTTTACCTAGAATAAATTCTCAAATACTTCAAATCATAGGCACCAATTTCTTCCCTATATCCTTTAACACATAGACTATCGTCTTCACTTGACTATAGATGTCTTAACGACACGTTCATCCTTCACGCTTTCAATATCACTATCATATTCTCGACCACTTCATAATCATAAACCACTACCCTGTTATGAACTAGGATATTTACATTCTTTAAATAAGTTGATTAGTAGACTATTACCATTCGACAAGATTCACCCATGTATCCAATACACCATTCAAGCTATTTTACTATCATATGGGGAAACTGTTTTACAGAAAAATTTCTGAAGTAAGCTATTTTATTACCATCCTATAAATTGATTTTCTGTCATTACACCAAGTATTTACTATTATTACGCGAAGCAATTTTCATGTTACTTGAAAGAAAAAAAATCAGGACACCATTTTTATAACAATGCGTTGAACACTATCTAAAACTTTTGATAAAAGTTATGATATTTGGACAAAAATCCAACATCGCATCATTAGTCCTCAATTATACATAGCCTGATCACCTATGTAAAATTCAGGAAGGATTATGCTATGAAGGAAATAATTACCTTTTCAAAGGATTGTTAATAACAATCTTCATTCGAAAGCTTTGTAAACAAAGGAACTCTTCCATAAACATCCCTTTTTGCCGAAATATCCCTGGATACTTACCCCACCTGCCACTCACTCAGACATTAAGTTGGACTTTCCATTGACTTCCCTAGGAGAGACTTTCCAAATCAATTGCATGTAGGATTCCTCTATACAATAAAAGCAACGAAAGGACTACAGAACTACTAACCAGGACTAGAAGTATATCGTGAGAGAATTCGTAACTCAACAACAAATTCTAAGATACTGCGAGACCATCCGAATCATCATCTCTGACTTAGTTATCAAAGTCTATCATTTAAAGGTGCTAGCTAGGCTGAGCTACAGGATTGAACTCAATATTAATGTCCACAGAACAATACTATAGAAATGAACCAAGCTTCTAATTGAGACTGTAGAGCATTTCATTTAAACATGGCCTCATCCATACCTAAACTTTCCTGCAGTAAGTTTTCACAAAGGACAATTGTTTGAAACAAGGAATCAAATTGTTACCTATATTCTATCGCTTTCAGATAACGCCAAGTTCGAAGGACCGAACGTTGTGGAATTAGTCACAAAGGTTTATTGTACCCATTTCAGTTATTTTCCTGTTAAGGAAACCGATTCACCTTGGACTTCATGTAATCATTTCAGAATTTCCTTCAGAAACCCATTTAGATGGAAACATCACCGATCATACTCAGGCCGATGGTCAAAGCCACAGAACAATTCACACATAGGAAAGTATGCTCAGAGCATGAGTGATTGACCCTAGAAATGGTTGGACAAATCATTTAACATAAATCAAATTCATCTACAACAATGGTTATCACACCAACAACGGGAAACTGGCAGAAGTTAGGTTGGTACATAACACACATCATTTGTATTGGATATCCTGAATAACAAACCATCCAGATTCAAGTGGGAGAACAAACTAAGTTAAATGCATTGCCTTGGATTGGCATGATACAAATTGGATAACAAGAAAGGTTGAACCTTTAGCATATTGGACTATTTAAGATTCATTTTAGAATCGACCAACTAGCATACAAACTTGAGTTCTGGCAGAATTCAGCAGTATATATTACCAGTACCACATTTAAAACATTAAGAAGCGCAGACCATCGATTGATGGGCCAAACTCAGAAAAAGCTCAACTCACTAGTTCAGTAGGCATTTATGAGATAACCAGAAATTTTCTACAAGTCAAGAATCAGTTACAAGTTCAATAAGTTGTAAACCATTAAAACTTCAAGTTGGTAAGCAGAGTTATGCAGAAAGTTCTGCCTAGGAAAGGCATGTTATCATTCAGAAAACTTGGAAAGTTACGCCAATATACACTGGACCATTTATATTTTGACAGAGAAGGCATAGTGGCCGTTAGATTTGAACATTGCCAGAGAACAACAGGATTACACGAACATATTTCACATTTTCAGATCCCCAGAAATGACTTTCAGATGAGTCACTCATGATTTTATTGGAAGGGATCCAACCAAAATGACAATCTCAGACCTCGTAAGAGAACCAACAGAAACCATGGACCGTGTGGTCAAACAGTTGAATCAGAGTCAAATTCCTATCGTTAGAGTTCGCTGGAATTCTCGAATATCATCACCTTTTCACCAATACATTCTCAGAGACCAACATAAACTGAACTTCGGGACGAAGTTCCTTTTAGAGGGGAAGACTGTCACAACTCACCATTTCAGGTCATTTCAGGTCATTTCCCGAACTTTGGAAAAACACTATTCATCAAACACTATTCATCAAACACTATTCATCAAACACTATTCATCAGTTTACTATTCATCATTTTTGGTGTCAGTTTGACATTCAGAGAAGCATTCAGAAATTTTACTATTCACGGAACACTATTCATTGCGGGAAAAGATTTCATCATTCACTTGCATGACTCATTTCATCGTAAATTTAGTTTACGGGTATTCAAATTCGCGTAACCGGATGGGTTTAGGTGCGAATTCATTTCATTAGTGTTAAGTACACTGCATACGGACTGGAGATAGTCTGCATATCATCATGACAGCATTTTCATGTTATACCACTCTTAGGATTTTCAAATTACTATATTCAGTACATTTAACGTTTTTACGTATAAGTAATTATAGTAAACGTTAACATTCGGTTTATACACGACGAATATATCTAAATATTCCCACAATGGTCCCGACATATTTTTATATCTATTTTAACATCATAAAAGTTATAATATTCAGTTACCCAGTATTTTGGAAATTTATTTTATTTATAACGTACGCGTATGAATATAACGACGGTTTTCGTGAAAACTAAACAATAATCACCCGATCACTCAGTAAATGTACCCAACATATTTTTAACATATTTTCAACATTATTATGACTTTATTTCATCCCGGTAAACTTCGTGAACATTTATTTCTATTAAAACCGTTACCCGATTTTAACGAATAACACGTAATAACACTTAACGTTATACTAATTTCCTAAATAACTACCAAGTACCCCTACCCCCCCTTCTACCCTTTGAAAACCAGCCCATGAAACACCCTTTTAACCCTTGGCATTAACTTCCTAAGTTTTATACTAATAAACTTCTAAAACCTAACTTTACTAAAATCACAAAATCATAATTCACTTTTTAGTAAGATCAAAATTCCTCTCATCTCTTCCATTCCCTCTCCATAACCACGACCCATAATTGATCTCCATGATCAAGTGATCATTTTCCATAAAGTAAAACACTAAACTTGTTCATTTTACAAGCCTAATCAAGAATCAAGCAACAAAAACACAAGAACATCAAGCATAATCATCCTATAATCATCTCATTTTGTCAAGTAAGTTTTCATCTTTATTTTTTCATGGATCATCCTATTTTTACATGTATTTCATAAGTATCATGCTAAAAACCATGTACAAGTAGCTATACCACACTTTATTTTGGCTAAAAAGAAACATACAAACCCTAACTTTTTAGTTATGAATTCCCTTGCTCTAATAACTTGGTTAGGAGTCCATGACACCCTAAGAAGGTGTATGGTAGGATTAGATTAGCTATGTGGTGATTACAAGAGGTTTGGTGATGGTAGAAATTAGTTTTAAACCTTGAAAACTTGATTTGGAACCTATTTTAGACATGCTGTCCCATTTTGTAAAAATCTGGAAAATCAGTAAACACCAAGGAAACTTTGGCAAAATTTTTAGAAAATACTTTCAAAAACGAATCCGTAGGCGAAAGAACGGATTAAAAAGAGTTTATAACGAAGAAGTTATGATTTTTGCTAGATTGTTGACGAAAAGTATTTTCTGGAAATTAGTTGCTGTTGGACGTTTTTCGTCGGTCAAAAAGAGGCTTTAGACGTAACCCGGAGGAGCCGAACTTTCCAAAATATATTACTACATACTAAGACGTAACCGTGGATATAAAGAACAAGTAAAACGGACAAGTAACGACAAAGATATACATGTTTGAATATCGGCTAAAACCATTTTATATTTGACAGCTTTTATATAAATTTGGCGCAAAAACTACGAAGTACATTTATAAGCTAGACATAATATTAAGTACCAAGCTTTATAACTAATGTAGTATTAGTTATTACGAGTATATTTTCATCATTTCGAGGCGATATTACAAGGATTACAACCCGAGGATTTCAACACTAACATGGAAACATACGATATATATATATAAGTATATATATATTACAACTAGCTTATAATATTTTCTAATAGCAATATTTTTCCAAATTCTTGAAATATATACTTTTGATAACAACAAGTGTTTTTCAAAGAGTAGAGTGGTATAGAAACATGTGCATGGACATTCATAACATCATTTGCGGATCTAAAGGAGATCATTCATCATTCATATTAGGTTGCGGCTAGTGTGCGCGCCTTGTTTTTCAGTTCATTACATGTTCATGGTACCATCATATTGGGTTGCGACAGCAAATTGTTCATTGGTGTTCATTTCATTTCATCACAGTTTCATCAGTTAAGGTGAGTTTTCATGGCCCCGTTTTCAATTACTTATTTGATTTCAAATCCCACGGGGGAGAATACATTACATCAATTACTTTCGTACATGCCCAAGTATTACAAATTCCTTACATTGCTTAAGTTGCCTTGCTACCACGACACGACAAGTCCCCTTTATTTCATGGACCGTTAATTACAGTACGAGCGAGAGTGAGTGAATAGATCTATTGAGGGTGACTCCTCCATTCGTGTTTGGGTTGCTCCAACGGAATTACGAATGCATTTCATTTCTAAATTACGAGTGTCTGGTAAACACTCACTTGGGGCAAGATTTAGTACGTCTAGCTTCGGGGCCATGAGCTTAAGAGACAATGTAGCATTTTTGACATTTTTGTCGGTTTACTTTATACTTGTGGCTTATGTACATACGATTTAACTTACAAACCTATGATTATTCACCAACATTCGTGTTGACCGTTTTCGCAATGTATTTTCAGGTAACTAAGAGCATAAACTTCATGGCATGCATGGAGTCATTTTAGTGAGGACCTAGGATGACGCGTCTCACTTTGACACTTTCATGCACTTATGTATAATTATCGTTTGACATGTCTAAACTTATTTCTGTAAACCTTTCATGACTTTTGGGACCTATGTAATATACTCTGAATGTTTTAATAAGTCAAACGATGTGTTTTCAAAACGACACTTTAGGTCGTTCAAAATTTCCTTGTTATGGTGCTATGACAGTTACACCCTCAGGCATTCCATTCCGCTGCAAGTCAGGTAAATTGGGGGTGTGACAAAGTTTCAGCTCAGTTCTCAGTTTATGCAATTTTCATTAAAATCTCAAAAGTCTCCAAAAGTTTGATTGTTGTTATTTGTTGTTGTTATTGAAATCTAAGATCCACTTAAGCTCTGACAAAGCTTATCAAAGCTTTTAGATATCATCTGAATTCAGTTTAGAGTATAATTACAAAATTCCAAAGAAAATAGAAATAATAGTGAAAAATAGAAAATCAAAAGAAGAAGAAGGAAAAGCAAAGGAGCAGGTGTCATTTGGATTGAAATTGGTATTAGAGTCCTATGGGGGACACTAGGTATTGATTTGGTTCATTGGTTCTTTGTTCTCAGTCCCTTTCCCATTTGTAAGCAAGTTCTTATTTTTTAGCTTAATAAGTTTTAATTGTTTCTGTGATGTAATCTCAATCCTAATAGTTTAATTATCATATGTTTAATCTGTTTTAACTTTAAATTCATCAGTTGTAGTTTAATATTTACAAGTTGTAGTGTAAACTGTCATATAAGGTAGTGTTTGGTTCAGTGGTTTGCACCACTGAAGAGTTTGTAATTGTTGTTGTGTTAAGTCCTAACATGCTATGCTAGGTTGCATTAGGTCAAATAAACCATAAAACCAGTACATCATTAGGAAAGAAAGTCAAAATCCAAGTTTACATACCATAGCAGTCAACTGTTTGGGTTTGACAACCCCATATCAGCCATACTTGATTATCTTTTGTTGTAATTGGATAAATTAGTCTTAGTATATCATATTACATCTTATTCAGTAGTTAAATTAGAATCAAAGTTCATGTAAGTCAACCTAGCTCATTTTCATAAAAAGTCAAATTTCTGTTTCTCAGATTTTATCAATACTTCAAGGAATTGTGTAGATTTTTGTAGTAGGATTTAAGCCTTGAGCTTTTTAGTTTTAGCACTCTACCATCTCAACTTTGAAATCCTACTTAGCTTATATTTTTGTGAATTTTATTCTGGGCCCCACTCACTCTCAAAGTCACTTGCAGGGCAAAGGTGTGCCCTGCTCATTTAGACCCAGTCCATCACCACCACTTTGGTGGTGATTTGTGACCACCTCAGTGGGCCCCAGACCTCCAAATTAGTTTTTCCCAACCCCCCTCCTACCAGGGAACCTATAATGACCTTTGGTTTGACCTGAATCTCAGTGGACCCCACCTAGAATAAGCCCTAAACCTTGTCCCCATTCTGTGTTGAAATCAGTTTTTGGAATAGCTTATTTGTGCTTATCAGCTTATCTACTGAGCTTATTTGACCAAATTGAGTTTTGACAAGTCCAACTGACTTATTTAGATCAGAATATACCAAGGTGGGTCCCACATAAGCTCATTTGAGCTTATTTCTCATTCCAGTCAACCAAAGTCAACTGTGGTAGCAATACGCTTCCACAGTTCTTAATAATAAGCTCTAAATTAGTTGTTTTTACAAAAGTTGTTTATTTTTATATATAATATAGTTTTGTAAAATAAAAAGCCAGAAAAGACAACATAAAAATAAGTGATAGTTTCTATTTAATTTAATTTAATTTTAATTTTCATTTTTAGATTTTAATTAAGAAAGTTGTGTTTTTATATTTTTATTAATTTCCTTTTAGGTTAAAGTATTTTTAATAATTTTCTCAGATTTTTGTTTTGTCATTTAGTATTTATTACAATTAATATTAGTTTATTTAAATAAATAAGTTTTAAATAGCATAATTAATCTTTATAAGGTAATACCTAGTTTTTATATTTTTTATAGCTTTTATAAGTTATATAATAGTTTTATAAATTTTTTCATAATTTTCTAAGTTAGTTTAATATTATTTGTAATTTAAAATAGTTTAATTAGTATAATTAATATAAATAGTTTTTAATTAATAAGAAATTCATAAAAAGACAAAAACATTTATTTTTATTTTTTATACTTTCTTCAAGTTCATTTTAAGTTTTAGAAATTATTTTTACAAGTTTTTAGTTTAATTTATAGTACTTATAATTTTTGGTTTTAATTAAATTAATTTTAATTAAATAGTTAAATAAGTTTTTAATTAAATAATTAATAATAAATAATAAAATAATCTAAAAAATAGTTTTCTTTTTAATTTAATTTTATTTTAAGTTTAAGTTTATAGAATTGTCATTTTTAACCCCTGTAGTTTATTTTTCTTAAAACTCACCTTTTTCTCAGTACGCAGTCGCGTCTGATTTTAATTTGGTGTACGTTTTAACGTTTCTAAGTTATTTAGGTTTACGTAACAAATCTTATAGTTTAATTAAGTTATTTTACTTTGTAAACCCTAGTTTAAATCACACACACACACACTTTTATCTGGTTACTTTCTGTTCATATTCACTCGATCACAAATTCGTTTATAATAAAACATCGCACACCTCGTTGGGACATTACGACCCGGGAAAACACTGTATTTCATGGAAGCATTTGCCTTTGATTAGTTTGACTTTACTATTGACCATTCACAAGTGGTTGAGAAATAAAAGATAACTAGTTTGAGGCGAATCAAGTATCAATGGAAAGAAATATGTGATGGTTATTGTTGATGATTACTCTCGATTCACATGGGTGAAATTTCTACGATCAAAAGATGAAACTCCAGAAACCATCATCAAACTCATCAAGATGTTGCAAGTCCGCCTTAACAAAACTGTTAGAGTCATTCGTACTGATAATGGAACAGAATTTGTGAACAGACAACTTACTCTGTTTTATGAAGGTGTCGAGATTAGTCATCAAAAGAGCATTCCACGAACTCCTCAACAAAATGGAGTTGTTGAAAGACGCAATCGCACCTTAGTTGAAGCTGCTAGGACTATGCTCATCTTTTCCAAAGCTCCTCTATTTCTTTGGGCTGAGGCAATTGCCACCGCATGTTACACACAGAACCGATCCTTGATACATCCTCTCCACTGCAAGACTCCCTATGAACTGGTTCATGGCAGAAAACCCGATCTTTCGTTTCTTTGAGTTTTTGGTGCACTTTGCTATCCAACTAATGACAGTGAAGACCTTGGGAAACTCAAGGCCAAGGCCGACATTGGTTTCTTCGTTGGCTATGCTCCAGAGCGAAAGGGGTACCGAATCTACAACAAACGTACCAGAGATTTAATGGAAACAATCCACGTTACTTTCGATGAGCTGACTGAGCAACCGGTTCCTGGACAATCAAGTTCTGGACCCGTACCTAACCTTTTGTCCCCTGGACCAATTAGTTCCAGGCTTGTACAGAATCCCATCCCTGCTGCTCCTTTTGTACCTCCTACAAGTGAAGATTGGAAGAGACTGTTTGACCCAATGTTTGATGAATACTTTGAACCTCAACAGATGAATGCTCCTGAAGCTACAATGGTTCAACCACCAGATGGGGTGGTGAATGATCAAGATGACAATAACGGTCCATCCACTTCATTGTCATGGGATTCTGAAGCTCCCGCCATCAGTCAATCGGTTAGCACGTCTAATGTCTAACCTTCACTTGCACATCGAGCGGCAAATGTAGATAATACATCTGAAGTTAATCCTTTTGCTCCACCTGATAATGAGCCATTTGTTAACATCTTTGCCCCTGAACTATCAAATGATGTAACATCCTCTGACGAATCTAACACGGCTACCTCAGTTCCACATTCTCAACCCCATGAATACCTTCGAAAATGGACCAATGATCATCCTATTGACAACATTATTGGGAACCCTTCACGTCCAGTATCAACCCGCAAGCAACTTGCAACCGACGCATTGTGGTGCTTCTTCAATTCTGTTCTTTCTAAAGCTGAACCAAAAAGCGTCAAGGATGCAATGTCTAAACACTCATGGTTCACTGCAATGGTGGACGAAATTCATGAATTTGACCGATTGGATGTCTGGGAACTAGTACCACCTCCCGAGTGTGTTATGATCATTGCTCTCAAATGGATATTCAAGGTTAAACTTGATGAGCATGGAGATGTTTTGAAAAACAAAGCTAGGCTTGTGGCAAAAGGATATCGACAAGAAGAAGGTATTGACTTTGAAGAATCCTTCGCCCCAGTTGCTAGAATAGAAGCCATAAGGATCTTTCTCGCTAATGCTGCAAGTCAAAACATGGTGGTTTATCAAATGGATGTCAAGACCGCATTCTTAAATGGGGATCTGAAAGAGGTGGTGTACGTATCTCAACCCGAAGGTTTTGTGGATCCAGAACGCCCTAATCATGTGTATCGATTAAAGAAGGCTCTATATGGGCTTAAACAAGCACCCAGGGCGTGGTACGACACCTTGTCTAAATTTCTTCTGGCCAACAAATTCTCCAAAGGCTTTGTTGATCCTGCCCTCTCTACCAGAAAAACAGGCAAAAACCTACTACATGTACAAATCTATGTCGATGACATCATCTTTGCCTCATCTGATCCCACAGAATGTGATCGTTTCTCTCAAGAGATGAGCTTCGAATTCCAAATGTCTATGATGGGTCAAATGTCATTCTTTCTAGGACTGCAAATTTCTCAAAACCCCAATGGCATATTCATCAATCAATTCAAATACGCCAATGAAATTTTGAAGAAATTTGGATTCGACTCCAGTGATTCAGTTGATACTCCTATGATTGAACGATCAAAGCTTGACGAAGATGATGTGGGAATTCCGGTCGACCAAACCATGTATCGAAGCATGATTGGCTCCTTAATGTACCTTACTGCAAGCAGACCCGACCTTTTATTTGCAGTTTGCATTTGTGCCCGATATCAATCCAAACCCACCAAGAAACATTTGGAAGCTGTCAAGAGAGTCTTTCGATACCTTAAAGGAACAATCCACTTGGGCCTTTGGTACCCTAAAGAAACTTCTATGGCTCTCACAGCATATTCGGATGCTGATCATGCTGGATGTCAAGACACTCGTCGCAGTACCTCTGGGGGTGCACAGTTTTTAGGAAATAAGCTAGTCAGTTGGTCTTCAAAGAAACAAATGAGTACATCTATCTCCTCCACTGAAGCTGAATACATTGCTATGTCATCATGCTGTGCTCAGATCCTCTGGATGCGATCTCAACTTTCTGACTATGGCTTTATCTGCAATAAGATTCCTATGTACTGTGACAACAAAAGTGCAATTGCACTCTGCTGCAACAATGTCCAGCATTCAAGAACTAAACACATTGACATTCGACACCACTTCATCAGGGAGCAAGTTGAGAAAGGAATTGTGGAACTTTACTTTGTGAGGACTGAGTTCCAACTAGCCGATATCTTCACCAAAGCACTTTCTAGGGAACGGTTTCACTTCATCCTCCCACGCCTTGGTATGAAGAGTCTCACACCTGAGGATCTCAGCTGTCTTCAGGAAGATCAAGAGGAGTAAAGGGGTTGCTTCACATATCCTTGTATAGTATCTAATCAAAAAGAAAATAGAAAAATATAAAACCTATAAAAACCATACAAATCTGAAAACTCACAAAAACTCAAAAATATTCTTCTCTCGACATGTCTCTTGTATAATCGATATTATGTACGTTTCTAGAAATGTCATTCAATAATGACACAGAATCATACATATGCTTGAGCAAGAGTTTTTCGGTTTCAAATAAAGTTCTTTTCAAAAACATGTCGTATCTCAAAACGTTCTTAAAAAATGGCTTGTAGTCATTTCAGGCTACAACCCGCACTTCAAAAATATGGTTTGCTATTACTTCAGATAGCAACCCGTGTTTCAAAATAGGGAAAACACGTCGCCAAAAAGACGGTTGTTCCTTTTACCGGGTGAAGTTCACCTGGGCATGGATTACTTTATATCCATGTTTCCTCGATCTAATGTACGTTTCAGTGCATTATTTCTTGATAAAGAATAGAAGTCTTCTTTTTATCGCCAAATACTTTCCCTTCTATGATTTTTCCGGAGAGTATTTGTGCAAAACTTGGTGGTACCATGAGATTTTGAATGAAAATCAAATTGAATATAAAGTTTGATAAAATTTTCACTCAATCAATGAAGTTAATAGTTTATGAAAATATTTATGCTTTAACATCCGTCATTGATTGAGGGGGAGAGTGATTTCTCAAAATTTTATTTATCATCAAAACTCCCCACACTTTGTACAAAACAAAAGCAAGATTTGTGATGGTTATGTGTCAGAATGAGTAAATTTTCTAAGAGTTTTCGTTAGAACTTCGAATCTTTTGCAAACTCTTCAAATCTGACACATAACAACCTCCCTCACAGATTGAGGGGGAGCTAGAAAAAGTTCCTTTTATCAGAAAATATTAAAATTGACCGCATTTCTCTCCTCAACGTTTTCTAAATTATTTAAATCAATTGAGATCAAAAATCTCGAAAGATTTGAAATTTTTGATCGGGGGAGAAAATGTGATTTAAATATGAAATCTGATAATCAAAAGTGATCTTTTGTACTCAATAATAGGCTCCCGCATATGTGCTAAACACTTTCGAATATCGATGCACATATTGAGGGGGAGCAAAAGGCGTTTGTGGAAGTAATACCTAAGACCGACCATTTATCTTTTTGCATGGAGTTATAAGGACGGTTAAGGTTAGGTATGAGTTCCCATGATCCACCAGAACCGGAAGGATCTTCCCAGGGACAATCCATAGATAGATTAGAAGTCCTTAGGAATGATTGAAAAAAGGAGAAAAGTGAGAAGGGAAGAGTGTGGACTGAGATAGAGCTAGGACTGGAACATACCCAACAAGGTTCTAGTGGTGAAGTATCGGTAAGCACTGAAGGGGTTGAAGAATTAAAAAGAATTGAAAAGAGAAAGGGTGAAAAGAAATAGCCCTCCAAATATTCAACCTTAGGGCAGAAACCGGGTTCAATTCATTATCTACTGGCGGTTACTAAGGTAACACCGGTATTGAAGACAAGACGTCATGGACCCAGTGACGCACTGCACCAAACTTCCCAACCACTCAAGTTCTCTTAAAAGAGCTTGTTTCAATCTCACGGGGAACCCTGTGCAATGTATCGATCGCTCATTGCGAGCTATGTTGATACCTAAAACAGGAGGCGCCTCCCCAGTCTCCAGGAGCGGATCAAAACGCACTATTGAGTCTAGAGCCATGAGATCATCCATAAATCTCGTTAGGACACATTCCAAATATGCTTACTGTTTCACATAATGTGGAAAATAAGATAAAATATTCAGAGTCCTACGCATTATCCTTATGGTATTGCCAGAACATCCGAGTGATATGTAAATATTCACAATGAAGATGGAAATCCTTCTAGAGCGAACATCACTCAAGCTCTTGGTAGGTGACATGTGAGATCCATCTTGGATCAATGATCAAGTGACAACTGGAAAGCAACGATGGTGCGATTCAAATTTGAATCAAACTTGTTCCAGGATATGGATTGACGGATACTTTTGCCAAATACTCTCAATGTGCTCACCAACTTATCTTTCGAGCACATTGATTGTGTAATATCTTTCAAACAAAAGTATTTTTGATGGAAATGTGATTCAAAGTATAAAACTCTCGTCGTGTCTCAAAAATGTTTATCATATGACACGCGAGTGATTTCTATAAATCAATTTCTCATCAATCCGTGAATATCTATTCACCGATTCACTCTATCGTGCTGTCTGCTTTGAGACGTTCCGGTATGAGAACATGCTAAGTATGAAGATTCCGAAGTGGATTCTTTGGAAAACTCATTACTACAAGCTGGAAATTCCTGTCAAGGAGAGTCTTCTTTAAAAAGAGACTCTACCTGATCACAGGTTGGTTTTCACAAAACCGGAGGGTAGTCTGTCCTCGCAGAACGAATGACAAAGCCATATTCGTTCTCTATCTTTATTGCTAACTGTTTTATTTCAGGGACACATATAAAGATGGCGTTGATGGCTCAAGTTTCCAGCTGAATTGGGTCAATCCATACCTCATGCTCACACATCCTCCACACTACCAATGAAGATGAGAGACTTGCTACAACAAATGTTGAGAGACTACTAACAACGTTTCCGTAACTCTGATGAAAAGGTCTCCTAATCCACAAACTCCAATGCAACGTCTCCAGATACAGAAGTGTGTGAGCATGATGGTCCTTAGTCTCTACATCACATGAAGGCGATACTACTATGGATGAGCTTGGAGATTTACTTTGGCTGATGATCCCAAAGAAGCTCAAAGATCACACATCACAAAGGAACTCCAATCACAAGTTCGCTTGATTGAAGTACGAAGTGTGCTAAAAAGAGAAGAATCAGATCCTACGAGCTACAAAGACTAAAGAATGCTTAAAGACTAAAGATCTTAATTTCAAAGGTGACCTCGCTTAGGGGGAGATTGTTAGGAATACAAATATTCCTGTAAAAGTCTCGGTCACCTAATGATTGTAATAGCATTAAGTTAGCTCGTAGTTAGTTTGTTTATTAGTTAATTAGTATTAGTTTAAGTAACACCGTGGAAGAAGGACGGGTCTTCACCCACTGTATGCCTGATCCACAGCCCGGGAGTGGGCGTAATATTGTAACTATAAATACCCCTCTCCACATGTGGAGAGGGTTGGACCTTCATTCACTTCAATCTAATATTTTCTCTTTTTCTTTCAAGGTTCCTTTCTTTCTCTCTTTTCTTCCCTCCTCCTCATTTCTACGCCTATCACTTAACTACTTGAACATGTTTCCTACATAGTTAGCATTCTACAAATGTCATATTGTGAAATTTGAAAAAGTAGAGTTCTCGCAATGGCTTTCTTGAAAAATGTGTGAATTTTCTTTTATTTAAAACTACAGATACGCATGAGAATATGAGATAACAAAAGCAAGTTGAGAAAAAAACTTGGCATGAGAAACGTACACACATAAAAAAGCGCATGAGATAACATAAGCAAATTGTGATGTGCCGCTACATGGATCGAGAACGTATATCTTGGACGACATGAAGTTAATATCTTTATGAAAAATTACCTACTTCACAACAACTTTTGACGGGACACAAAATTTCAGTAACTACTTTTGATCGACTTGAAATGTTGTTGACCATTGGTAAGTTAACCATTACTATCAATAATCCCTCACACTGTCGACATAATGGTTTCTCTAAGAACCAAAATAAGGCACACACAAACATTGTCATCTATAAACAACGCACAAGGATTCGTAAAAAGAACTGCATACGCGTCAAGACGTAACAAAAGTTATTACTCCGTATTAAACAACAATGTTTGTAACTACTGTTTTTATCGCCCATTCTTATTTAATAAAGTACAACAAATAGTATTAGACTATTAAAATCTTATGAATAAATAACAAGCATTGCTACATAAGTCTTGCCAAAAATACACAGATTCATCATATTATTATATATACTAACAGGGGGAATATGTTTACTGTAGCGCACTGTAGCTACAGTTGACAAAACAGTGCATGTTTACAAAATAGTCCCTAAGGTGTAAATATCTTTGCAAGCAAGGTCTTTCGGGGACTAATGATGCAACATGCCGGGGACTAACGATGCAACGCGTTAAGAATTTTAAGGACTTTTCCAGTCAAAAACATATTATTTCTAGAATTTTTTTTCCTAAGGAATTTACAAAAACGGTCCCTCCGATTTGCTGTAAATAGCACCGTTAGTCCCCCGTTAGCAATCTTTTGCAAATTTAGTCCTTAATGACAATTTTTTTTTAATCGTTTTATTTCGATTTTAGATTAGACACAACATTCTCGCAGCAACGCGCGGGTGCCCCACTCGTTATGTCTAAAAGTAGACACTACTGCCGCTATATGCGAGTAATATGCTAAAGAGAAATAAGTTTCCTGACATAGCTTTCCTATGACAATCTCTAATGCTAAAATACAGGTTGTCAAAAAAAATTATTCGTCCTAAAAAGTGAGTCGAAACTAGACACCGCTGCCGCTAGGCGCGGGTACTCGGCTAGTATATATATATTGTATGAATTTGTAAAACTACTATCTTTTGGTAAATTATCATGCATTTTTCTTGATAAAAAAATAAATAATGGGCTATTTTAAATTTTTTTAATATGCAGGCATTATCAAATTTGGGTCGGAAGATTTTTGATGAAAAGTCAATTCAAAAGTTGACATCAGATCGTGAATCACTTTCAAGCACATCCATATCTTCTTCGCTAACACCAACATACACACCACCTTTTTTTTACCAAGCCGATAGGCTCTACTTCTAGCTTGTCTGTCAAAGAAAGGCCAAAGATGGAGTGAACAATCGATATTATTTCTATAAACACGTTCCTTCTGCTTGTGTGTACACGGAGTATGAATAATAGTAATAGTATATTTTAATTCCATTTTAGGATACTATTTTGCAAACAATAATAATATGCAGTATTGATCAAAAAGATCGATTAACATGTCAAAATATATAAATTCAATAACATGTTAATTGATTACTAATGATGTTATACAGGTTTCTATATTTCCTTATGTATCATCGATTAGTTTTCTTTTGTTTTTTTTTTTCAGTGTTTTGGCCAAAAGTGAGTTCTCATATTATAATAAAAGATAGCAAATAATAATAATCTATTTTAAGTCCACTTTAGGAGACTATTTTGCAAAAAATAATAACATGGAGTATATTGATCGAAAAGATCGATTAACATTTCAAAATATATAAATTCAATAACATGTTAATTGATTACTAATGATGTTATGACTTTCTGTATTTCCTTATGTATCATCCATTAGGATTGTTCGTACGTTTAGAACTTATGTCTTTCTTTACCACTTGATGTTTAGAAGTTCTTACTTTGTTATGTGATTTTGGCTCTGAATATTTATGGACATGCCCACATCCTCCAAAGCTCCAACTCAGTACATACTACACAGAAATCTGCTCACCATTACCAACTATGTACCATAAAGTATATTTTAATTGAGGTGGGACGCCTTGTATTGTATCTTTTGTAGATTTTTATAAAATGTTACCTTTCTAAAAAAAACCATAATGTTCCATATATGCTTTACTAACAATGCTCTATTCCACAGATTAAAATCTTAAGACCTAATCCTCCTTGCTTCTTTGGAGAACAGATCTTTTTCCAGACTATTTTCGGTTTCCCTCTAGTCATATTATTTGCAGTTACCTATATGTACTCATTATGATGAAACATTGAAACATATTAATAAAATGCATTTTCGGCCTGATCAATGGGTTAATTATATAATTTGGCCTATATATGATTAACTATATGTTACTCAGATGTCATATCAATGGGTCTTCAAATATGAAAGATCTATCGGGCCCATTGATCAGGCTGATTAGTCAGGCCCAATTAAAATTTCCCGACTGGTCCTTTTAAACCAGAGTCACTTTGTATTAATTTTAAAATCATAATACTCGTGCATCCGTGTTAGTTTATTAATTAATTTAAAAGTTTTTTTTCCCTTAAAAGCGTATTAAAAATTATACTTGGGAATATAACATATATTGTTAATATAATTTATATAAAGAACATTCATAAAATGCATTTTTTTTTAATTTATCAGAGAACACTATACATTAAAATAAATATAAATATGAATAATTGAAAAGTTTGTTAAAAGAATTTATGGTGATCAGAATTTCATTAAATTACCTATTTCAAAAGCGCGCGCTAGTGACTGAACTTGAATAGTAGACGTTAAGGCCCTGTTACTTTAACCTGTTTAGTGACGAAATTGATTAAAGAAGCGGGTTACTTGTCACATACACTAAGTGACTGCTTCAGGTCGTCACTATATAGCGTCACATTCAATTTCGTCTATAGTTAATTTGTGACGGACCCTAGTGACGACAAGTGTCGAGCTTGATTTTGCGTGACTAAACCGGTTAGTGACGTATTATCCACTATTAGTGATTAGTTCTAGGTTGTCACTAGGCCATTTTTCCTGTTGTGATTCAATCTAACCAACTTCCCAAAATGCTTTTTAACTCCGTTCGTTATCACTTTACTAATGCACTTGTCTACAACGTTACGGCATGCTATGGTTATTAAATCAGATACTCTCATTGGTGTTTGAAGCTTTGGAACTAGAGCTATGAGTGTTGCATTTCCTGTTTGAAAAACTCTTTTATAGTTTTGCAAATATCTTGACCCACAAAATTCCAAAACATTTGCTGATCTGGATCATGTGCCTTATCATCACCAGGATGAAAAAAATTATGTTTAATTTCCTTGTCAGTAACCTCCACTACAAGAAAAACTACCTTTACTCACTAATTTGTGACCAGAGTAGTCGTCACTGTTTAATCCAGTTAGTGACGAATATATCGTCACAGAGATGATAGTGACGAAAAGAATTTCGTCACTGGTATTTTTACAAACTAGAATAAAAGAAAGTCTGTAATAGCGAAAATCTAACATATTACTTAGAAAACACAAATAGTATGGTCGAAGCTCGACACAGCCAATAAATAATCAAATTCATCCACTCGATTTACACTAATCATAATAAACATTAGCATAGAAACAGAAACTTGCAGCATTTTGGCTTTGTTGCTTACATCTGCAATTTCAAGAGCCCATCCACTCTTTTATATTCATCCACTCTGTGATATTCACCCAGCTTTGTTCATTACATCTGCAATTTCAAGAGCCCATCCATCAATGACAAAAGCCACATCCTGCAACAATGTAAGAAATTCAAATTAGATGAAACACAAGATGTATCATGAAAATCGCAATAAATAACGGATAAAAGAAAGCACAAAAGATATCATTTATGCTCAGGCATGTAGTTTGTACTCTTCTATATAGCTATACTATATGATCAGCATAATCCGTATCGCATAAACAATTGAATGGTTTGTTAAATTCAAAAATGTAAGTGGTCACCTTAAGGTTCTGCTTTTGTTATTCTCATTGTGAGCAAACTCTTTCCAGATTTCTGCAAACTTCAACTTCCGTTTTCCCGTTAATCAACAGAAGTTGGCCTTTAGGTTCTTTATTCCAGCAAGTAGATTTTAAGATTAATAAAGCAAGATTTGAGAATCTAAGTCCTAAAATAAGTTAAAAAGTTAACCAAATTTACATGAATCATAGTTGGTAGGATTCAAAATTTTCTATCTACACGCACAAACACATACACGTACCTGTCCATGTGTTTTCTGTATGAGCACTTTCTTTTGCAATACGAGTTTCCTAATATTCTTTCTGATTCTGTGCTAAGGTTCCCTATCGTATCAACCTCAACTCCAGCCTCCTACTGTAAAAAAGAAGACTGTATCCAGAAAACTGCCGAGGTGCAACTAATTCACATTATTAAGTCATACCTAATGGTGACGCCATATAATATTTTACTTTATAAAGTTCTGATTAGAGCCCAAGTGTAGACACAAGGTCCACAAGAATGAAAAAGCAAGTGTTCATAAGAAATCACTATTTTTCAAGCAAGCCATACCATATTTAGGTTTAACTATCATTTGGATTGTGATTATGAGTGCTACCGTGATATTAAGAAAAGTTAATTTGATTGTAGTAAAAAACTTAATATCATTGTTTTTTTCATTGCGATATTAAAAAACTGACGATGATATTTAAAAATTCAGAACATAAGTATGAGTGTTACAGTGATATTATAAAAATCATAATCAACTATAAATCATAATATCCCTAACCTAATCAAAAAAATCATAGTATCATAATTCAAGATTTAACACAATAATCAACCTAATCAACTATAAATCGGTGGATGAAAGTTAGCGAAACTGATTTGAAGCAAATGATATGGATTAATAAATAAATTCATAAGTGAAACTGGTGAACAAATAGAGGTGAAAATAATGAGAATAATCACTTAATTTGGATGTGTTATTTTGGTTTTGATCTAAGTTTCAATTATGTTTATAGGGTTATTTTGGGTTTAATCTAAGTTTCAATTATGTTTATTAACTGTAGTTAAAGTGTGGTTAAAAGTTTTAAAAAGTCGAGTAATTAAGTTAAAAATTTGGAAAAGTCTGGTTAAACGTTTAGAAAAGTCTCGTAAAAAGAAATTAAAATGAAAATTTTGAATTTCTTTATTTTTTCGATATGGTTTTTGTCTTTTTTGAAAAATACAAATTTGTCGAGTAGAGTTGATTTTTCAGCCGCATATCGATAATGACACTTGGCAACATTCCAATGGAGTCGAGCCAGTCGAGCATTTAAGCAACAGTCGAGCAAATGAAATCTGAAAAACCAAGTCGCGCGGTCTATATAGCGGAATTCATGTTTTTTTTGGTCGATCTGGGTAATTAACTCTTTAATGTATTAATGCAACGTTCAAACAGTAAACGCACTTTGGGCTTTGGTAAATTGATCTCGTTCTATTTTCAAACAAATGTTTGATTAAGAATAATTTACTTAAAAGACAAAAGAAGTCTCCTTTCTATGAAAGAAGAGTTAGACACAATCCTATTCCTTTTCATGAATGAGAAAGGATAATAGGAATATTAGATATGTCTAAATTCTAATATAACTCATAGCAAATTTTTTAATAGTTAAGAAAATTGCAAATATTTTCCATAGAGATTTTATCATCCTCATTCGGTGATTAAATTCTTAGTAACAAATATGATATTTGGTTAATAGAAAATTATGTATGACATTGTATGAGTTATTATATTTAGAAGCTAGACTAATTACCACAAAATGTTTAAAGACAAACTAGTTGTTTTGACTATTTTAAAGGTGCTACATACATTATAGGATGATAGACCTATTAAGGAAGAAATTGCATGTCCAATTTTTCAAGTTAATCGCATTTGGTGGATAGTCCATCATTTACAAAGTAGAATACACACTTTAGTGCATAAGTAATTGTTACGTATGGACATTCAAAGGTGTAGGAAAGTTAAAAGCACACTATTTTCTTTCACTGGATATGAAACATTTTAAATGTTGTCAAATTCAGTGGGAGTATTATGTACTTATTACTGAATAAGGAATTATTGTAATGATTTTTAATTCAGTGGGAGTTACAAGCTTTGACATCTTGGTAGCTAAAGATAATTACTTTCCAAGTGTAGACACTCATACTTTTAAGGATAGTCTTGTACGTTTCCTTACTAGACATTGTTGTTCTATAACTACTTGTTATGCTAAAATCTATGACACAATCATATTGATCACATAAACAAATGCATGGCGTGTTGTTTATCAACTATATGAGGTTGTTCCATGCACAAGTGGGAGAAATGTTATCTTTAATGTGTGCAAGAAACAACTCATAAAGATATAATGGATTCTCTTGACTACAAGGTAAGAGAATAACGTTCTAATATTAATTATCCTAATCTAATTCAAGAAATACTTGGTGTTACAATTTATGTTATGTGAGAGCTTAGCTAGATTGCAACAACAAGGTGAATTTCATATTTTCATTACTAGCAGATCAACTGATGTAATTGAACTATGAGAATTTACAGTTTCTAAATTAGATACCTATTAGAACATGTGTCAATATGATATCAAGAGTACTTTAATTTGTATATTTATGAATTCATGGAATAACATAAATTAATAAAGTAGTCTAATGCTACTTCAATATGAATATTTATGTGTTCTTGGAATGACATAAATAAATGAATAAATAATGTTATTTACATTATTGTGAAGTAATAAATTAACTTGAAATTATTATTGAAACCAAAAGATGGTGTTCATAATTACTTTAGTTAAACATGTTTATGTTTCATTGTCAAGATATAAACATAAAGTCTTTTAATTGTTACAAGACTTATAATAAAGTAAGACGTTATCTTGTAATGATTTTTAATTAAGACATAAACATGAAGCCTAATTGTTAAATGACTTATAACGTGTAGTGGGATTATAACAATTTATGTTTTCTTGTAGAGACATGGACATGAAGTGACTTTGTAAAAAGTACTTGTGTTATAAAGCATGTAATTGGCTTGAAAATTATTATACCATTAAAATGCATTAGTTGGTAAATAGACAAGTCAAAAGGAAATATGGTTATCTTAAATATTGTTAGATTGTCTTACAATATTAATACTAATGAAATACCAAATGTTTATGGTATGTTCAATTAGGAAAATTAAACTCTTGTTATATCATTTGATTAAAGATAACTATGACTTCTATTCTTCCAAAAGTTATCAAGGTTAAAATATTGAGTATGGCTTGAACATATTTAATAAAACTCCAATCTAGAAGATTAATAAGACATCATCATATGATGGAATGTGATGAATTACATTAAGTCTTAAATTGAAGTTCTAAATTTGTTTAACTGCTTATGAAGAGGTTATTAACAAAGTAAAGTGAGGAACAGTCAATAAGTATTTGTAATATCCCAAAAGAGAACAATGTATTGTTGCTTTATTTGCTAAGTATTTAAAGATAGTATTTAAATTGATAAAAGCAAGTGGGAGTTTTGATCTTTAAAAGATAAAATTACAAGATACATAATCTTCTAAAATACACTAGTAAATATCATGATGAAGTTTGACATTTGAATGTTAAATCTCAACATGATAATAAAGTTTGACATTTAAATGTTAAATCTCAAGATGATGGAATTATCATTCATAGAATAGCAATATATCTCATATATTTGATTAATATGCTGAGGGTTATGATTTACAGGATTATTACAAACCTGATAATCATTATGATACATTACCAAATTTGAAATTGGGTAAAGTATACATGCTATGAATGATTAAGATGTTGTCCATAAAGATAATCAATTTTATAAACTTGGTTTATCTTAATAGTTAGACTAAAAAATGAAGATGAGTTTCTTCAAAGATAAAGTAACCATTGTGGTTTAAATCTGTGGTTTAAATCTTTATATAGAAATCAAATGGACAATGTTGTACACGTATTTAATATATGTTTTATGACAAAATTATTAATCACACTTAAGCAATTAATTGTGATGGAATATTCTTTTCTAAATACATTAAATATATAAAGATTATGATTGTCATATTTATGAAATTGACAATGGAATATCAAAACTCTTTCTTGAGTGATTACTTGAGCGAGGACGATAAATAATCAAAAGGAGTTTATGAATTCAAATAAATCTTTGGAAGTGTACAAAGTGCAATAATCCATGGATGGATAAATGCATGCATCTAGAAGATTATTCTTATGTTTAATTATTAAATCCATGCTTTGATTTATAATTGAAATAAGATAATTTCTAAGTATTCCTAAAAGCTAGTGGGTGTATTATGTTTAATTTCTAAATCATATATGTTGTAAAACATATAAAAAGTAACATTCCATATAAGTTAAAAGTTAAGTCTTAGTTTGGAATGAAACTTTATGATGCGTGGGAATCGCAACAGGCTTTACCTCTCGAGGGATCTCGAGAAGCTTACAACCCCCACCAGGCAGTGTACCTGATCGTTGTAGTATAGTATAGTGACAAGTACCGGGGGATTGATCGTTCAGCTTAGGAATAGTGTCGCTAGGATTAGAAAACCTAATTACTAGTTCTAAAGGTGAGGGATGATTATTTTTTGTCTTTTTATGTTTTTATGAAAGCAAGTAAAATCTCGGGTTTTGAAAGAGTGGGCGGAATTAGTTGCTATTCAACTAACCCAAAGCTAAGATGCAATCAAAATAAAATACTAAAAATGAAATTAAACTAATTTATACTAAGGTTGTGAGCAGTAATTGGAGAAAATGTGTTTACTTAGATTTCACTACTCCCTAGATATCTTTTACACGTTAATTACTTGTTATAATTGCATGGATGACGGATCGTATTCCTTAATACCATTCATGGGGTGGCATACATAACTCCCCAATTCTATGAGCTCTTATCTCCTCCTACACCATGACCCAGCACAACTATAGGGATTGTAAACAGTGGCTCATGCATTAAATACAACCAATAAAGACCTAGTACGCCTCGGTTCATGTTTCTTAAGACGTTCAAGCATGTTACCATTTGGAGATCTGCCAGTTTTCTTAAGCCTAACATATAAATCATTCATCCACAACAAGAATAAACAAGTAATCAACACATAATCAATATCTAGGTTTCATTAGATCTAAGCAAACACAAAGGAGATCTAGCCTAGCATAATGGAATTGAGACAAGAACAAGATATAGACAACCAACACATAGACATATTGATTGAATTAGAAGAACACTTATCTCAATTACAATGCAAGGTATCAAGGGTTTGGAACCCTTGAAAAACCTGTAAAAGTTGCACCAAATTCGTTTTTAGGGTTTCTCCAAAACTTCTCTCCTTTTAATGTAAAAACTAGAAAACTATATATAGGAAAACTGGGCTGACGGCGTCAAGACAACATTGTGACGCCGTCACCTCGCCGCCAAATACTTCCTCGGACGGCCTTGATCTTCTTATGACGGCCTATGTGACGCCGTCATCAACCACGGTATTTTATTCTTGGCACTTTGACGCCGTCAGGATGACTTTTGACGCCGTCATCAACTACGGTATTTTATTCTTGATGTCTGACGCCGTCAAGGCATTACTCTTGACGCCGTCACCTACTGTTCACAGCATGGAAAATTGATACTTTGCCGTTTTCTTCACTTTTATGCTCCAAAAACGTCTAAAATGGCTTCTTTTCCAGAATTCACTCTCCAAGTACCTAAAATCACAAAAGGAACGATTTAGGGCAATATTTGATCAAATAAAGTCGGATTCGGGCTTAAATGACCCCCTAAAAACGGATCATTTTTCGCCTCATCATATACCCTTACACTTGAGATTTGCTTGTCCTCAAGCAAATGCGCTTTTATTCTACTCAAAAGACAAGTTAGGGGTCATTTAACACTAATATAAAAGTGTTTACAACAAATAATCGTTCCACTAAAGACCAATAGACAAGCACGGAGATCATACACAAGCACCTCACAAATAGTGTTTAGATACTCACATCTCTCGGGTGTAATAAAGTAATATAACATTATGGAAATGGAAGATATCTCTCACTACCTGTCATAGCAAAATAGATTACCATAGGCTTGGGAAAGGATCAAACCTCCACCACATGGCGTAAGCACCTAGGATAAACTATCAAAGAGGTCTTTTAAAGGGTTGTAACGTTAGGTATAGGGATATGAATTACACGGTTTTGTTGGATAAAGGAAGTTTTACTGGTGGCGAGTTAACAATCTTGGTTAATTACATGTACAATATGGCGTTGCTAAGCCAAGACTAGACTCGACTTAAGCTAATAAATGAAAAATAACAAAAACATAAAATGAACATAGAATGAAACGGGATGGTAGTCCGTATGTTTTTTTTTTCTCTTTTTCCTTTTTCTATTTTTTTTTCTTTTTCTTGATTTTTCGATTTTTTTTTTTTTTTTTTTTTTTTTTTTGCATACACTCTTACCCTACCATCCGAAATAATACAACATAGGGGATGAGAATTCCCCTTACACTTGAATCTTTACATACTTTACATTAAACTATTCTAACGACTCGATTTAAGAAAATCAAAACACTTGGAGCACTTTTAAGATTAACGTACATATGGGGGTAATAAATGATGTTCTTCCCCATTACTCCATAAAATAAGTACTTACCCATGATTCCCAATCGTCCCAAAATAATATGTACAAGATATGACTCGACTTAGCAACCATGTAATCAATTAGAAAGTTAACTTAGGGTTTAACAAATAACAATAATGCACTAAAAATGAGCGCATACACGGAAGGCTAAGGCGATTTGGTTGTACATTTAAGTGGGGTGTAACAAATTCTTCCTTTAAGTAAAATGCTTAAAGTTAGAAACGAAAAGATAGGCTCGGAGGGGTGTACTAGGGGTTTCGTGTACTAAAAATGAGTACAACGCTAAGGGTGTGGGAAAAATTAGTTGACTTAACTAGCCAAGTAATATGACTTAAATGGTCAAGTAATTGTAATACGGGTTTAACACAAGGGTGATCCTAATGCCTCTTATCATGTAGGAAATCCTACCATACGAATGTAGTCTCACTAGCGGTCTCGGGATGCATCACTAACGCAAGTTCTAGAATCTAAATGCTACCGGTACACTCATAAGCACTAATAATGAATGTTTTTCCTATCAAATCTAAAGGCGAACCTCACATATTTGGGTGGAAAATTTTTCTGAATATACGGTTATGTGCTAGTCATACAATCTCCTATCCATGAGACGCTTGCTATGGCTAAAGTTTCACTCCTAAATGTTGTAAAAAAAATTAAATTTGGCGCTAAAATTACACTAACAAGTATTTCTCGTAGTTTTATTACACATCTACCATTAAACAAAACAAACTCAAGCGAAAGTGCATATGTAAGGTATTATCTTTTTACCCTCCCCTTACACTTAAGATGAACATTGTCCCCAATGTTCAAGTAAAGAATGTAAAAGTGAAAAAGTAAAGAGAATGAAATCAAATACTCCCCTGATTCGCTCGGTATGGATTATAGGTTGGCCAGGTTAAATCTTCTTCCGAGAAAACGAACAATCAAAGCTTCCCTTCCAGAATATAAATCATCTCCTTGTCAAACATAACCTGTAAATCCTGACAAAATAGACAAGACAACCTCGCGTAAAATCGGCGGCATCCTATATAAGTTACTAAATCCTAGAAAACAAAGTAAAATATAATGCTTGTGGAATGAAGTTTGCAGATTTCCTGGAGATTATAAAACTTAATAATTCACAAAAACCATAAGACTCCGTTAGAAAAACAAAACTGGTAAAATTTCCAGATTTTTAACTCCTGACGCCGTCAAGAGTAAAACTCTGACGCCGTCAGAATGGACCTGCAGAAATTCTTATGTTAAGTTTCCGGAAAATTTCTGGAAAAACTTGGTCCTACTTCCTGGAAAATCCTGCAAAACTTCATTATGACTTAATACAAGCATTTGACTCTAACAAATACGAATACACATGCTCATTTAATATCGTGGAGAATCATGATCGGTTTGTTTCTTAAAAACATATTTGGGGTTTCCCCTTACACTTATCTTTTGCAAAAATACTTTTAGGTTGGAGTTAAGACTAGGCCAAACAACATAGTAAAGTATTTCCACATTTTAATTGAGAAGCATGACCAACCAACAATAAAAATAAAACAGGCATACAGAAGCAAATAACAATCAAACAAATAAAATCACACAAAACATGGGTTGCCTCCCAAGAAGCGCTTTTATTTATTTACGAGTCTTGTAGCTAGACTCAAAATCATGGGTTATTACGTGATTCCATCATTGGTTCCATTCCCTAGGTCGTCTTCTAAACTAGTATCGCTTTCATAGTGCAAGTACTTCGGATCTTCGAATTCGAAAACATCCTGTCGATACTTAGAACCAAGCTTACTAACATTCTTAAAGAATCCACATGATAAATCAGAAATATTCCTACACCCTCTCCTAACATCTTCATCACACAAGATAAGTTGGGAGCTCATCATATCAAGCCCGTCACAATCTATTCCCTTAAGGTCTTTTCTCTTGTATGGCGTTTGGTATGAAATCCTCCTAATCCCATCAGTGAGGGTCAAGATTCCGTTCAAGTCATCCACTATCAAATTAGTGATTTCACAAAAGGGTGCTCCAAAGACGACTTGTGATAACCTAGGGTCGACATAGTCCTCTATGTGTATCCACAATTGTGAATTCCATAGGGAATGCCATATTTCCTACGAACACCTGGATTTCATGATCCTTACCAACCACTTTCTCTCCCTTGTAAATCATCCCCCATCTGCAGATATTGTTATAGTGAAACAATGACATAAAATTCTTTGGCAGGAATACATTAATGTATATGTTATCGAAGTACTTATGACCGATCATGCAGGGGATTTTGAGATTATCCAAATCACGTCGTCTTATCTTCCCCAACCCTCCATCCTTTGACCCATATAGATTCCCCTCAAGAGAGGGACGATACTCGTACACCTCCTCACTATCCCTACGAAAGATTACCTTCCTAACACCATTGGTGAGTACTACACTACCATCTTTCTCATCAAGGATTGCTCCTGATTCATTGATAAATGGTATCCCAAGGACAAGGTGGGTTAACGTTTGATTGGTGAAAGGGTCTACGTCATCAACCACGGTGAGGTCAGTATTGTAAACAAGCTCTCCAATCCTAATTGATAAATTTTCTATTACTCTCTTGCACGCAACGTGCTCTGGGAAGGTTTTGTGGTATAGGGAGAGGGGGATTATGTTGACTGGGAAGCTAGGATCTATATGACTATCGGTTAAGAGCTTTTCCTTAATGGTACACGGGATCTTGAAAACTTTAGGGTTACTTTCCTTAGTATGATTGTTACCCACACTAATAACATCCTCCATTTTTCTCTCGGGTTCTTCTATAATAGATTTACCTAAAATGGTTGGATCTTTCTCGTGCTCTTCCGATTTCTCTTTCCTTTCATCCGGTTTGTCTGATTCTTGCGCGGTGTATTGCTCGGGTGAGTCGGTAGGTTTTCTTGCCAAATCATGGTCAACCCTTGAGGTCTCATCTTTCGCTGTCTGACTGAATTTGTTAGGTTGTGGTTGGGTTAGGTTGGGTGTTGAAGCAGATATCGTGGTGATGGTGTTTACGAAGTGGATTGGTCCAGGGGGTTGACAGGTTCTTTTCCGTTAGGAGACAGATGTTTGAATAGCTTGCTAGGACTTTTTATTTTTACAGGGGAGGCTGGTGGACTCATGATGGTAGCAGATTTAACCTCATTAACGGGAATGGGCCTATTATCAATATGCTCTTTGATAGCAGTCAACAGATTACAAATCTTGTTGTTTACATCATCCTGCTGTTGTTTAAATTTGGCCTCGAGCGTAGCGAGCTGTAGTTCTTGAGAGAGAATGAATTTCTTTAAAGTATCTTCACAGCTTTGCCTAGGAATGCCTTGTGATGGAAAATGCTCGGACCAAGTGAGTGGTGAGGAGTCATTGAAGGATACGCTTCGCGTTTGGTACCCTCTAAAATCAGGTTTTTCCTTCCATGCCTCATAGGCTTCGGCAGAAGTTCGAGGACCCTGACCTATGTGCGCTGATGTGAATTCGTTATAAGCACGTTTTGGAAGTTCCATGCAGTTATGGGTCTCATGAGGGCCATTGCATAGTTTGCATGTAGAAGCGATTCTGCTTACTTGGCTTGAAGGTTTATGAGCTTCGTAGGATTTCATGAGAGACTTAACTCGACCTTCAAGTTCCATGATCCTACGGTCGGGAGTGCTAGAATTGTTCAAAGGCAAAGATATTGCCTTGACCGTTTTGTTCAAGTCACGGGGATCATTCCAACTTTCGTTGTCATAGAGAGCAAGATCTTCTATGAGTTCCCATGATTGTTCCGCACTAAGATCACGTAGCTTACCACCGGCCGATTGGTCAATGGTTCGCCTCGTGGATATGTCGATATGGTCATAAAAGATTTGGACTTGGAGCCAAAGATCTATGCCATGATGAGGGACTTTTTGGAGTAAGTCCTTGAAACGAGTCCATGCTTCATAAAGAGATTCATTTTGATGTTGTTGGAACATCAAGATGTCATTCCTAAGCTTAGTAGTTCTCCCCGGTGGGAAAAATTGAGCAAGGAAACGAGTGGTGAGATCATCCCATGTGGTGATGGATCCCGCGGGTAAACGCTCAAGCCATTGACTAGCTTGATCCCGTAGAGAGAATTGGAATAGGCGTAAACGGGTAGTCTCTCTAGTTTCAACACCTAGGTCTATGGAATCTACGATTTTGAGAAAGTCCTTAAGATGTTGGTTTGGATCTTCGGAACGAAGTCCATCGAATGCACATCCGCTTTGCACCAACCGGATGGTGTCGGATCGCAAGGGGGTCACATTGGCTCCGGTGAGCTCAATGGTGTTTCGGTAGCCTTGATGGCTAGGTCGGGAGTACTCTCCTAAGGTTCGGGGCCTAAGGGGTTCTAGTGGTGGGTTTTGTTGTGGTGGGATGACGGGTTCAAAGATGTTACCACCTTCCATGATGTCAGATGGTAAAGAGTTACGAACAAAAGCACGAAGAAATAAGATAGACTAAAGAAGACCTAAAAATAAAAATAAAATCTTACTAGAAAGGAATCTAGCAAGTAGACCTAATAAAAAGAAATCCTAACCTAGACAATAACTATTCCCCAGGCTGCGGCGCCAAAAACTTGATGCGTGGGAATCGCAACAGGCTTTACCTCTCGAGGGATCTCGAGAAGCTTACAACCCCCACCAGGCAGTGTACCTGATCGTTGTAGTATAGTATAGTGACAAGTACCGGGGGATTGATCGTTCAGCTTAGGAATAGTGTCGCTAGGATTAGAAAGCCTAATTACTAGTTCTAAAGGTGAGGGATGATTATTTTTTTGTCTTTTTTATGTTTTTATGAAAGCAAGTAAAATCTCGGGTTTTGAAAGAGTGGGCGGAATTAGTTGCTATTCAACTAACCCAAAGCTAAGATGCAATCAAAATAAAATACTAAAAATGAAATTAAACTAATTTATACTAAGGTTGTGAGCAATAATTGGAGAAAATGTGTTTACTTAGATTTCACTACTCCCTAGATATCTTTTACACGTTAATTACTTGTTATAATTGCATGGATGACGGATCGTATTCCTTAATACCATTCATGGGGTGGCATACATAACTCCCCAATTCTATGAGCTCTTATCTCCTCCTACACCATGACCCAGCACAACTACAGGGAATGTAAACAGTGGCTCATGCATTAAATACAACCAATAAAGACCTAGTACGCCTCGGTTCATGTTTCTTAAGACGTTCAAGCATGTTACCATTTGGAGATTTGCCAGTTTTCTTAAGCCTAACATATAAATCATTCATCCACAACAAGAATAAACAAGTAATCAACACATAATCAATATCTAGGTTTCATTAGATCTAAGCAAACACAAAGGAGATCTAGCCTAGCATAATGGAATTGAGACAAGAACAAGATATAGACAACCAACACATAGACATATTGATTGAATTAGAAGAACACTTATCTCAATTACAATGCAAGGTATCAAGGGTTTGGAACCCTTGAAAAACCTGTAAAAGTTGCACCAAATTCGTCTTTAGGGTTTCTCCAAAACTTCTCTCATTTTAATGTAAAAACTAGAAAACTATATATAGGAAAACTGGGCTGACGGCGTCAAGACAACATTGTGACGCAGTCACCTCGCCGCCAAATACTTCCTCGGACGGCCTTGATCTTCTTATGACGGCCTATGTGACGCCGTCATCAACCACGGTATTTTATTCTTGGCACTTTGACGCCATCAGGATGACTTTTGACGCCGTCATCAACTACGGTATTTTATTCTTGATGTCTGACGCCGTCAAGGCATTACTCTTGACGCCGTCACCTACTGTTCACAGCATGGAAAATTGATACTTTGCCGTTTTCTTCACTTTTATGCTCCAAAAACGTCTAAAATGGTTTCTTTTCCAGAATTCACTCTCCAAGTACCTAAAATCACAAAAGGAACGATTTAGGGCAATATTTGATCAAATAAAGTCGGATTCGGGCTTAAATGACCCCCTAAAAACGGATCATTTTTCGCCTCATCATATACCCTTACACTTGAGATTTGCTTGTCCTCAAGCAAGTGCGCTTTTATTCTACTCAAAAGACAAGTTAGGGGTCATTTAACACTAATATAAAAGTAATTACAACAAATAATCGTTCCACTAAAGACCAATAGACAAGCACGGAGATCATACACAAGCACCTCACAAATAGTGTTTAGATACTCACATCTCTCGGGTGTAATAAAGTAATATAACATTATGGAAATGGAAGATATCTCTCACTACCTGTCATAGCAAAATAGATTACCATAGGCTTGGGAAAGGATCAAACCTCCACCACATGGCGTAAGCACCTAGGATAAACTATCAAAGAGGTCTTTTAAAGGGTTGTAACGTTAGGTATAGGGATATGAATTACACGGTTTTGTTGGATAAAGGAAGTTTTACTGGTGGCGAGTTAACAATCTTGGTTAATTACATGTACAATATGGCGTTGCTAAGCCAAGACTAGACTCGACTTAAGCTAATAAATGAAAAATAACAAAAACATAAAATGAACATAGAATGAAACGGGATGGTAGTCCGTATGTTTTTTTTTTTCTCTTTTTCCTTTTTCTATTTTTTTTTTCTTTTTCTTGATTTTTCGATTTTTTTTTTTTTTTTTTTTTTTTTTTTTTTTTTTTTGCATACACTCTTACCCTACCATCCGAAATAATACATCATAGGGGATGAGAATTCCCCTTACACTTGAATCTTTACATACTTTACATTAAACTATTCTAACGACTCGATTTAAGAAAATCAAAACACTTGGAGCACTTTTAAGATTAACGTACATATGGGGGTAATAAATGATGTTCTTTCCCATTACTCCATAAAATAAGTACTTACCCATGAGTCCCAATCGTCCCAAAACAATATGTACAAGATATGACTCGACTTAGCAACCATGTAATCAATTAGAAAGTTAACTTAGGGTTTAACAAATAACAATAATGCACTAAAAATGAGCGCATACACGGAAGGCTAAGGCGATTTGGTTGTACATTTAAGTGGAATGAATGTTTATTGTTGAAACATGTGCGGTAAATGAATCTAATATAACATGATATATTATTTAGAAAGTCTAAATAGATATGTATGACATGAATAAAATCTAAGTATGACTTAAAGATTTTTCATGAGCATCATGTTTTATTGTATCATGCTTGATTACAAGATGATTTGACAATATTAATATCCAGTTAAAAGTTATTAGATAACTTGTGTAATATTCTAAAGGAATATGTTTGATTATAGAATCACAACCTAAATCTGGAATAGCTTCCAAATTCTATAGATGAACAATTTTTCAATTGTTGTGAAAATTGTCATAGCTAACAAACTTGAAAGTTTGAAGGGCATCAAACATTACATAATAGATATTAATGTTTACGGGAAGTTTTAATAGCATATTGTTGTTGCATACAATGATGCTAATGAAATTGAGATGACACTCAATACTAGTCATGGTAAGGATTTCATCCTTAGCTATATGTACTAGTTGTGCTTAATAAGAGCATAGTTGCATTATAAATTAAGAGAATAAGAATATTTCAAACTTTAAAATGTTTGGAAGTTTGATTATTATAAATTGGTGGTTAAGGATGTCACACATTTTATGAAACATTATGTGGCATTATCAAAATAGTTGAGTATGCACATACAAGAACTTCAATAGTTGAATTCTTGAAATAAATATTCTTAAAATTCCAATAGATCAAAGTTGGATGATTTATGTTTTGTCAACAAGTATGAATGTCATTACTTGAGACATAATTCATCAACAAGAGTTATCATGCATTGATCTATTTAGTATTTGGATAAGGGATGTTAAACAATTATTATAATAAATTTAAATACATGGTACTTTTAATTTATAATATATTGTGTCCTGTTTTTGCATGTTTAAATCCATGAATAAAGGTTATTCTAAATTGTCCATTGTCAGTTAATAATATGGGGATATTATTAAATCAAGACAAATCTGAAGGCGATATAATATACTTAAAGTATATTGATGCGTAGTCATGCCATTTCAGATGATATTCAATGATACCGAATATAGGACTTATCCCAACTACATGATGTTACTTTATGGATTTAGTTAGTAAGTAAATCATGAGAAGTTATCCTCAGACTTGAGATGCAAGATAAGTGTCATGAATGTAGTACAATTTTGTGGAACAACTTAACGCTATACGTAACTGGTAGTCATAAGGGTTGTTTTCGGAAGTGTTACAAAGTTTGTGGGTTTTGCTTGTAGTCAAGATAGAATTTGTTCATTCAAATTTATTTTGGAATTTAATACTGCTGGGCCCCTCGTAGGGTTGGTAAGATGCATGTGCGGCCGCACCCAAGATCTCCCCTGAATATGTTCAGAAGATTTGGTAATCTTGATCAATCATAAACAACGAGAAACAGAATGGTTAATTAAGGAATGACTTTAATCCATATCCTTATTAACGTGGTATTAGAAACAAAAGGATAATAATAATGAGAAATCATTAAAAGGTTTATCCAGGAGCCTTACTCGAGATCGTACTATAGGCATCGGCGTGTTGCAAGACGCTAACTGATGTGATTACACTATTAAAATATGTCCAAGTAGGAGCTGTTAGATTATAGACATTATTTTAGTAGTCGTATGTTAGGATCGAACTCGAGATCGTGGGATTGCACACTTTACGTATGAAGAGTAAAAGAATGATTATTTATAAATGTTATATATAATTATTAATAAACACAAAACTAGTAACGACCGTTAGTATTTAACGGAGAATGACTAACGACCGTTAGACGAAGATTAGGAAAGTACTACTTGTGAATAATTGGAAGGTCAAAAAAGTTCTAGAAGGAGTTCCACCTCCTTTGTGCCTTGAGCTCCAAGTTTCATCTAGTATATAAACACCTCATGAGTTATTGTTTTCTTATAACTTGTACACACATAATAGGTGTTTTCTTTCTCCTTCTCTTGTCCCAAAATCGATTCATCAAACAATCCCTACAAGGGATTCGATTTTCATAAGCTTAAAAGTTTTGTGTTTAATTTACTTGCATAAACTTTTACTTGAATTAGTACGTGTGTACAAGAACACGATTCAAACACACTATTGTTTGATTCTTGGATTGAATTACAAAAGAGGTAAGGGGTAATTCTTATAATCCACATAAACCCTAATTAGGGTTCTTGAATTGAAGATTGCAATTGATTCTTGTTCGGGCTAGAATCACAAAGGTATGTTTACTATTTATTATTGATTAATTAATTACATGTTATATGATCTTGTTATAACGCTTCCGCATATGCTCTTTTGATGTGTTTGGTTTATTTTATATGATTGTCATGATATTATAATTCCAACAGAAAAATCATCACCAAAAACTCTTAGATTCCGAAACAAGAATAATCATAATTACTCATCATCTCTATAATGTATAACTAATTAAAGGGTTTACAAAACCCATCAGCATAACCAAACTCATCTCTTACATGCATATGATCATATCTTGATTATATGATAAAACTCCCAAAATCACCCAATTTAATCATTACCTATTAGAGGGATTTAAGCCTTGAACACTATAACATCACTACTTTAACTCAAACCCTCAATTTGACTTATGAACCCTATCTTTAATTCATCAAGAATGAGGCATTATACCTTGTGGGGATTAAAGCTACGGACTCACTTTTGCACTAGAACACTTAATTCATCATCAATTTTGAACCAAGAAACACTTGTCTTCGCTCCTATTTTGCTAAGTCTTGTCACACACAGGGCACTCTAGAAGAATGTGGAAAATGAGTGAAATGTTTATTATTAATAGAAAAGGATAATCATTTTTATATGTATTTTGCTTGTCACATTTTTCAATTTTTTGTAACAAACTAATTTTTTTCCAAATTGATGTACCAAACTTACCATTTTCATTAGTTTGATGTATTTTTTTTGCCTTCTTATCGCGGTTGTGCAATGTCAAACAAGTTACAGTACATCAATCTAGAAAACAACAACAACAAAAAAAAAAAAAAAAAAAAAAAAAAAAAAAAAATCATTACACAAACCTAGAAAAGTTGATAAGTAAGATACATTTATAAATGATTATCCTTATTTTGTATTAGTTTAAGTAAAAAATTATTTTCCTCCTTCCTTCATTAGGACAAATTAGAACTAAATTAGAACCTTACCATTCGATCCCAACCCTTAAAAGCTCAAGTTTTCAATAATGACAGACGTGCAAACACACCGTTTACACGAACTCCATCTCTACCATTCATCACTCCCGACATCACAAAACCATAATCAGCCCCACTAAAATCCAAACCCTTAGAGATGTAAACGAATTGGACGAGCATGAACGAAGGGTTGTTCGTATTTATTCATTTAAGTTTAGCCGGATAAATGGACGTACACGAACACTGAACTGAACCGAACCAAATTTAAATTTTATTTAACCGAACCAAAAACCAAATTTGAATTCAGTTCGGTTTTCGGGTTCACCTGAATAACATAATTTATGATTTTTAAAAATCTAGTTATATTGTTTTTTAGCCAAATAACCCGAATTACAATCATGCCAAATCTTGATTTGGACAAAAAAAAGTCTTTTTGGGATAATCATTTATAAATGTAGTTAATTTGTCACATTTTTTATTTTGGTGTATGCTAACCTGCAATCAGTTGAGAAGGTAAAAAAAAATACATCAAAGTGACAAAAATGGCAAGTTTGGTACAGCAATTTGCAAAAAATAAAAAAAATAAAATAAAAAAATAGTATGCTATACAGAACTGGAAAATGTGACAAGTAAAATATATTCTAAAATGATTATCTTTAATAAAAATTTGGTACAAGTTTGGGTTATTGGCAACTTAGGTCTCTCAAATCATTTTTTCTAATACTTGAGCTACATAATACTTTTCAAAAACATTTAAGTAACACTTAACTTTAAGTTTGACCATTTTGTTTGACTTCTCAATTAAACATTCTGACTAATCAAATCATATAACGCACATCATCTTCCTAGTCAAACTTATACATGACATAGTAATAATAATAAAATACTTAAAAACAGGTTATAGGAAAGTCTCTGCAAGTAGTGGACATTATTCATTCATCTTTTCCTTCCAAATCATCCCCTTCCTTTGGATTCCCTTCCTTCGTAGTACCATTGCTGAAGCTAGCATTCATTTCTTCCCCCAAAACAATACTATTCCCATCATGATCCTCACACAACATTGATTTGTCCATATATGATGTCCGGTCTTTTTCTTATTGAGCTCAAATATTGAATCCCCATAGTACTTAATTATGATTTTCATCGGCCGTTTCGATGAACTCCGTTTGATTGACATTGAGTACGTAAAAAATTGATCAATTAATTACAGTTTTACAAAACTAAAGCAATAAAAAGACATAAAATAGTGTTTATAACATTTTGTATGGTTTTAGATTTGAAATCTAGATGGAAAGTGGTGGAGAATACGGCCATTAATAGAAAAATGGTTGGGGTGTAACAGATACTGGCGGTAAATCGCCATTAGAAGAGGGACATTACATGTTATTGTTATGTACATGTAAATTTAAAACTTCTCAAGTTATCCAGTTGAGTTTGAGTTTAGTTTCATGTCATCGAGTTGACCTCATGTTTCTTCATTTGCATACACAACTACCTAAATATATTATGGGCATGTTCGGTTAAAAGAAATAAAGGCGAAAAAATGAAATTAGCCTCATTTACCATGTTTGGTAGGCTTGAGGGAAAAAAAAAAGCAAAAATTTCAAAATTCCTGAGAATTTGCTTTTTTGCAATTTGATTTCCATGTTGTTTCGTGTAGAAATATATCCTCTTTCAAATTCTTCGTGTTTTTTGCTTTTTAAGAAAAATATTAAACGTAAAAAAGAGGTATAAGAAGATGGAACCACGTGCTAAAATTTTATATTTTATTATTGGGTTTTTAAAATTTTATCATTTCTTTCAACCAACCATAGATCTCAATTTCCAGGGTGGGGTTATACAAACCCTCCATATATTATCACATCATGCGGGGTTTGGTCAAACCCTACAATCCGCAATTTATACCGTACAACCAAACGATGCATGCAATGATTGGAAACTCTCCCTATAGGGGATCCAAATAACTTGCCCCATTTTCAGGTGTTTAACACCTGTTGACGAACCTGACATAATACACGTTCTTATTCAATCCTTTATTAGTCAAAAAGTATTTTAAAATCACATGGTGTTGATGCCCAGTTTGATTGCAATATATAGACTTATCATTGTGTTTCTAATCTTTAAAATTGTTCTTTCTTTTGTCATAGTGATGGTCTGATGGAGCTGATTGACATACGCTTTTAAAAAAGAACTAGCAGGGTATTCGCGCGTTGCAGCGGCGGATATCATGAAATAATTTTTTTTGATAAATAATGTATTTTAGTTTATTATGTTCTTTTTGACAATAAATTACAGATATCAAGAATTTCGTATAGCCCGTGCCCGTTCGGGTTCGAACCCGTTGGCCCGTGCCTGTTCGGGCTCGAGCCCGTTTGGTCCGCGCCCGTTCGGGCTCAACCCCATTTGGCCCGTTGCCCGTTCGGGCTTGAATATTTGTATAATGTGCTTAATTATTTGTAGTAGTGAAATTTAATGCAGGAATTGTGTTTAATTTGGTTGTACGATATGCTTGATAATTTGTATTTCTTATGTAAGAGGTGTTTTAATAACTGTATTTATTGTATTTATTGACCAATTAAATAATTGACTACATTAAATAGCATTAATGTGGTGTTTTGCTTTATACTATGGTTCTTGTCTTGTACGTCTGAAAATTATGTGCATTAAAGTGTTGTACAATATGTTTCTTTTCTTGTAAGTAGTAGTTATTATAGTCATTAATAACATTGACCACTTTAATAGCATTAATGTTGTAAGTCTGAAAATAAGTCTGAAAATTACATCAAGCTTATTTTGTTGTACACTATGCTTATTTTGATGTAAATCTGAAAATTGGTTGCAGTTATTGTACATTATGCTTAAATGTTGTAATTTTTAGTGAAGGGTGTTTTTAATAGCATTAATGTTGTTTGATAGAATTTTGGTCTTAAAATGACACCACGCTTTATTTTGTTGTACAATATGCTTACTTTGTTGTAATTCTGAAAATTGGGTGCATAAAAGTGTTGTAAACCATGCTTAATTTCTTTTAAGTCTTAAAATTTTGGAGAGAGAGTCATTCATGCTTTATATATTGTATAGATTTGTTTTGAAAAAAAATCAAACTATCATTGTTTTGTTTAATTGCAATATATAAGTTGTTTATTTTGTGTTTTTCTTATCGCACAAATATTGTCAAACAAAAAAAAGTTATCAAATAAAATAAGTTATTAGTTATTTCTCGGGTCAAGTTTTTTTAGTTACCAAACAGTAGAATCAATCCAAATTTTCTACTGATTTCTATGATATGAATTTCTAAGTTCTGATTCATTTCATTTCTATGAATTTCTCCCTACCAAACACGCCTTATATGTTTACATTGATAATTTATTATTTTATAGGGTTTTTACATACCATGATGTAATATATATGTATAAAAGCGAGTCAAGTTGAGCTTGATGTGAGGACGGGTTGAGCTTGAGCTTAAATTTTAAAGCTTGACCGAGTCGAGTCAAGATTCAAGTCCGAATTTTAAAAGTTGCCCCTCTACTATTTTATGTTGCGCGGGTATGAGTACATACACGTTATTGAAATTTGATGAATTACATAACTATCGGACTTATATAATGTGGATTGCATCATAAAATATGTGACTACTAAGGTATATATGATGTATAATTGATTTTGTCTCGAGTTTGTATACGGCAGGTCAACATGAAAGAAAAGTATGTAGTTGATTTTGCTACGTCTAGATTTGTTTTGTGCTTTGAATTGCATAGTGTGTTTCGATAAAGATGGTGAAACGACTTTATTAGTAGTGAACTACTATGATCTTTACGTGCATTGGCTATTACAAATTCTGCTATACCTTATTTGCCTTCGTCGTGTATACCGATGCACAATAGCGGAGCTAGAAAATTTTCCGTGGGAGGGCCGAAACAATTTTTTTTGGGGAAATACATTAAATGGGAGGGCCGAAATAATTTTTTTTTTCTTTCCGAAAATACACATGAAATCGCGAATAAATACACTAACGGGCTTGGACCTAGGGGGCCGGGACCCTCCCTTGTCCTCACATAGCTCCGCCCATGCCGATGCACATACGCTATCCGTTTCTCTAACCCGACTTAAACCCTTAACCATATACCAATCGGTTATGTCTTTGAGGTTTTGAAACCTCTGCCTGAAAATTCGAAAAAGAGAGCCTAGCTCAAATATAAATGCTAAACAAAAAGTGTCATCGTTCTAAAAGCCATCGGTTTCAAACACACATGGCATATTAAAACTACACGTTTGAAAGTTACTCGAAGACTAGTTTTTGCAATTGCATTGTGCGGTTCGTGACGCTTGGTTTGTATGAGTACCAAAAAGTTACACGTTATGCAAATTGCAAAATGAACATTGATATGTTTTTTTTCTAGAAATCATGCATTTAATGTGTGTTAGTCTCCACATGCATACGTTAGGCCATATGAATGCATATTTGGCTGGGTTTTTTTTTTTTTTTGCTTGGTCGACATTCTTGAAATGTTGTTTAACGTCGTGTCCCTATATATGGGTTTGATTTGGGCTCACATGAGTTGACCCATGGGCCGCAGCTTCTCTCAACCGCACATTATGTTTTATTGTGTTAAACAGTTAAATTGTCGGTAATTATTTAACTTAGTTATCATATAAACATCATAATCGAATTTTTTCATGATCGTTTTTGATTTTTTTTTTGTGCACTTTTAAATGTGTATCAAGTGATGTTTGAAACTCAAACCTTTTGTAAATGCATACTATGTTTAACCAATATATTATTTTGCATCTAAGCTGAGATTACGATGGTAAAAATTACTTAGTTTGACATAATCGTTGATTGTAATTAAATACAGTACCAAATTAGGTAATCAACCATAAAATGTGTACACTGTTCCGTAATTTGCAATGCGTCTAGAAGAACTCCAAAATTATCTTTCACGTGACGCAATCTTTCATACATACGTAATTTCAATTTTCAAATGTTCCAGTTTCTATTTTCATAATAAAATATAAATTTGAAATAAAAAATTATTTGTTTGTCTATTAATTTAATGGTGGACTGTTGTGTTCCAACTAGACTTATGTCCACTCCATGCATGCTATTTCTCACTAATTTCGCCGATGTATACTTCAAAAGAAACTTGTCTAAAACTACGTATAGGCGGTAGGGGTCCGGTTATTGATGCGTGATCCATTTCTCTACAAGTCCCAAGACTTTAGGAAATATAGGCAAAGTCTGCACAACTTTATTAGATGGATTGGTCTATAAAGACGGTGACTAGTTTTTTTAGTCAAATGGGGCTACCCTATAGGTGTGTACTTTTTTTTTTTTTTTTTTTTTTTTTTTAATTTTTGCAGTTTTGTCGTTTAGTGCCTTTTATTTTTTTATTTATTTATTACTTTTTTATGTGTTTTGTGTTTTTATATAAAAGATTGTGTATGTATAATAATGTTTTGTATATTTGTGATTAATAATGTTTTGTATATATATAATGTTTTGTATAATTATTTTTTTTGTATAATAGCACGTTAAATATTACCACATTAAATAACTGCAACAACAAATGTTATTACTACTATTAAATTAAACGACAACGTTATTTAAAAACACCAACATCTACGACATATGAAGATTATTCATTTCATTTAAAAGATCATGGAGCCGGACACTTGACTGACAAGCGTGATCCTCAGGATTCCTTGCCATTTCTAACTCCATCTCCAGCGCCTTTATTCTTGCCTTCAACAACTTGTTCTCATTATGTGTAGCAACGCAGTTTGAGCAATGCGCTGAAGAAGAGGCTATTGAAGAAGAGGCTTGATTAAAGTGCTCTGCTTCAAATTCATCTTTCCACTTGAAGTATCGACACCCATAGTCTTTTGTACCTGGCTGTTACATGTTAAGAAAATAATAAGAAATGTATTTTTAACAAAAAAAATTATTTACATAACTAAGCAAACGTATGATTATTTACCACTGAAAGAGGACATGCATAAAACAGTCGCCCACGACTACCATCTTGCCAGGATTTCCGTTCTACAATAAATCCTCTATTACATCGGCACCAGAAAGGATTTCTTTGGCTCATCTGACCAAAGAATTTGCATAATAATTTACATCATCAATCAATAATGTTATTAATAATTTAAACAAAGTAATAATAAAAAAAATCATTCGAATTAAATAAATAAGCAGTTAGAGTTCAAAGGTTTGTCAAATAACATACATATCGAAAATAAAGACATACAAAGGCAAACTACTATCAAAATACTAACTATGATACTAACTACTATCACTGTCCACCTACTCCAGCAACTTCTCTATCTCTTTCATCCTCTTCTCAAAAGACTCTAACTGCTCTCGAAACTCTACAGCCGCTTTCTCTAAATCACTTAACCTAGATGCGTGCTCATCCAATGTAACATACCCATCACCTATATCTCTCCTATCACGCTTAACTTCCCTCCTCAATCCTTTGACATCAGATTGTCGCTCACACAACCTCCTCGACATCGACACATAGCGACCCCGACACCAAGAGATGTCATCCCTCAAACGACTCAACTCTGCCCTAAGTTCGGTAGGAGAAACTCGTGGTCTGGTCGAAGACTCGCCAACCTCAAAAGTAGATCTGACGTCCGTCTCAAGTGCATGACCTAAGGCATCTGAAGTGTCTGACTCATAAGTGATATCTGATATGGCTGGCGAAGGTGGCAAAGGAAGAACCTCCTCATCATCAACATCATCATCAGCAGCAGCAGCAATCTCATCAACACCATCAGTAGTAGCAGCAATCTCATCAACATCATCAGCATCATGATCATCCATCTCATCATCTACAAGAGCAATCTCATCATCATCATCATCATCATCATCCATCTCTGGATCCATCTCATCATCACCAGCAACAATCTCATCATCATCATCATCCATCTCATCATCATCCATCTCTGGATCCTCTTCTGGACTAGGTGGTGCCAGTGCGGGATCAGGGGGTATAACTGGTGCAGAACTACTCTACAAAAAAGCAGACTTTTAAGTTTCAAACAATTAACATTTAAATAAATGAATAATCATTTACAACATTTTCAAACAATTTACATTTAAATAAATGAATAATCATTTACAACATTTACAAACAATTTACATTTAAATAAATGAATAATCATTTACAACATTTACAAAATACATCGATGGTTATATATTGCATCCCATTCGTTTGCAACTGGCTTTTTGAACCACCTCCATTGTGGGTGGTAATGTGGTAGTGCAGAATCTCTGTCTAGATTGAGACAAATGTAATGAGCACCACTGTTCTCCCCCACACGCGCAATCACAATGGGGTCAATTCCATGTGATGAGTTTGGAGCAGAAAATAGGGGTAAACATGTGAACCAACCATGACGGTCTATATATACAAGAGGTCGGTGAATAGCTGAAGCGATGACCAGACCAGTATTTGGCATCGTCATCCAGTAATCTTCAGGCGCTGGTCCATTAAACCAGTTTAATGTATCACGAAGGTGGTAAAAGTCTTCTTCCCCCCACATACTCACGTAAGTTACACTATGTTGTTGTAACTCTTGCATTAACATGTATCTAGCATCGCCCCACCTATTTTGGTCTTGCACAATCCAATGGGCAATGCACTGAAACCCACAGTTTCCGTCACCTAGCACATTATGTATACTTATTACCTGTGAACGGAAAATCTCTGGAATGCGATCAATAAAATCCTCGCTATACTTATTACCTAGCACATACGTCCCACCCTTTGTACACCTGTAATTGATTTCGTTCGTATGACCATCTTCTGATTTGGTTCTATCTTTAACAATTACAAAACCGAGCGCACGAGCTATATTTTGGGCCCACTCAGTTACTTGCTCGTGAGAATCGAAAACCTTAAAATACATAACATTTTTTATAACATACTTTTTTTAACTAATACTTTTACATTTTTAAAACGGATTTTTTTTACAACATTTACATTTTTATAACTTTTATTGAACTTTTTTTTTTACTAATGATATATAACTTTTTTTTTACAAAATACTTTTTTTATCACATTTTTTTTAACAACTAACTTTATTTACAAATTTTATAAAAAAGAAACTAATACAAATTTTATAACAACTAACTTTTTTAACAACTAACTTTTTTTTTAACTAATACAAATTTTATAAAAACTAATTACAAATTTTAACAACTAATACAAACTTTTAATTTAACAACCAATACAAATTTTTAAAAACTAATACAAATTTTTTAAAACTAATACAAATTTAAAAAAAAATGAAAAATAAAAAACGTGTATGGGTGGACAGCTGTCCCACACCCACACACGCGTACCTGATGATATCACACCACAAACTCACACACACCACACACTCACAAACTCTCTCTCTCTGGTGCTCTCTTTTCTCTCTATATTTTTAGATCTAAAAACATTTTTAGATTTAAATTCACCATAATAATATGTGATTTGTGATTTGTGAGAGAGTTTGTGAGTGTGTGGTGATGTTGTTGGTGATCTGTGTTGGGGGTTTGTCAAAAATTGGGGGTTTCTAATTAGGGTTTCATAAATATAATTTGGGGGTACGTAACTTTTATGTGATTAATTGTTAGATATGTGACTTTTATATGATTAATTGAATGTTTTCTTGTTTAATTACCAGATCTATTAATGTTTTAAGAAACGCCTAAATTATATAACTTAGGGTTTGGGTTTTTTTGGGGTCTGTGGTGGGTGATTATGTGATTAATTGAATGTTTTCTTGTTTAATTTACCAGATCTATTAATGTTTTAAGAAACGCCTAAATTATATAACTTAGGGTTTGGGTTTTTTTTGGGTCTGTGGTGAGTGATTATGTGATTAATTGTTAGATATGTGACTTTTATGTGGTTAATTGAATGTTTTCTTGTTTAATTTACCAGATCTATTAATGTTTTAAGAAACGCCTAAATTATATAAATTAGAGTTTGGGTTTTTTTGGGTCTGTGGTGGGTGATTATGTGGTTAATTGAATGTTTTAAGAAACGCCTAAATTATAAAAATTAGGGTTTGGGTTTTTTGAGGTCTGTGATGGGTGATTATGTGATTAATTGAAGGTTTTCTTGTTTAATTTACCAGATCTATAAAGTTGTGGTGGGTGATTATGTGATTAATTGAAGGATTTGGTTCTTGAAACTGCTTTAGCAGTTGTGCTTATGTGAAACTGCTTGAGTTGTGTGGGTGCAAACGGGTAGGTTAACACCTTGATCTGCTACCTTTGAGTGGTATGAAAACCTGCTCTAGCCTACCCCAGTCCACAGGCTCTGTCTGGTTTTTTGGCAAACTGCTTATGTGCTTATGTGCTTATTGCACACAAGCAAACCATTTGCACACAGGCTCAGATTAGACCCCGTTATTATATACTTTACGGGTTGGGTTATATTGACTGTGGCTAGTTTTCTAGTTTAACGGGGGTGATGAAAGTGCTTATGAATCTGAAAATAACAAACTGCTTATATGCTTGATAAGCAGTTTGTTATTTAAAAAAAACTGAGATAAGGCAATGATGATTTAAAAAAAAAAACATGATTTTGGCGTGGCATTTCCGACTGGACGGCAAAATAAAACTTAATTTTGCAACTTTCGATGTTGCAGCCATATATGATTTAACTTGGTTATGTGAGACAACTTATAATCTGAGCCTAATGTTATTTCTTATTAATTTGTAAAATGGTGATTACCTGTTGTGTGTGAAATGATGATTGAGACATATATGCACTTGTTTCTTTGTGGTTTGTTACTTGCGGCTTTCACTTGCAGCTTGTGTTTCACTTGGCTTGTGTTATAACCCAACCCTATCTGTAACTTGTTCTAAAAAACTAGCCACCGTCTTTATAACCCAACCCTATCTGTAACTTGTTGTAACTTGTGTAATCTTCACTTGTTGTAACTTGCTAAATCTGCTTGTGGTAACTTGGGGGTACTTGTTTTGCTTAGTTTGTGGTGAGAGTTACTTTGTTTGTGGTGATGGTTACTTTGTGAATCTGCCTTGTGGTGAGGCTCAATATATCAGGAGGTTGTTTCACTACCTACCTCCCCTTGTGACTTCCTGCAGTTTGGGAATCTTACTTTTGCTTTTGGTACTTGGCTTGTGAACATTGTGAGGAATCTGTGCACTTGGGTGCACTTGGGCAATCTAACTTGGTTGCAATATGGTATTGTGCAATCTGTGCACAAGGTTTCACTACCTACCTCCCCTTATGACTTTCTGCAGTTTGGGAATCTTACTATTGTTGTTGGTACTTGGCTTGTGAACATGTGTACTTGGCTTGTGGAATCTACGCACTTGGGCAATCTATCTTGGTTGCAATATGGTATTGTGCATTCTGCTTGTGTGCAATCTGCACTTGGACAAAAAAGGCGATGACGATTGGTTTTATAATCGAAAGGATGGCAAAGTGATATTTTATCACTTTGCAACCTTCATATCTGAGCCTAACTTTTTTATCACTTGTGCAAATGGTTTTCTAAATCGGCGATGATGATTACGTGTTAATCTGAGCCTTTGTGCAATCTGCTTGTGTGCTTATGCACTTGGACAAAAACTGCTTGAGTGCAATACTGCTTGTGTTCTAAATAGGCGATGATGATTGTTAATCTGAGCCTGTGTGCAATCAATCTGATTGTGTGCTTATGCACTTGGACAAAAACTGCTTGTGTGCAATACTGCTTGTGTGCTTATGCACTTGGTGCACTTGGACAAAAACTGCTTGTGATTATGCACTTGGTGCACTTAACAAAAAAAATACCCCATAAACAAAATGTGACAACAAAATAAAAACAGCAAAAAAAAAAATAATAATAAATAAAAAAAATAAAAAAATCTGCAAATAAGTACATGAACAGTACCCTACTTGTAGGGAGGGTTTGGCAGGAGTGGGGGTAGACCCCGTTAATATAGCACCTCCCTATTAGATATACAACATTAATCACAAATTCTCTAAATATCAAATGGATAACTTTTTGGCAATTTATTTTTTTATAACCACTTTCATCTTTCTTTTAAAAAATAAAATATCTCACAACCATTTGGTGCGTTTGGTATGCAGTAATGGGAATGAGAGAATGGTTTGATATTCATAAAGAAATAGAAAAGATGTTTGGTAAACAAATATGAAATATAAGAATGTAATGCAATGATAGATTCACTCATAGGTAGGTAGTAGGGTTGTAAACGAACTTAACGTTCAGTGAACATTTCATGAACAGTTCGGTAAAAAGTTCGTTTATGTTTGTTCGTTTATTAAATGAACGAATATGAACAATATTTTACGTTCGTTTAGTTAAATGAACGAACATGAACAAAAGTCTCGTTCGTTCATTTATGTTCGTGAACGTCCGATTAGGCGTTCATTAAAGTTCGTTTATGTTTATTTATCTATTTATGTTCATATATCATATCTTTTAATATTATAATTTTAAAAATTGGTTTGTTTAAACAACGCAACACTTATAAAACAATATATTGTGAAGAATTTAATAAAGTTTATGTTTGTTTGTCTATTTTCGTTTATGTTCGATCGTTTATGTTCGTTTAGCGTTCGTTTAGTGTCTTAATGAACGAACATAAATGAACATGAACAATTCATTTTCTTAATAAACGAACATGAACAAGAAAATTCGTCAGTTTAAGCGTCCATATCCGTTTATTTGTCTGGTTAAAATTAAATGAACGAACATGAACATGGTTTCGTTCGTGTTCGTCCGGTTCGTTTGAACCCCTAGTAGGTAGGTGACTTTGTAAATGATTTCACCCCTACCCCACATCCTACCTCACCTTTTTTATTTTACACTAATTATAAACAATATTAAACTAGTATGTTATCAATATTAAGGTCAATGCTAATGGCCCGGTCGAACTCCCCGCAACCGAATGCTCGATCGCGTTCCCACCACTAGCTCAACCGAGCATGACCTCGTCGCCCCCAACTTTTGCATTGTTTCGGTTTGCCTGGCAACTAAATAAATTGGCACATCTCCCCCTATTTTTTTGACCGTTGCCACTAGATTCCCTCCATAATTCTTCCATTGTTTATACGAAGCAAGCTTCTAACTGGTGGAACATATAAAGTTAATGGTATTGCTGAAAATGCAACTGCAAAGAATAAGTGTAACATGTTTGTTTTTTCTTTCTAAAAATAAAAAGTATCAAGATTTTCTAGATGGGCTTCTATTATTATTATTATTATTATTATTATTATTATTATTATTATTATTATTATTCCTCTTGATGATTCTGCATTTTGAAAGAAACGAAGATGGTGATTGGAATTGATATTGGGTAAGGTTGTGGACTTTTTGTTTTGCAATGTTTACCTAGAAAGTGTGATTTATATATGTTGGGTGGTGGGGGTGATCGTGATGATATGATTTATGAATTGTTTTACAAGAAAAAGAGAAATGATTTGCAAACTCATAAGTACAACCAATTAAAGTAGTGTATGTACATGGAAAAAGATTTGGAGACCTAAAATTCATGCCTAATTTTGTACCTAACCTATGTGTCAATAACTTATTGATTAGTAAAGAAGTGGATCCGGTTAGTGCAACCAAAGAATCATTGCCACATAAATTTAGGCATAAGATTACGCATGAATTTTAGGTCTCTCAATCACTTCTCTATGTACATAATAGAGTGAAGTCTAAAGATACGCAACAAACTTTCTCAAAAAGAACGAAATACGTAACCAACTAAATCTATTACTTGTATCGCTAAAATACTATCAAATTTTGATTAATGTACGTAATATTGACCGGATGGTGACCTATTTGACCGGTTAACACTTAGAAAACTTACATTATTGGTTTCTGTGGTTTGCGTTGACTTTCAGCGGTAGTCCTTTGACTTCTTTTTTTTAGTTACAAAAGTTACAGTAATGGTCCTTGTGGTATGTTTTGACTTTCACCTTTAGTCCCTTGACTTTTTTTTTTCACTTTTCGTCCGTTTTTACACGTTTTCGTCCGTTTTTACATGTTTTCGTCCATATTACACGTTTTGGTATGCTTTTTACACGTTTTCGTTCGTTTTTACATATTTTCGCCCGTTTTTACACGTTTTTGTTCATTTTTACATGTTTTCGTCCGTTTATATACGTTTTAGTCCGTTTTTACACGTTTTCATATGTTTTTGCACGTTTTCATCCGTTTATACACGTTTCACCTGTTTTTACACGTTTTCGTTCTTTTTGCATGTTTTCGTCCGGTTTTACATATGTAAAGTTCGATTTTTGCAAGTTTCTGTCCGCTTTGCACGTTTTCATCCGTGTTTACTTGTTTACATGTTTTCGTTCGTTTTTACACGCTATTGTCCATTTTTACACGTGTAAAGTTCGTTTTTGTATGTTTCGTTCTATTTTTACACGTTTTCGTCCATTTTTACACATACTTTCGATCGTTTAAAACATGTAAAAATGTTCGAAAAACCTGTAAAATGGTCGAGAGCGTGTAAAAACGGACGAACATGTGTAAAAATGGATGAAAACGTGCAAAAAACGAAAGAAAACGTGTAGAAACGGATGAAAGCATGTAAAAACGGATGAAAATGTGTAAAACAGACAAAAATGTGCAAAAACGAACTTTACACGTGTAAAAACCGACAAAACGTGCAAAAACAAAGGAAAACACGTAAAAATAGATGAAAACATGCAAACACGGACGAAAACGAGAATGTGTAAAGACGGACTAAAGCGTGTAAAAACTGACGAAAACGTGTAAAAACGGACGAAAACATGCAAAAACGGACGAAAACGTGCGTGTGTGAATAAGTGTCAAAAAATTAGTGTAAAAAAAAAATGTAATAAGTGTAAAAAAAATAAGTGTATGATTAAGTGGTAAAAAGAAGTATACTATGTTTAAAAAAAATTAGTGTATGAATAAATGAAAAAAAATTTATAAAAAAAAATTGGAAAAAAATCAAGGGACTAAATGTGAAAGTTAACGCAAACCAAAAGGACCATTACTCTAAAATTTATAACTAAAAAAAATCAAAGGATGATTGGTGCAAGTCAACGCAAACCACATGATAATGTAAGTTTTCTAAGTGTTAACCGGTCAAACAGGTCACCATCTGGTTAATATTACGTACATTGATCAAAATTTGAAACTATTTTAGCGACACAAATAATAGATTCAGTTGGTTGCGTATTTCATTTTTTTTGAGAAAGTTTGTTGCGTATCTTTAGAATTTAGCTTACATAAAACCACAGTTTAATGCACATGATTGAGTGTCCAAATCAAAAAACGAAATGTGCAAATCATTTACCCAAGAAAAAGGGCAATGATTTGTTTCATTTGGTTTTGTACACAGACTACTTTCCAACCCATTGTTTTTTTGGATGGAAATGTCGGCACTTGGATTAGTTTAAATCAAAGAGTTTTTATAGAGTAATTAGAAAAATGATTCTTGTTCTTTTTATGTGAGATCAACTTTTAAGAGCATCTTGAATAGATGTTTATAAAAAGAAGTCTATAGTCGATGTATATGAAATAGCTATTTGAATAGCAAACCATTTTCTAAACCCACCAAACTTAGTGGGTAAGCCCATTCCCAATCGTAATGTTAGTTGAATTGTTATAGTCATGTTTTTTTATTTTAGTTGAATTGTTATTGTAATGTTTTTTTAATTATTTCTGAAATTGTAATTTAAAAAAAAAAAATTATGATCGTCATTGTGGTCACCATTAGTAAATTGTGGTTGGTCTATAGTTTTGGAGAAAGAAAGCTGATGTGACGGTAAGGTGACAAAGCTTGTCAAAAAAATTGTAGTCACAATTAGTATCGGCCTAATGTTGACTTTTATTAAATCACATATGTTATTTCAACAATATGAAACTGATTGCCAAAACTATATGAACATACCGAACAACATTTTTATTTAGAGATACTTACTTTCATTTTACCCTATTTTTAAACCAATACAGATAGTGATTGTTATTTGCAAACCAAACACACCCTTAATCATTACACGAAATGAATCATACCCATAATCATTACACAAAATGAATCATACAATCACGACGAGAATTAAATCATCTTTCTATAAAAGAGTACTTCTTAATACTTTCGACGATTTTTTTTTTTTTTTTTTTTTTTATGTGTTGAAAACTTTCACTTCGGAAAATCACACGTGTTTCGTAAAAAACAGTTGATTTGTTATTTTAAAAATCACAGTTGATTTGTTACTTTAAAAATCATATGTAATCTTTAAAATAAAAAATCACATGTGATTTGTGAAACACGTGATTTTACAAATCACATGTGATTTTTTTGGGCAAAAATTTCAACACTAAAAAGTAAAGGCCGAGAGAATAAATCGTCGAAAGTATATATATTGAAGTGCCCGTTTACTACAAATTAAAAAAAATCTCATTGCAATTTGTTTATTTTATTTTTAGTTTGACGATTTACCATTTGCAAGATAGTTTATTTAAAAAGAAATGAAAAATAGGCTTTCTTGTTTCATGAAAAAACAAATGATCAGGATTTGCTCACATAATTTTAAGAGGATTTATGATCTATCTTCATCTCACCTCTATAATAGTATGATCTTGGATAATAATGTCAACTTTTACCTGGATTATACAATAGTCAATATGAAAAACTAAATATAGGATTTTGTTAAGAACAAAAATTAGTACAATCTCTATCCAATAAAATCTATTTAAATGATCACAGTAGAAAATTCAACTTGAAACTTCTGCGAAGACCCCTCATTGATTCTTTTCCCTCGTCACACCCTTTATATAAATTCCTTTTGTTTTCATCTTTACTTCCATTTATCAACAACACACAAACACAAAGTGCAAAATGGGTGACAAAGTTAACAAGAACAACAATCTTCAACACACACTTTCACTAACCGATTTGGCACTTACACAAGACCATGATCAAGTTCGTAAAATTTCGACATCATCCTCTGCGTCCGAAGACTTTTTTGAGTTTTTTCGAGGAGGGTTAAGAGAAGAGAAAATGATGTCTGCTGCAGAAGACATCATATTTTGCGGCAAACTTGTGCCTATCAACGAACAACGTAAAATTCAACCACAACAAACCGAAAAACATCATCAGCAGTATAAGAAACAACAACATGGTACTTAACTTTATTTTGTTTTTTCTTGAAATTTGTTTTTACAATACGTACGTAATGAATTTTTTGAACAAATTTAATTTCACACGTATATATTGTTTCACGCTTAGCGCGAATTATATTTGTTTTCTTATATTTTTCATAATTACAAATGCAAGCAGTAAATTTTGACACTTTCACAAATCAAACATCATCACAAGAAATTACATAACTTCACAAATATGTCGAAATAAACGTGTAGAATTTGTATATTTGTTGCAGAACCAGTTGGTTGCCGACGATCAAGATCAGACTCAATGTCACACGTCAAACGTACTACAAAGAGTCCCTTAAACAGCCGGTCATTGGATTACAAGAATTTACATCGAAACTCAAGTATGAGATCAGAACCAGGCCCGGAGATTAGGCGTGATCGTTCGGGTAATAAATCATCTTCTTCACGTTGGTACATCTTTTTGTTTGGGCTAGTAAAAGTGCCACCATCAGAAATGGATCTTAAGGACATTAAGAACCGACAGGTTAGGCAAATTCCACCAAAGGCGCTTTTTGCTTCGTTGGATTCGTGTGATGATGCTGTTAAGGTTAAACGGAATGATGATCAAAAGAAATGTTCGTGGAAAGTTTTAGGATATATGAGCTGTAAATCGACTGCAGCTAACGATGTGGTAACATCGACATTGCCTTACATGCCCAAAGTTTATGGAAGCAAATGACACTATGTTGTGCTATTTACTTTTCATCACAAAGATTTTGGTTTGTATAAGTTTAAGAGGTAATTTGTACATAATAATAGTTCTTTTGCATACATAATAGTTTTCTTCTAGTTTAGTTTGCGATATGGTAAATCATATTTATGGATAATTTAGTTAAGTTTGAATGTGATATTATGGGCCTTGTGCCTTTGTATACATTTGTTCTTGTAGAATGAATATATGATACTCGACATGATCATTTGTGTGGTATTCAAGATTAATCTATTTGTGTTGTAGCTAAAGGGTACTGTATTGTGAAAGACATTTAAAATTTTAAATGTGAGCCAAAACGCAAGTTTCGTAGTAATACAATATGAATGACTTTGAAATACTAGATTAGAGACGTTTTACAAGTAATAAATAAAAAATTGAACAGTTTATCATTTACACTGGTTATATTCAGGGACGGAACCAGGGTGGGTCCCGAGTGTCTCGGGACACTTATGAAATTTTGCGACGTAGTGTTAATTTTTATAAAAAAACCTCGATTATTCCTAAATGCACCTGGTTCAAAAAGTTATGTTCTTCGTTTTGTATAATTTTTCGTAAATGCACCTAGTCAAATTATGTTATGGTTCCATCCCTGATTATATTGATTCCTAGCCTAAGAATATGTAAACTTAAGAAGTAATTATGTTTTGAAACATCAAAAAGGTAAAAGTGTTAACTACTTTAGACCTTTGTAACAAAGTCTTGTGGTTGAAGGTAAGGGTAAAAAGAGACAAGTAGGGCATAGTTGGGGGTTGAGTACAGCATAATAAAAACATTACGTAGAAGTAAGGGTAGTATGTGATATCATATATCATCATTTATGATGATTTATTTAATTATTTCTTCTTCTCTTCTAGATTTGGAATGTAAAAAAGACACCTTTGTCATCATATGGACATGTCACGACGACATTAAATGAACAGCACGAGGTTCTTGGCAACGATAATATCAAGGAATATTTTGTAATCAACGAAATTTTGTCATTCAATTGTTGGTCTTATGTTATAACTAATAAACATTTGAGATGAGAATCATATGAAAACGATTTGTGTACAATTACATTAGCAATAACTAAATATATAAAGTATGTAAGAGTGTATTGACACCAAAGATATTGTATTCTTGCATGTGTTTATATTAGTTGTATACGGCCAATTTCGACAACTCCACTTCATAAACACCACTACCACACTCTTTTTTTTTTCCTCATGTATGATCAGGGGCGAAGTTAAAAAGTTATGGTCGAGAGGACAAACTTAAACTTTGATAGTTTTTAAAAACTACACTAAAATTAGTTCGTTAGGGATAATTACAAAAATAGCTAAATATTTTAGAAAAATTACAATTTTTTTTTTTTTTTTTTTGGTTAGGCACGTGCCCACCCTGCCCCCTCCTATCTCCACCTCTGCGTACGACCACCACTGACCTCCTCTCTGGCCTCACAGGAGTGCTAGTTTCAAACCCATAGTTGAAACTAAGATGTCACAAATCGGCACTTCTAAAACTCCTAAACAATTTATTCGAGTCAATATACGACAATAAGACACCCTTATATATTTAGACTTAGTTACATCTTTCAAGCAAACACTCGACAACCTTTAAATTTCCTACACAGTAACAAAAATGCGTTTACTAAAGTATCATATTATTTCTAATGAAGGTAATGACATACTAGGTTAATGATGGGTCTTTAAGTTTGCTTAATCCACAATCTTACCCTTAAGTCCACGCATTCAAAAAGAAACATCTTTATTACTACTTGAAAGTAGAAAACATAATGAAAATAATTTGAGCAATGCAATGTTGGAGGACCATAGACCATAGTCAATCAATTACAGCTAATAAGTTATTTGCAAGGTATACACTTTTATCCATTTACATATGTTTCACTTTAAAGGCACCATGATTATGAGGAGCTACATTTACTGTTCAAAAACTAAGATACTACTTAAATTATATGCTTTGTTTGAATAAGCTTTAATAAGCTCTTAAAATCAAAAGCCACTTGAAGCAGCTTACTAAAATAGGCTAAAACTTCTAACTCAAGCTCGTTTTGCTAAACATACACATAATCAAAGATCCTTTATTAATATATCATCTTTGTAGATTGTTCGATTTCGATTTTCGGTTTTTTTTGGATATTACCCAATTTGTGAACACCAAGTATTTGATAAACCGTAAGTATGTACTAGTATTATTTTATTAAATTAGGCCAAGTTTTGTTAAATTGTTGGATTAAGTAACATAGTGTGCCATAAACCTATACTGTGTTACTTAGCCACGACACATAAGCAATATGAAGTTGATAACACATAAAAGATGTTGGTATTTTAGTGTAAAATAGATTGAGTTTAATATGCATATAAGGGTCGACACTTATATGGATATTAACTGGACTAACGGGGGTTCCAAGGGGGCGGTAGCCCCCTTGGTGGGGGTTCGGGGGCAACGCCCCTGAGAGAAGCAGGGTCCAAGGGGCGGCAGCCCCTGGCAGGGTCCAAGTTGCTATGTCAAAAATTCCTCAGAAAATTATATTTTCGGAAATTGAGGGACTAAATTTGACAGCTTGAAACTGCCAAAAGGCAGTTAACCCTTAAAACCGTTTCATCAGATAAAGGTTCTGGTGTAGATACAGAAAAACGGAAGGAAACAGAAACGATTCTGATTGCAACCATAACATCATACACAAACTTGAATCAATTAGATTTTATCCGGTCGTTAATTGGTATCTACTCCAATTTAATCGATCTGAAAACGTTCATACTCGTGACTTCTAATTGCTATCAGGATACTATCACCCCACATACGACACATAAACAACAAAGATCGATTAAATTTCTAAGATGGCAGGAGAATCAGTGAGAGATATGACGTCGAAGTTTGTGAAGTTAGCCAAATTCGAAGGGCAGGATTTTCGAAGATGGCAGAAAAAGATGCAATTCTTGTTGACTACTATGAAAGTTGTGTACGTTTTGACAACACCAGCACCGGAGGAAGTGGAGGGTGAAACCATTGATCAAATCAGGAAACGCAACAAGTTCTGGAATGATGACTTCATATGTCGTGGACCAATTTTAAACGGTATGTGTGACACTCTTTTTGATATTTATCAAAACGTAGAATCTGCAAAAGAGTTATGGGAAACGCTTCAAGCCAAGTACATGGCTGAAGATTCATCCAGTAAGAAATTCTTGGTTAGTGATTTCATGAATTACAGAATGATAGATGGTCGTTCCGTTATGGAACAATATAATGAGTGTCTTAGTATACTTGGTCGCTTTACCCAACATGGTTTAAAAATGGATGAATCCATTGCGACGGCATCTATTATTGACAAACTTCCGCCTTCTTGGAAGGATTTCAAAACTACTTTGAAACATAAGAAGGAAGAATACAATTTGGTTGAGTTGGGAAGTACCATTAGTATTGAGGAAGGGTGTAGACGTATGGAGAAAATATGGGTGAATGAAAAAGACAAGGATATTGGCGGTTCAAATGTCAATATGGTTGAAGAAACTAATAATAGTTTCAAAAAGGGTTCGGATTCTAAGAACAAGAAACGAAAGTTTCAAGGTAACGATTACAAAAAGGGAAATGGAAAGAAAGCAAAACAGTCCAACGATGAGGGCTGTTGGAAATGTGGGAAACCTGGACATTTCAAACGTGATTGCCGTAGTGGAAAAGGCAAAAACGAGGCTGGTACTAGTGGTGGATCCAAAGGAGATCCGAAACAAGCAGGTACAATATTAACAATTAATTGTAATTCGGATTTGAATTATGTATCATTAATTTGTGAATCATTCTATGTACAGGATGATGATATTGCTTGGTGGTATGATTCTGGTGCGACGTGTCATGTGTGCAAGGACCGAAGATGGTTCAAGGAACTTGCAACTATTAATGATGGACGTGTTTTAACCATGGGAAATGTCGCAACAGAACCAATACTTGGAATTGGACTAGTAGATTTAACTTTTACTTCTGGAAAAACAATTTCGTTGTGTAATGTATTGTATGTGCCCGGTATTCGGAAAAACTTGTTGTCCGGTGTAGTATTAAATAATTGTGGGTACAAACAAGTGTTAGAATCTGACAAGTATATCTTGTCGAAACATGGTTCTTTTGTTGGATTTGGTTATTTGTGTAATGGAATGATTATGCTTAATTTAGATATGCCTTCTACTTTTAATTCGATTTGTATGGTTAATTCTATATCTAGTGTTAAACTTAGTAACATGGAATTATGGCATGCTAGACTAGGACATGTTCATTATAAAAGAATGAAAGAGATGTCTAAAATGAGTATGATTCCATCTATTGAGTTGGACCATAATAAGTGTAAAACTTGCATGTTAACTAAGATTACTAGAAAACCATTTAAAAATGCAAATCGTGAATCCAAACTATTAGACCTTATTCATAGTGATCTATGTGATTTGCATGCTACACCATCTCTAGGAAATAAGAAATATGTCATAACTTTCATTGATGATACATCACGTTATTGCTATATATATTTATTGCATTCAAAGGATGAAGCTCTTGATAAATTTCGTATTTATAAACAAGAGGTAGAGCTTCATCAAAAGGATTTGGTAAAAATCTTGCGTACCGATCGTGGAGGGGAGTATTATGATCCGGTATATTTCCAATCTACCGGAATAATACACCAAACAACGGCTCCATACACACCACAACAAAATGGTGTGGCTGAAAGAAAGAATAGGACATTGAAAGAAATGGTGAATTCAATGTTATCTTATTTGGGGTTAAGTGAAGGGTTTTGGGGAGAAGCCATGTTAACGGCTTGTTATTTGCTGAACCGTATTCCCGGTAAAAGCAATAAGAAAACTCCTTATGAACTTTGGCATAAAAAAGCACCAAACTTAAGTTTTCTCAAAGTTTGGGGATGTAGGGCTGTTGTTAGGCTCACTGAACCTAAAAGGAAAACTTTAGGTGAAAGAGGTATAGATTGCATATTCATTGGGTATGCTGAAAACTCATATGCATATAGGTTTTATGTATTAGAACCTAATGAGTATGTTTCTGTGAATTCTGTGATAGAATCACGAGATGCAATCTTTGATGAAGAAAGATTCACATCTATACCTAGGCCAAGGGACATGATTCATAGTTCTAAGGAACCGGTTAATACCGAGGATGTTCCATCGACTAGCACTGAACCAAGAAAGGGTACACGAGTAAGAAAAACCAAAACTTTTGGTGATGATTTTCAACTTTACTTAGTTGAAGGATCAAGGAATGAAATTAATTATCAATATCAATATTGTTTTAATATTGATAAGGATCGAATGACATATAATGAAGCAATGGCTTCAAGGGATGTTGCTTTTTGGAAAGAAGCAATCCAAGATGAGATGGATTCTATCTTGCAAAACGAAGTTTGGAAATTGACTGATTTACCTCCTGGTTGTAAACCATTAGGAAGTAAATGGATCTTCAAGAGGAAGATGAAAGTAGATGGTACTATTGATAAGTATAAAGCCAGGTTGGTAATCCAAGGCTTTAGACAAAAAGAGGGTATTGATTATTTCGATACATATGCTCCGGTTGCTAGGATATCTACTATTAGATTGTTATTAGCATTAGCTGCTATACACAATCTTGTAATTCACCAAATGGATGTGAAAACTGCATTCTTGAATGGTGAATTAGATGAAGAGATTTATATGAAACAACCCGAAGGGTTTGTTATGCCTGGACATGAACACAAGGTATGTAAGTTGGTTAAATCTCTTTATGGGTTAAAACAAGCACCTAAACAATGACATCAAAAATTTGATGAAATTGTGTTGTCAAGTGGTTTTGTTTCAAATCAAGCTGACAAATGTGTTTATAGTAAATTTGATGATTCTAAGAATGGAGTCATTATATGCTTATATGTAGATGACAAGTTGATCTTTGGTACAAACCAAGATCAAGTGGATGAGACAAAGGAATTCTTGTCATCTAAATTTGCTATGAAAGACATGAGGGAGGCGGAAGTGATCTTAGGTATTAAGATCATACGTGAAAACAAGGGTATTTCAATTTCTCAATCTCATTATATTGAGAAGATCTTGGATAAGTTTGATTTTAAGAATTATTCTCCCACAAGTACTCCCATGGATCCGCAAATTAAGCTATTACCTAATAAAGGTAAAGTGGTGTCTCAACTTGAATACTCGAAAAGGATTGGATCCTTAATGTATGCTATGATAAGTACTAGGCCGGATATTGCTTATGCAGTCGGAAAGCTTAGTAGGTTTACTACCAATCCTAGTACATTTCATTGGCGAGCATTGGATCGAGTATTTCAGTACTTGAAAGGAACAGTTGATTATAAGTTAACTTACATTGGGTTTCCTTCAGTAATTGAGGGTTTTAGTGATGCAAGTTGGATATCCAATAAAGAAGATCATTCTTCTACATCTGGATGGGTGTTCCTTCTTGGGGGAGGTGCCATTAGTTGGGCATCAAAGAAACAGACTTGCATAACAAACTCAACTATGGAATCCGAGTTTGTTGCTTTGGCGGCAGCTGGTAATGAGGCTGAATGGTTAAGGAATTTGATTTATGAAATTCCGTTGTGGCCAAAGCCAATTTCTTCTATTTCTATCAGGTGTGATAGTCAAGCTACTTTGGCTAAGGCTTATAGTCAAGTGTATAATGGCAAGTCAAGACACTTAGGTGTACGACACAGCATGGTTCGTGAGCTCATAATGCATGGTGTCATATCCGTTGAGTGGATTGCAACTCATCGGAATTTAGCTGATCATTTAACCAAAGGGTTATGTAGAGATCTCGTGAAAGGATCAGCTGTGGGATTGGGGTTAAAGTCCATATAAAAGCTCTCATGTTAAGATACCCAATTCCCACCTAATATGACGTTAGGTGCTGAATTTTGAATGTGGAAAGCTTAATATCTAGAGTTTGGAACACAACATTAAATTATCCCAAAGGTATGTGTTCGGTTCTGCAAGATAAAGAAGGTTGAAGTGTTCTTTTTAATAGTTCTTTTGAAAAATTGCATTTGCAGGTGCGAGATTAAAAGAACTACCTATATGAGTATGAAGTTTAGCTGCTTCAAGAAGTTGGGACTTGGCTTCGATGTACTCAAGAAAGGATAGGGACATAGGCTAGTAAAATAATGTGTCAAGTAAGAAATTGTGTATGTAAAACTAATGTGTATATTATCTTCATGTATTCAATAGTGATATTACAAGGTTCAATCTTTCGGGAAACCTTGATATCCGAATATTTGGAATGTGTAATATACTAATATGAAATTCAATCGTCTCGACATTTCATTTATGCATTAGTTTGATTGTTTGTTGTGAACTAGTTAGTTAATTTATGATTACACTAAAATGGGGGAGGTTTGTTGGTATTTTAGTGTAAAATAGATTGAGTTTAATATGCATATAAGGGTCGACAGTTATATGGATATTAACTGGACTAACGGGGGTTCCAAGGGGGCGGTAGCCCCCTTGGTGGGGGTTCGGGGGCAACGCCCCTGAGAGAAGCAGGGTCCAAGGGGCGGCAGCCCCTGGCAGGTCCACTAAGTTGCTATGTCAAAAATTCCTCAGAAAATTATATTTTCGAAAATTGAGGGACTAATTTTGACAGCTTGAAACCTTGAAACTGCCAAAAGGCAGTTAACCCTTAAAACCGTTTCATCAGATAAAGGTTCTGGTGTAGATACAGAAAAACGGAAGGAAACAGAAACGATTCTGATTGCAACCATAACATCATACACAAACTTGAATCAATTAGATTTTATCCGGTCGTTAATTGGTATCCACTCCAATTTAATCGATCTGAAAATGTTCATACTCGTGACTTCTAATTGCTATCAGGATACTATCACCCCACATACGACACATAAACAACAAAGATCGATTAAATTTCTTTAGCCACGACTTATTTGACTGAAGCAAATGGTATATAAATAAACATATACTTTTCGGTATAATGCATCTTACTATCCCACATCGTTTGACCGAACCAAATGGTTAAGAAAGGGATCAATATTAAAGGAGAGGCCAACTGGTAAGTGAAGCATATACCGTTTCTGCCATTTTGGCTATCTTGGTACACTATAACTGTATTCTCGCTATATAAAAAATAATGATAAGTTTTAAAAATTTTAAATTTCCCCCTTTTTTCCCAAAATTAATTTAATAGTAATTTTGGGATGAAATTTGAGGCAATTTGTAGAATTTAAAACTTGTTTAAAATAATGAAATAGTTGAAACTTGTTTGACATATAATAAAAGTTTTATATTGTCAATTTGACGTATTTGATGTTGATTTTTTAGAGTAAATTGTAAAAAATGGTTTTGTTAAAAATAATAGGTGCATAAATTTTTTGAATCGTAATTCAAGAAACAAAACTATGAAAATTAAGGTACAAATCAAGTTGAAGTACCGCTCCTCGACCACCATCTAGTTAAGTTAACTTACCCTGACTTTTTTTAGAATCTACTTTCGTTGGATGAACCTCAATCAAAACAAGGTTTATTTCGATGTTGCTTGTTTTAAATCACAGTTTGGATCTTATGGAGGTATTATAATAAAGTTTGTTTCTTTGACAAACATTAAAGGAAAGATACATTTGCCGACAAGATAAAAAATTCTCTCTCACTTATGAATCAAACAAAAAAATATGAATGTAAAACTTATTTGGTTAAAATGAATCAATGATCCAATGTCAGCTTGTTTTAAGCCTTTGTAACTCAGTTTAACATGTTACTGTAGAATAGTAAAAGTGTCGTATCTTATTAATGAATAATAATTGAGTATATATACAATGCAGTATCATCACCCTGTTTGTAAATGAATAAAGATGAGTCACAACGACTAGGAGTAAACCCAACAGTAGTAATATACGCAGCAAACCGCTGAAACCATGCTCGAGGTGCCTGCTTAAGACCATAAAGAGACCGCTGTAATAAACAGACATAATCAGGATGAACAGGATCACGAAACCCAGACGGCTGATGCATGTAAACTGTCTCAGCCAAATCACCATGTAGAAAGGCATTTTTGACATCTAGCTGATGAACCGGCCAATGTCTAGAAATAGCCAAACTAAGGACTGTCCTAATAGTGCCAGGTTTAACAACCGGACTAAAGGTTTCATCAACATCGACACCCTCCACCTGAGTGCTGCCGTTCGCAACAAGGCGTGCCTTGTAGCGACTAAGAGTACCATCTGCTAAAAACTTGTGACGGAACAACCACATACTCTGAACAATATTGGCATCCACGGGTCTAGGTACAAGAATCCAAGTTTTATTTTTAATAAGTGCATCATGCTAATCACACATAGCATTTTTCCAATTGGGATTTTTAAAAGCATCAGGATATGACCTAGGTATAGGAGAAATAGTAGACATATGACCAGCATAACGAGGATTAGGACGAGTAGTCCCGACACGAGAACGTGTGACCATGGGATGAATCGAAACCGGATTCGGGTTAACAGGTGGGATGGGTGGTTCAGAAGAATCAGGCGCAGACGGTGGTGAGTTAGGAATGAGAAATGGTATAGGAGTGATAGAAGGTTGTTGTGGTGAGGTAGGTGTTGTTGGGGATGTTGGACTAATAGACTCAACAGAGGATGGAATCGGTGTAACTGGGGAATCAGGTTGTGGAGGATGAGGGGTTTGTGTTTTAGGTGATAATCGAATGATATTTGAAATGACATTAGAGGAGTCATTCAAAAAATCATAAGAGGGGCTGACAGTGGGTTTAATGGAGCCAAACGGGAAAACAGTCTCATCAAACGTAACATGACGTGAGATGATAATCTTGTTGGTGTTTAGATCTAGACAACGATACCCACGATGATTGGTGGCATGACCTAAGAGGATGCAAGGTGTAGCCCGAGCGCCAAGTTTATGATCCGTATCAATGTGTGGATAACAAAGACACCCAAAAGTGCGTAAAAGGCTGTAGTCAGGTGTGGAACCAAAAAGGCGAGTAAATGGGATTTCATTATCAATGGCACGGGAGGGTAAAATATTTAAGAGATAAATGGCCATTTCAGTCCAATAATTAGGTGGTAAATGAGCCTGAAATAATAAGGTGCGGATAAGGTTATTGATAGTGCGTATCATCCGTTCAGATTTCCCATTTTGTTGAGATGTACGAGGACAAGAAAAGCGAAATTGGATTCCTTTATCAGCAAAAAGTTGATGAAAAGTATGATTATCAAATTCACCACCATGATCACACTGAAAAGACTTGATTTCACGATCAAATTGAGTACGAACAAAGGTACGAAACAACAAAAATTTCGACAAAACCTCAGATTTATTAACTAAAGGATAAACCCAAACATATTGTGAATAATGATCCAAAAATAAAACATAGTACTTGAAACCAGAAAGACTCGGAATTGGGGAAGTCCACAAGTCCGAGTGTACAATATCAAACGAAGACTGAACCAAACTACTAGAACTAACAAATGGAAGTTTCACATGTTTGCCAAGCTGACAAGCATGACAAAGCATGGGAGACTTCTCTTTATTACATGAAATAGAATTACTAGAAAGGACACGACGTAACACTTCACTTCCTGGATGTCCAAGTCGTTGATGCCACGTATACTGACTTGCGAGAAAAGCATGGGGAATGGTGGAAGGCTGAGTGACTGGGTAGAGATCTCCATTGCTATCACAGCGGAGCAGCACCCGACGCGTTTGAAACTCCTTAACAGAAAAACCAAAAGGGTCAAACTCGACAGTACAATAATTATCTCGAACAAACTGACGTACATAAATTAAATTTTTTACAATGTTAGGAGTAATGAGGACATTATTGAGATGAAGAGGTCGATAGAGAGTAGGTAAAATGCTATGGCCAGAGTTGATAACGGGAATGGAATGCCCGTAACCAACTGCAACAGATGGGTAAATGCACGAATTAAAAACATCACTAAGACAATTGACAGAATCATTGATATGAGATGACGCACCTGTGTCCATGTTCCAGTTACCTGGAACCGGATCTTGAAGTGTGGCAGTAGTGAAAGCACTTGGTAAAAGCGTCTCTTGACCCGGAAGATGTTGACCCGTTGCACCTAACTGAGAAACTTGTTGTTGACCAAGAACATGTTGTGAACCAGCTGCCAAATAATCATGTGGACCAGCCACATGTGGACCAGTCCCCAAAGGAGTAATAGCATGTCCCCTTAGCTGTTGATGACCAGGTCCAAACGGACCCCCCAACTGTTGTGAACCCGGTACAAACGAACCCCTCAAATGTTGTGAACCAGGTACAAACGAACCCCCCCAACTGTTGTGAACTAGGAAAAAACTGACCCCCTGTTGAACTCCCCATCTGACCCCCTTGAACAAAAGACCCCCCATAGCAATTGTTGTGAACCGGCTAAACAAAAGCACCCCCGTAGTTAACTGTTGGAGCAAGGGTCTGTTGGGCCTGTGGAGGTACATAAGCATGGGCTTGTGGGTGTGGGTTAAATCCAAGGGGAGATACCTGATGGCTAGCGTAAAACACAGAAGGGGAAGGTGAAACTTGTGAGTTTGGAGTATTATTAGTCACGTTATTTGTCACACCATGCAAACCTAACTTAGCCATAATATTTTGTAAAGTTGACATATCTGTTGGACTCAAGCATGCATTAGAAGGTGAAACAGTGGAACTAGAAGAGCCCGTAGAAAGACCATGAACATCGTTATGCAAAAATTTGCAACTCACACCAAAGCAACACGAGCCCTTATTAAAAAGAAAACATGGTTTGTGTACCTTGTCAAACGAAGAAGACTGGCGAGAGTTGTTACCATTACTTGCCAACAAAACCATTGGAGAGGACGTAGAAGCATCAACATATGTAGCATTAGCACGAGATTTCAATCGCATCTCCGCCGTAGTAAGCATGGACCGAACTGTCTTGAGATCCGGAAAGGGATCACGATGAATGATGATATCCGAGACATGTTGATACTTGTCCGATAAACCATCAAGAGCAATGTTTACCACATCATCATTGCTAATAGGAGAGCCAAGGCTATGCAAAACAGTGGCAATAGATTTGATTTTCCGAAAGTAGGCATCAATAGACAACTCACCAAGTTTCATGGATCGCAACTCCGCCTTTAAAGCTATGGAACGAGACCTTTTGTTGTCATTAAATATGAATGAAAGAAGATCCCAAGCCTCCATGGCAGTTTTAGGGTTTTCAACCACAAGTCTTTGTTGTAGGGGTTTAGACAAGGTGGTAAAAATCCAAGAAAGTATGATAGTGTCAATGGAGAGCCACTCGGCAATGGGCGGCGGCTTGGTAGAAGAAGTAGCCTCGTCCGACGGAGCAGGTAGGATATGATCTAACAAGTTATACCCACGACATAAATTTTGGAAAAAGTATGTCCACGATGAGTAATTCATCTCATCCACATCCAACAAAACCGGGACACGAGTGGTGAGATTGTTGATGGTCATTAGCTTGTCCGACAGTAGGATAGTAGGAGGGGGAAGTGGCGGTGAATCATTAGTCATGATGGAAGCAGATGGTGAATGGGATTTAGGGTTTGTAGTAAGTATTTAATGCAACAGGAAAGTAGCAAAAAGCAAGCTGAACAATAGTCAACTGGTGTGTACAAAACACCAACAATCGTCCTAACTTGAAAACACCAACAACCAAACTTGAAAACACGACGACTGGTTATCAAACAAAAACCAACGATCGTCCAACTTGAAGCGTGTCGACTGGTTATCAACAACCAATGATCGACAGTAAAAAAACAGAAAAGGAAAACGTAAAAGAAAATAGGGTTTATGGATCGATTTAGGTTTAGGCTCGATACCATGTAGAATAGTAAAAGTGTCATATCTTATTAATGAATATTAATTGAGTATATATACACGTAATGACCTAGAATAGATGGGCCTAATATACATGACAATAAATGGGTTTAACCCATAGAAAATATGTCTAACAGTTACAACTTATAAGCCTGGTGCCATCTCGGAGATAAAAATATAAGAAATGATGTCATGTAATAAAAACCAAATTTCAAAACTTTATATATCAGCTATATATGAAAAACATCAAAAGTGAAATATTGTTATGTTATTGTGAAAATATTGAATATGGTTATTTTTAAGGTATTCAAAGATGCATTAGTTATTCTCAACAAACTTCATATACAATCAAATTTCATTAAAAAAAATGACCCATTATAGCAAAATCATTCCTTAGGTCTCCTTGCTTTTTTTCATTACATCCGTAATGAAATCAAAATTATATAAAACCCCATCAATAACTAACCATATTAAATAAACCTTCTATTATTAATTGGGGCATTTTAGTCTTTCTATTATGATTCCATTACGTCTTATCAAACAAATCAAACATGATTAATAATTGTAATGAATAATTACATTACACTATTTATTTCATTACGTCGTTTATTCTATTCATTTGACATTTCATTACGTCATACCAAACATACCCTTAGTATTTGATAAATTTAACCGTAAGTATAAGCCCATTGCTAATTATCAACTGATTGTTTTATTAAGCTGGGCCAAGTTTTGTTAAATTGTTGGATTAAGTAACATAGTGTGTCACAACGATTGTATATCTAATGCCAAAAAAGCTACAAACTGTTCAAAAACTAAATTGGGTGAAATACGTAAAAACTAAGCAATGTGGTGACCGACTCATCTAATTTTTTTGGGTATATAAATAAACCTATACATGTCCATCCATAACATTGATATCTTTTTCCTCCTGCATTACAATTACAATCGATCGATCAAAGGCAATCGATCTCAAGGTATCATCATACTCTATTTTCGTACCAGGCCCTGCCGCTAAGACCATCAGTATGGAGTACCCTAAGGATTTGGAGACTATGATCAGATGCATGTAGCCTATGAAGGTCTTGCCGGGTTTAACCAAAGGTTGTTTTTTGCTGGAATGCAGCTTCAGAAAATCGAACGTACCCTTTTAGACTACAACATAACTGGGAATTCTGTCCTTTATCTGGTTCCTGTTTATAGAGGAGATTTAAAGATAACTGTTGAGACCATCTCTGGAAAGAGGATCCCTCTAGATGTCGATTGCCGCCACACTGTCAAAGAACTCAAAGCTCTCTTCGAAGAGTTTCCGACTTGCACATGATGAACAGTGGACCCATGATTCACTCGTTTATCTCTATTCCTAGCCTCTTCCTCAATGCGAAGATGCTTCAAGAGATCATCCAACGAGTAATCATCTTTCTTATTTATTAACTTCTTCGAAATGTCATTCCAAAAGGTGGTAATTACTTTGAAACAATAGCACCAACTTGTAGCATTTCAGGAATGGAAATAGAAAGCACATTCAATTTGTTAACGAGAATTTGGAGTTCATGCACTTGCTCCAAAATAGGTTTCTCATCAACCATTTGGAAAGTGAAGAATTTAAAAATAAGATATCTATTAGTACCTTCCTCCTGCAGCTTGTACTTAAACTCCAAGGCACTCCATAACTTTCGCGAATCATTGATTGGAGCATAGACATCATATAGCCTGTCCGAAAGTGAATTCTTGATGTGACCACAACATAAGGTCTCATCTTCCTTACGAGTCATTCTTTGCTTCTCAAGCTCAAGAATTTGGTTATTGTCAACCTCTTGTCCTTCAACACGAACAGGACCAGCAGGAATCAGAGCCAAAAACTGATCAAGAACATAGAAGATCTTGAGAACGATCAACAAGAAATTCATCTTGTCAGCCCATCGGGTGTAGTTACACCCATCAAATTTGTCCAGCTTGACAAACTCCTGGTTCATGATGCGAAGATTCGATGATGAAGCTCCAGTTTCAAATATAGAAACCTTAAAAGATTGTTGTAAACTTAGAACCAACACCAGCAACCTCTAACAAAGTACCAAAACAGCTCGAAAATGACCCGTTTGTTAGCTTATAAGAACAGTAAATAAAACCCAAAAAAGGACAGCGAACAAAAATTGCATAAGAAGAACTTCTTTGTCCTTTTAAGGTTTCTACGGAGCCCATTTGATTGCTTCGAGCCTACGTACCGTACACCCCAGGATTGATGCAGTCTCGTAATGGTTTATTGTAAGCGAAACAATATCCCGTAATGCTCAACCGGTTTGTAGAGTAAGAAAATATTCAAGAGTATATAATAAAGTTTAGAAAATATCCAGTAATGCACAATCGGTTTGTAGAGTAAGAAAATATCCCGTAATGCACAATCGGTTTGTAGAGTAACAAAGATTAAAGAGATAGTGATTTTTAATATGTTTATAATAAAGTTTAGCATCCCTATTTATAGATGAAGAAAACTAGTTTGAACCCACGTATTATCAAACGGTTTTCCCATCATATCACTTCCAAGAATCACTCTCATATCCCTTTTAACTCGTGGCATACACTGGACTAAGTAAACATGTAAAAACCCACTACTTTGAATAAGTCAAGCCAAGTAAGAATAACTTGTACAAAGACGTTAGAGCATGTAGGGGTGAGCAGAAACCACACCGCAAACCGTAAAACCCGTAAAAAACCGAACCACAAAAACCGCACCACGGCAAAAACCGGTGGTTCGGTTTTAAGAAAAAAGAAAAACCGCAAAATGCGGTGCTGTTGCGGTTTTACCCGTAAAACCGAACCACAAAACCCGCACCGCACTTGATTTTTAAAACCGAAAAACGTCACATTGATTATTTAATGTGTGTTATAACGCTTCTAGTGCATATTATGATTAATATTCTTGTAAGTCATAAGTGATATGTGTGTTTAAATTATATATTTGCATTTTTATAACCAAAAAAACACCAACATTGTGAATCAAAAACCACAAAAACCTACACTAATTATATAAGTCATAAGTGATGGTGCGGTGCGGTTAAAACCCGCAAAACCCACATAAACCGCAAAAAACCCGCAAAACCAAAATCGCAAAATGTGGTGCGGTTTAGTTTCTATTTTTTATAGAAACCGCAATTGCGATTGCAGTTCGGTTTAAGTCAATACCCGCACCAATCCGCACCATGCTCACCCCTAAGAGCATGCATGTTTACTTATATCACTAGCTTACCCCCACCATATCCTTATTCTCACTTAATATGTTTATCAACTTATAAACAAACTTATTTTCTTAAAATATTCAACCTAAGGCTACCCACAGTAAGTGGATTCAATCCCCTTACTTTTCCTTGCCACGTCAGCTTTCTCTCTCCAGCGACCTGCAGGCGATTCAGTGCCCCAGTAAGGGCGACCTACTTCAGTTTTTTTTTTTTTTTTTTTTTTTTTTTTTTTTTTTTTTTTTTTTTTTTTAACACAAACTCAAATTTTATTAATAATTAAAACGTTACATATTAATTAAAATAAAATAAAAAACATTACAACACTTATTCAAATTACATTAAAACGACCAAACTAGTTTGGATTATGATGATGCCAAATGTCTTCCACCAAATCGGCTTTGAGGTTAAGATGAGTTGTTTTGTTGCATATCTCCCTGGTAATTTCCAGCGATTCCTCATGCGTTCTTAAAGGGTCATAAGAACGGTGCTGCTCCGCTGGAAAGAATTCGGGAGATATCGCCCGCCTTTCATCTTGAATTATCATATTATGTAATATGATGCATGTGTACATTATATGTCCAAGACGCTCTTTGTCAAATCCTTTAGCCGGATGTTTAATAATTAGGAACTTCTTCTTTAGTACACTAAAAGCACGTTCCACATCTTTTCTTGCTGCTTCGTGCATCCTCTTATACAATTGACGCTTTTCATCATGCGTCCCTGGATGTTTAATGGACTTCACAATAACAGAGTTTTCCGGATATATCCCATCAGCAAGATAATATCCCCGTTTATAAGGCGCGCCGTTAGCAAAGAATTCCACATCCGGTGCTCTCCCCGTTTTGAGATCATTGAAAATAGGCGATGCACGTAAAACATTTACATCATTATTCATCCCGGCGACACCAAAGAACGCATGCCAAATCCATAAATCTTGGGAGGCGATCGCTTCCAATAAAATGAAAGGAGTTTTCCCGTGATCACCCCTACAAAATTGAGCTTTTAAAGCATGTGGGCAATTCTCCCACGGCCAATCTGTACAATCAATGCTGCCTATCAGGCCAGGAAAACCATGAACTCGATAGTGATGCTCATAGAGTCTGTCAACGTCAGTAACCGTCGGCTTTCGCAAATACTCTGTACCATATAACTCCATGACGACCTCACAAAATTTATAGAGACACTCACGAATTGTTGACCCACCCATTTGCACATACTCGTCTAGCATATCAGGATTCACTCCGTATGCCAATTGACGAATTGAAGAAGTAACTTTCATCAATGGAGAAATACCAAGTAAGCCCGCACAACTAGGAGTTTGTTGGAAATAAGGTGAATGATCGGTTACCTATCGAATAATTCGTGTGAATAGTCTTCGGCTCATTCGGAAACGATCATGGAATTGTTCTTCGCCGTATGTTGGGTTAGCGCAGAAGTAAGCAGTCACTAAATGGTTATGAGCACCAAAACGATCCCTGGTAATTTGGTTTCGTGTTTCTTTAGGTTGTGACGCTTGATAAGCCTCCAATAATCTTCTGTAAACATCAAAAACTCGGTATTAACTTCATTTTCGTCATCCGAAGACGAATTGGCAAAAAAGATCTCGAAGAATTCATGGTGTGATTGAATATAGAGAATGTTTGAAATGAGGTTTGTGAATTAGAGTGTGTTTTATGTTGTGTATTTATAAGGTATTTAAAAGTTGTTTTTTTTTTTTTTTTTTTTTTTTTTTTTTTTTTTTTTTTTTTTACAAAAGCAAACAAATTAGTTTGTAATATTGTCGATCGTGATCTCGACCTATTTTTTTCTTTTTCGTTGCTCGACTGAAATCCCACAGGAGCCACGATCGACTGGGATCGATCGTGGGTGTCGATCGTGGCCTCCTTCTGCATGCAGCCTAATGTAAGAAATTAATATGACTATACATTAATTTCCAACATGTGTTACGATGTGTTGGAAAGTCACTGTGAAAATGTAGGTAGGAATTACAACTTTTAGTATAGATCTAATTCAATGTTCAAATGTATACACTGTAACTTGCATTTGAATCTCGAAAGTGAAGAATCACAGAAAAACGTCGTAGAGGAATAGTCCAACTTTGTTGGTGAGCGAGTAAATCTTAACGTGAGGGAAAGAGGGAGAAAGGCTTTTGCAGCTACTATCCCACATCGTTTGATTAAGTCAAATGGTCAAGAAAGAGATCATTATTAATTGAGATGGGGATCAGTATCCCTTATTTTTTTGCAGCTACTATGCCTTTTCTTCCATTTTGGCTATGTTGCTATATACTAAAAACTTAATAATAAGTTTAAAATTCTTTTAACTGGATTATATTTTGTCTTGAAATTGATACTTCTATTTTGAGATGAAATTAGTGGCAGTTTATAGAATTTAAAATTTGTTTAAAATAATGAAATAGTTAAAAATTGTTTGGCTTATAAAAGTTTTGTATTGTCAATTTCATGCGAGTATGTTTAAAGTAAATCATAAAAACTGGTTTTATTAAAAAGAGAAGGGGGTGCAAAACCAATAAAAATGCAATTTCAATTGAAATGCATGATTTTATAAAATTCGGCTTATATTTTACTTAATGATAAACTATTTGAACGAATATTATAAACCCGATTATGTTAGACCAGTTGCATTTTAGAAAATTTAGGATTTTTTTTACCAAAATTTGTACTAATAGGTAGTTTTATCGGAGTCCGGTAACACTCTCCGACCCCCTAGTTCGGTCACTCGTAATACTTACTCGTTAAAATTCCCCGCATGTATTGTGTGTTCGTTCATTTTCAAAGTTAATCTTCACTTGCAATTAGGCTAAACCACATGGATGGTTTTTGCTATTTACTATTTTTTTCTATCTTTCATCACGCTTAATAAGTTGAACACAAGTGCACAACATTGCAATTTGATTATTCCTAACCACAACTTTTTTAAGTTGTACACAACATTGCATGACTTTGTACAAAACTTATTTCCCCACAAGGTATAAGAAGATAAATATTACGGAACACAACTGTGAGTACATATACTTTTTCACGAAGTGTCATCACTATTGTCCAGTCAAAACTTTCATACAAAGACCATATAGAGTAGGTATCCACATCAGATGATCCGTGACAAGGACGGTCTTCCCGGGTTTAACAAAAGGTTGTTTTTTGCTGGAATGCGGATTGTGAAAATCGAACGTACCCTTTCAGACTACAACATCACTGGGAATTCTGTCCTTTATCTTGTTCCTGTTTGTAGAGGAGATTTAAAGATAACTGTTGAGACCATCTCTTGAAAGAGGATCCTCTGGATGTCGATTGCCGCCACACTGTCAAGGAATTAGATATTCACCCTGACCAGCAGACTCTGGTCTATGCTGGACATAAGCTCGAAGACGGCATTATACTTTCTCGCTACTCAGTGCAGAACAAGTCAACCATTCGTCTTGTGGATGACATAGTCACAAGGCTGCAGATATATGTCTTGATTGATGAAACTGGAAAGACCATACATCTAGAAGTGGAAAGCTCCGACACCATCCCCAATGTGAAAGCCAAGATTCAGGAGAAGGAAGATATTCCCGGAGATAAGCAAATACTGTTTTTGCCCCAAAAGCAGCTTGAGGGCGACTCTACACTTTCCGAGTACTGTATTTGGAATGAATCAACCATTCATCTAATTCAAACTCTTGGTTAGGTAGCTTTTATATTTTTACGTAATGTTTCTACTAATAAGAATGCTGCGGTTATCTTGTTTCATATGGTTTTGTGTACGTCCCTTGGAGTTTAGAGGAAGGTTTGTGCACGTACACTTGTTTAAAACTTTATCATGTAGTGCCATACCCTTCATATAAATTCCTTTTGTATTCATCACAATTAATTACTTCATTTTTCTATGTGAAAACTTGTACAATGTCGTTATCAGCACAAAGTGTGCTTCTTTAGAAATTTATGACTACAAAAGCATGGTGCCTCACACATAATCAGATTTCTCATGTGATCCCAGAACAGCAAATTAAAGTCTTTGAATTGTACAAATCCTTAGGAATTACAACTTTTAGCATAGATCTTCAATAGGTATAATACGGTTTCCCTATTAGAAATCTGCAACAGTTTCAAGTAGAAAAGTATTTGACCAGACTTATTTATAACATTGTTATCTCTTGTTCTAGCTTCCTACAATTTCATTTTCTTTTTTCTCTTTTTGAAAATAAAGTAGTAAACTCCACTTTGTAAACATGTAATGTGTTGGAAAGTCAATACGAAAATGTAGTTAGAAATTTTTAGTATAGATCATCAATGTTCGTTATAAACTTGTAGCTTGTATATGAATCTCGAGTAATCTTTGTCACATTTGAGCTGTCCTTCGACATTTCTTCCCCAAATTATCAACAAATTCTTCTTTTACATATAGTAAAGGAAGGCTAAATTAGGGTATTCGATCAAATGCAAATGGGAATTGAAAGTGAAAAATCACATAAAGACAACCAAGAGGAATAATAGTCCACTTTTTTGGTGAGTGAGTAAATCTTAACGTAACGTAAAAGATTTAAGTTCAAAGCTCGTACACAAATGCTCAAAGGCTTTTGCAAGGAATTTAAGTTCGAAGCTTGTACACAAATGTGTATCCCAAAATTTCTTTGTTAATGAGAGGGAAGCAAAGGAGATTTTCTAAAAAGGCTTTTGCATCTAATTATCCCACATCGTTTGGCTGAGCCAAATGCTCAAGAAAGGGATCTATTATTAAAGGATATGCCAATTGTTACGAGAAGCATACATTTCTCGCTATGTTGGTATAAGTGTATAACTATATACCATAGGATATATAAAAAAGTAATTACAAGTTTTTAAAATTTTAAACTTTAGTGAGTTTTATTTCAAAATTAATAGTAATTTTGGGATGAAATTAGCTATTGTTTATGAAGTTTAAAATTTGTTTAAAATAATGAAATAGTTAAAACTTGCTTGATGCAAAAAAGTTATATGTTGTTAATGTGGCGTATTTTTTTTTTTTTTTTATTTTTTTTTTGGAACGGTTCTTTCGGAGAAATCCTTGACCAATGAAACCCGATGGGGGGAAAACCTTCAACTTAAGCCGCCCGAAAGCACGACACTTAATTTGAAGTAAACCCTGTCTTCTCCAGATTCGAACCCTAGTGGGTTGAAACCTTCATTGAAGGACTTTGAAAGCCTAGTATCAACAAACCCTGTGGTCAAAGAGGACTTCCCGGATGGTCACCCATCCGGTACTACTCTCTCTGTGGCTCGCTTAACAAGTTAAGCACTCACCACTAGACCACATGGTAGGATGTGGGTCTTTAGAGTAAATTGTAAAAATTGGCTTTGTTTAAAATAATTGTGTGCATAATTTTTTTTTGAACCAGTCATTTAAGAAATCAAAACTAAGAATAATGCAATTTCAACTGAAATGCATGATTCAATAAAATTAAGCTTATATTTTACTCAATACTGTAATAAACTAACTAAACAAATATTAGACCCGATTCTCTTAGACTAGATGCATTTTAGAAAATTCCGGATTTCTTTTACCAAAATTTGTATTGCGTAGTATTATCGGAAACTTGTAACACCGCGGACCTCCTATTTGCGTCACTGGCAATAATTACATGCCAAAGTTCCTCACGTGAATTGTGTGCGCGTGAATTTTCAAATTTAGTCTCCATTTGCAATATGGCAAAACGGTTTTGCAACTTAAGATACTCGGTCTAAAGTTGAACACAACTCTGCATGACATTGTACAAAACTTATTTCTCCAAAAAGTATAAGGAGATAAATTTTATGGAAACACCTGAGAGTAAATATACTTTTTTCACGAAGTGTCATCACTATTGTTCGGTCAAAACTTGTTACAAATACCATACTATTTTCTACACCTTTGTTATTGCTCAATACACTTTACCAACATCAGAACATTCAATGTCAGAATGATGGCACCTGTTGCAAGTAGAGCAAAGGCAACAACAAAAACTTCAGACTGCTAGGAAATAAATAAGGGAGAGCATGAGGTACAACAATATAGAGCTTAAACGTGCTAACAGATAGTGATATCAAGTTGTCTGAAAATAGGCACATATAGTTATACATATAAAGCTTAAAGCTAAATAGAGAGTCACAATCTTACAAGGTATAAACATATTTGATCTCATATATATCTTGGATAGCACTCCGCCACTCCCTGTTGTAAAAAAACAAAAAATGTTTTGAGCATGAAACCAACTGTTCGTTCTCAATTGCGTATATGATTGGAAATTTCTAAATGGTAAGAATTCTATGGGGAATGTACATGTATTTTCAAAGGTAACTTTACCGGTGCAAGAAAATCCTTATTGACAAGCAGGCTCCAAGCTCATAATGTATGGCCAAGGTTGTGAAGTCCCATATAAATTAAAGTGATGTGACTCACTGACTCGCTGTACATGCCTCCCAACACATCCTCTTTATTCACAAATTTCCTATTGCTTTTCCCTTCTCTATCGTAGTGAAATTATCTAAATCTATAACCCGACAACAATCTTAAGTAAGAAAATATAGATACACCATCCGCCTCTGACTCACTATCAAATGTTGATCTTTCAAATTATAGCACTTGTTAGTTGGTATATGCGAACTACAGACTATCCTTCTCAAGTCATCCATCATGTCTTCTTAATGGTACTTAGCAAAGACCTACTTTAAAGTGTAACAAAAGCCACCAAGGCTTGCTATTTCAATTAGTAGTGAAAGTACAAAGTGTGTTTCTCTAGCAATTTATGATTACAAAAGTAAACAAGACAGTTTTCGATATACAATCACAATTAATTACTTCAATTGTTCTCCGCAAAAACTTCACAAAGTGTGTTTCTCTAGCAATCATGACTACAAAAGTATGGTGCCTAATATTATGGTTAAAAACTTCACAAAGTGTGTTTCTCTTCTTTGTCACATCTTAGCTGCTCTTCGACATTTCTTCCCCAAATTATTAACGAATTCTTTTTTTACATATGATAAAAGAAGATGAAGGTATTCAATCAAATGGGAATTGAAAATGAAGAATCAAAGAAAAACAATACAGATGAATAGTTGGTGAGTAAGTAAATCTTAACATGCGTAAAAGGTTTAAGTTCGAAGCTTGTACAGAAAATTCTTGTTAATTAGACTGTTTGTTTAAAATGAGTAATCCAAAATTTCTTTCTTAATGAGAGGAAGGCAAGGAGATTTCCTGAAATGGCTTTTGTTGCTACTATCCCACATCGTTTGATTAAGTCAAATGGTCAAAAAAGGGTATTAAAGTAGATGCCAATTGTTTAGTCAAGCATGCCTTTTCTGCCATTTTGGCAATATTGGTATAACTATATGCTCTATATATAGGCTATATAAAAATCTAATAACAAGATTTAAAATTTGTAAAGTCTCTAGGTTTTTTCTCAAAATTAATAAATAATTTTGGGAAGAAATTAGTGACAGTTTATAGAATTTAAAAATTGTCTAAAATAATGATATAGTTGAAACTTGCTTGACGTATAAAAGTTTTATTTTGTATCAATATGAAGTGGTTGTCTAAATTGTAAAAACAAGGGCTTGTTTCCATTCATTTTTATTATTTAATATTTTCAGTCGCCTTTCGCTATTAAGTTATAAGAGCGGGGTGTGGTGGTGCCGTGGGTGGTGCCATCACCACCAGCCCAGTTTTGGCCATTGTGCATCACACCATTGTTCGCGCCGTCATCATGGCTCCACGCCGTGGGATTTTTTTTCTCCCTTGAATTGGACTGTTGTAATGTTTTTTGAAAATGCACAATGCCGTTTTTGTGACCTTTTCAAAAAAAAAAAAAAAAAAAAAAAAAAAAACTTATAAATACCCATTATTATTCCATATTTCCCACACACTTCCAATCTATTACTAATCTCTACTTCTATTATCTATTTCCATCCAAAATGAATCCAAACTCACCATGGAGCAACAACATGCTAAACGATCCGACGAACCAAATACCGGGATCGTCTTCGAATCCGGGATCGCCTTCAAATCCCGGGTACTATCCCAACTTCCAAACCACATTTATGAATCCCGAAGATCTAGCATTGTTTAGCCAATGGAAATTACAACAACAAAACCAATATAATCAATTTACACAAACTCAACAAACAAACCAAGCCATCCCTTCCCAACCAAATTCGGACCATGCTTCGTTTCATATAGTAGACGAAGACGAAGATGAAGGTAAAACGGAATCCGATGAATAAATTGTTCCGACACCGACCTAAAAAAAACAAGACAAAGACGGTGGCGAAGAAGCCAAAGTCAAAGGGGAAGACGAAGAAAACCAGCAAAGACAAAAACAAAGAGGTCGATGAAGATGTGGTCCCGTCCCGACAACCACGAACTTTTTGGAGCCAAGACGAGGAGTATCTTTTGGCGGAGTGTTACATCCAAGTATTTGAGCATCCAAAAAATGGGTGCGGATCAACAAAGGGATACGTTTTGGTACAAAGTGCTCGACGTATACAACCAGGAAGCAAAGAGGCTTAACTATATTATTCGTACCAAAAACATGTTGACGGGAAAGTGGACTCCAATGAATAAAGATATCAAGAAGTTTAATACGGTTGTTGATGAAACGGCGGTTATGAGTGAGGAAGGTGATAAAGATTTATGAATCATTGCTACATTTTGTTTAAAAGATCAACGGGTTATGAATTTAGACACTTGATCGCTTGGGGCTTTTTGAAAGACAAGCACAAGTGGAAAAATCTCGACTCGACTTTGGTAAGATGTAATCGTCTTCGGCCTACGAACCAGGAGCCTGAGCATTTTGGACCCGACGAGTTGCTACGGCCAGACGACATGTACCGGGTTTCTAAGAGTCAACGTTCGTCAAACTCGACCGCTAGTTCCGGTTCAAACCCGACATTGTTTCAAGAAATGTTGCAACAACAATACGAGTTAGACCGCAAGGCAAAAATGGATGTTCTCAAGCGAGAGTCACTCGCGAGAGTTACTTTATATGAATCTCAAAAGATTGCTGAGGAGATGCGGGTGCTAGAAATGGATACTAGCAAGATGGAGCCGATCAACGCAAGGGTCTTGATAGCACAACAAGCTCGGATTCGGGAAAGTATCCTACCAACGAAGATTAGGCTTTTATTTCTATATTTATGTACTAGGTTTTTAATTTTATGCAATTTTTTTTTAATATATAATGTGTGTTTTTTTTATGTAATTTTTTTTAATGAAGTTTATTTTAGCTTTATATTGTGTATATTTTATTTTATGTAAAAGAAATAAAAAATAAAAAAATTGGCCGACGGCACCAGAATTTCTGGTGCCAACGGATACGGCCAGAATGTGGTGTCGTGAGATTTCTGGCGTCGTGGCATCACATTTTGCCCACAGCACGAGCTCCACGGCTCAACCATACCCAATGCTCTAAACAAATAGTTTTCATATGACTTAATAAATTCAACTTTTTTCTTATTAAGTCAATAAAGTCAAAATCAAACACCACCTTATTTAATAGTTTTATTTAACTGGGCGCATAAAACTTTTTTGAATCGTAATTCAAGAAAACAAAACTAAGAAACCCGCGATTTCAATTGAAATGCATGATTTTAATAACATTCAGCTTATATTTTACTTTACAATAGATTAACTAAACAAATATTATAGATTCGTTTTTTTATAATGCATTCATTTCAGAAAATTCATGATTTTTTTACCAAAATTTGTACTACGTAGTTTATCGAAGCCTTGTAACACCACGGGACCCATAGTTTCGGCACAAATTACCATAGTTGTCAGGATCTCGATCCTGATCTTAGAATCTTACGATTTTACAATACTGTAGAGCAAAAACGATCTGGATCCTACATAGGATCTTTACAAACTTAATATCTTATAGGATCCCGATCTTAACCATACGATCTTAAGATATAATCCGATCCGATCTTACTTTTCTCGGATTAGAAACTAAAAAACTACAAATTTATGGGTTGTTTTTTTTAGAATTCAAAAAACAATATGTTAATCTTTTTAAACATTTTATAATCATAATTTAGGACAACATTTTTATGAAACATTCACAGTATTTTATGTTTATAATGTATAATAATTTGTAGATTTGTATAATATTACAAAAACTATTAAGAAATAACATTAGAGTAGGATCTTAAGATCCCAATCCGATCTTACGATCATGATCTTGCAAAGACGAAAACGATTCTGGGTAGGATCCCGATCTTGAAAACCTTGCAAATTAAAAATCAAAGTTCTTCACGTGAATTGTGTGCGCGTGCCTTTTCAAAGTTAGTATCCACATGCAATTTAGCCAAACCACACGAATTGGTTTTGCACTTTACTCTTTTTTATATTTGTAAGTGTACGTAATATGTTGAACACAACATTGCAATTTGATTATTCCCGACTACAACTTCAAATAGTTTGTCTAAGTTGAACACAACATTGCAATTTGTTTATTTTTAATTACAACTCCAGATACTCTAAGTTGAACACAACATTGCATGACTTTGTACAAAACTTATTTCCCAAAAGGCATAAGGAGTTAAATATTATGGAACACAACTGCAAGTACATATAATCCACCTTTTAACGAACTGTCATCACTATTGTTTAGTCAAAACTTTCTTACAAATACCATAGAATAGGAACCCACATCAGATACAAACGGGCATTCATTCGATCATTCATCAAGTCATAAAAGAATTTTGTATAACAAAGTGTTGATTTCCGTGGAAGCTAATCGATGGCAATGATAAGGAAACCAACAGACACATACATGAGTAAAACGGGGTAGAGGGCGAGAGCTTTTCTTCTAGGGTTGACTGCCATACTTATGAAGGGATATGCCGCCCATGCGCTCCACGCTAATGTCACACACACCACCACAATCTTTAAAATGACATTGTCCTTTAACATGCAGATTAGGGCACCAACGTCCAATGGGAATAGACAGTAACCCAACAGACTGAGACTTTGGAAGAAGATTATATGACCACCCTACAAACAACCAGAATGTAACCGTCTTTTAGTCGTAGCAGAATTAAAATATCTATTGATCCTTAGTCGAACGTAATATATTGGACAAGGGTAGGGAGTATTTTAATGAGCGTTTACAAACCCGGGTAGCTAATTATTGGAACCTCAAGTTGCAATAATCAGTTCCCAGTGTCTAGATAAAGTTGTTATGTTAGTGAAGTGTTAATACTGTTTTAAAAACCTATCACACCTTTTTTATTGTTGAATATAAATGTTTAATTTGGTTAACAGTATAGTCGAAAAATGTTCTAAAAGAGTTTTATTGACAGAGAGGGAAGATCATATTACCAGCAGCAGAACATTCAATGTCAGAATGATGGCACCTGTTGCAAGGAGTGCAAAGGCAACAGCAAAAACTTCAGACTGCAAGACAATGAAGACACAAGTGTAAACAAATTATAAGATCTCGGCAGGCACTTGAACGGAAGATAATAAAATATCAGTTCCTGTTGTAAAAGATAGCAAACTGTCTTGCATCACATAAATTTTTTTAGTAAATGGTGTCAGAGAAGATAAAGGGTCATGTTTACATTTGTACTTTTGGACATCATTTCTTTCAACCTCTTATATTCAACATGTTAATCATTCCATCTTCTACACACCCAACATAGGACTCTATCAATGGATGTTTCAAGCTTTTCACATAGTCATCATTACAGGCTATGGAAACATGAATCTATCAGGTAGACTCTTATACTTTATTAGGCATGAAGAAAAGTTTAGGCGCATACATCTATTTCTCAGCAACAATGAACAAGCCAGGCTCCAAAGTCATCATGCTAGGGCAGTGACTCACACAGGTTATATTAAGGTCATCTAGGTTCATGCCTCCAAACACATCTTAAACCTAAAAACATGGAGCTTTCCAACTGCATCACCGGACTATTTTCACTTCCCAAATTTCCCCTAGTTATCCCTTCTTTATCTAAGTTAAAGCCTATAAACCGATTATTTCACAGCAATCTAAAGCAAGACAGCTAGAATCTACCCTCCCTGCAACTGAATATTGAATATTAATTCTTCAAATTCTAGAATTAGTTTGTGCAAGCCTACTACATACATCCTACACAGGTTACATACTTACAATCATGTCTGCTTAACGATACTTATGATGACCTACTTCAAGGGTCACAAGAGCCACCAAGGCCTGCTCATTCATTCAGTAATGACCAATAAATTAGGCAGTTGCAAAATTTATTACATTACACTTACAAATCTATACAAGACAATTTTGCAAGTGCAATCACAATTTCGCATTGTACAAGGTTGTTATTAGCACAAAGTGTATAGTCAAGCAGCATATGACTACACATGTGTGTTATTAGCACAAATTGCGGTACCCCTACTATAATTATATCACCATTTTTAAGGTTTCCCAAACGTGTATCACAAAAGGCGAATTCGTATCCCAATGTCTTATAAATTGTGCACATAATGCTACAACCTGATGTTTGTGGCGGTTGATGCCTACACACCCCAGTGGAACAAGAATTTATAGTTATGAAAGAAAAACAATCTTCAGAGGATACACCTATTATTCAAAGAATTTCACTCAATGGAGGATACGTGGCAGGACCATTATTAAGATGTAAAGAAATAAGTTGTTTGAATATCTGATCAGGATTTAAAAAACTCCTAGCATGTATATTATGTTTGAATTACATTCTTCAGATAGCTATGACATATACTTGCCACAAAATAGTTATGAATGTAATCTGTTGAAGTAGTTTCAGACTGACATGGCAGATAGTGATGCTAAAATTATTGAAGTATGTAGAGGTTAATTAAATTCTTATAGGGTTCTGGACATGCCTAGAAAAGTAATCAAAGATGGGGACTCAATTCAATTTTTAGTATGTTTAACTCACCCAGTAGTCGCTCATGTAGTAGTGTTAAACTCCCAATCAAACGTCCCCAAGTATCGGAATTTGTTAGGCAAAACTTAAGCTCTTATTGGTTATTTAAACATTAAAAAATGGAGCATAAAAAATCAAGTTAGTTTCATGACCAGCGAGCAAGTATCAACCAAACAACCTTATAGCTTAAACATGTATCTTATCAACCCCTTGTTTCCTAAACTGTGTCCAACTAAAAGGAGTAACTTCAACCACAAGAAAAAGCTGAACACATGTTCCCTAAAGAGGTTTAATCATCTAACTTTACATAAACGGTGAAATAAGGGTATCCAAACACTATTTCCTAAAGTTCTTATCTTAAGCTGCTTATTTGTTTCTTCCTAATTTCTTATAAGCAGAAAAAATAAGCAATCCCAAACACCCTCAAATATGCCAAGTAACCTACCCATCAACCAGCCCCCATCCACAGCCAACATGGAGATGGTAGATCGTAATATCCCCACATCAAGAAAAGATGCCGGATAAACCTGAGGCCTCACATATTAGCCACCTCCTTGTCGGCAGGACAAGCATCTGGACACAATCTAGTGCGACTAACTACTAACTAGACGCACGTCTAGCAACAATTCACAAGGGTTAACTAGCTCTAGCGCAAAGATATACTTTCAAAACCTTGTTTCCATCATATCAACAAAACCTCCACTTAATTTAACTTCATTAAATAGATGTTAAACTAACAACATCATCAAATCCAATTATAACCTACAACACCAGATCTAAAAAACAAGCAACATAAATCACATACTTTCTAAACAGATGCAGACCACAACAACGTAAGTCCTAGGAAGTTAGGAACACAATAAAGAAAAAGGTGCCCCACAGATCTTAGTCTCTCAGCACTTTTCCAGGATCTTCACGAAACAGATTCGGAAAATTTTCAAATCCCTAACAATTCTCAACATATCTCTGTTCACCGTATCCAACACCGGCTAAATCAACGTATTCGGCCCCGATCCAAATCCAGTCAAGCTTGGCGGATGTGGACTAAAACAAATGTTATTTATTTGCGACTTTCAATGACACATGGGTTCAAGTAATTGCCAGAGTAAGGATCAAATGAGAAATAAAATTAAAATGAGAAGAATGAGAAGTAATCACAATCGCACATTTCAGATGCACCTACAAAATAAGATGCATCTCCCATGAAATTCTTCTTCTTCATTTGAAATATGTGGCTACAAACATTTCTCATTCTTCTTATTTAATTTTCTCTTTTTACTGGATCCATAATTATATTAAGGGTCCGTTTGGTTTGTAGATGGGTTTAGGATTTGGATTCAAATTCGGATTTGAATTAAAGATTTGGATTTGGAATAAGAGAGAGAAAATATATTTTTTTATAGTTATAATAAATAATTTATATTATTTTAAATTAAATTATACTATTTTTAAAAGACATAAAAATTGGGTCCCACCACTATCTACACACAAACATAAAAGTGGTCCTACCACTTTTTTCAAATCTTTGCTAAATCCAGGCCAAGTGCTAAGGATTCAATTTTGTAACTGTTCTCATTGTGCACAGTGAAATCTAAGTAATGAAATATGAACCAAAGTTAACAATGAAAGGATTCCATGAATCCAGTAACCATCAACCAAACTGCCCCTAAATATAATCTTATATATGCTTAACTTCCATCTACCTAGTTTCACGGAAAATACTAGTTATCAGCTTTGTAATTACAAATCAAATGGTAGTTTTGTCACACAAAAATTCTAATATTTTTAATCAATTGGCAGACTTATTTGGGTGAAGGTAAAAAAATACTTATGTTTATTAGCATGTCGCTTGACCCATCATTAATAACACTAGATATTTTCCTCTTTATGATTTTCTAAAAAGATGAAATGACGCAAAACTTGAGCCGCGTAACCTCAAACCACCCAATCTCCTAAATCAGGTCTAAAACCATGGATCGATTCGCATATCATCAGACCATGTGATATCCTAAACCAGTGTCTAAATCTGTGGTTCGAGTTAGGTATATTTAATATATGAAGGTTTTAAAGTTAGCAGTGAACGCACCGTCATGCCTTTAGAAACTCATTATATAATCGCATGGTTTAAGGATGTGCAAATCGAGCCATTTCTTCCCCAAATTATCAGCGAATTCTTCTTTTACATATAATAAAAGAAGACTGAATTATGGTATTCGATCAAATGGGAATCGAAAGTGAAAGAATCACAGAAAAACGACGTAGAGGAATAGTCTAACTTTGTTGGTGAATGACTAAATCTTAACGAGATGTAAAAGATTTAAGTTCAAAGCTTACACAAATTTCTTGTTACTTAAACTCTTTACTAATTACTACTATCACTTATATAGATGTGTATCCCAAAATTTCTTTGTTAATGACAGGGAGGGAGGGAGGGAGATTTTCTGGAAAGGCTTTTGCAGGTACATACTATCCCACATCGTTTGATTGAGTCAAATGGTCAAGAAAGGGATCATTATTAAAAGAGATGCCAATTGTAAAGTGAAGCATGCTTTTTCTTCCATTTTGGCTATGTTGGAAAGCTATAAAAAGAACAATGATAAGTTTTAAAAATTTTAAATTGTTGGGATTTGGTTCCGAAACTAATACTCCCTCCGTCCCAAAATTATAGTCCCTTTTTGACTTTTTCGGTCTTTATTTTTCAACTTTGACCTTAAATATTTTTGTTTATATTACATAATACTTGTTGTAAAATATATGAATGGATTGAGTTTTAAATGTATTTTTCATTGGTATAATTTTTATTAACTATTGTATAACACAAACAAAAATATTTAAAGTCAAAGTTGAGAAAGAAAGACTGAAAAAGTCAAAAGGGGACTATAATTTTGGGACGGAGGTAGTAATAATTTGGGATGAAATTTGCGGCAATTTATAGAATTTAGAACTTGTTTAGAATAATGAAATAGTTCAAACATGTTTGATGAATAAAAGTTTTATATTGTTATTGATGAGATTTATATTAAATACTACCTCCGTCTCACATTAAGTGTCCACTATTAATTTTCAAAGTCTTTTCATCAATTTGATCTTAAATATATTTATTTGTGTTATATAATACTTAAAGAAAATTATACAAATGAAAACACAACTAAAAACTTAATCTATCCATATATTTTGCATCAAATATTATATAACACGGACAAAAACAATTTAAGTCAAAGTTGAAGAAAAAAAACTTAAAAAAATCATAGTGGACACTTAATGTGGGACGGAGGGAGTACTAAACTTTTCTTACATATCAAATGACTCATCCCCACCATCCATATAAAAAGAAATCAATGGTTGAGATTAAAAACATTTTAATATTTCACTCACTTTTTATAATTTAAATATATTTTAAATCGTTAATCGTTAAACGAAAATAATTACACCATCTCAACAAGCATTTAATTATTTTTCTATAGACGGGCACTTTAATATATTTTCGAAAAGAAAAAAAATCGTTTTTTTTACGTTTATTTCGTGGCCGAAAAAATCATATATGATATTACATATCATATATGATATTTAATATCATATATGATATATCATATATAGAGCTGGCATAACAGGTTACACGAACCTGTTAAGACACGAACCTGTTAAGGCCAAACACGAACACGACCTGTTAACTAATCGTGTCATTTTTCTCAAACACGAACACGACACGAAAATAAACAGGTGCACCTGTTAAGACCTGTTAAGAACCTGTTAACATGCATATGACCAAATCGACAAATGTACAATCTCAAAGTTCATACAATTTCAAAGACCCACATGAAACATACATCAGTACATCACAAATCTTAAGTCTTAACTAATACATAAATACATAATGATAACAAGTGATATATGTTGTTCACGGTCGATGGGGAATCCGGACCAGGATATGCTTAGCTTCCATATCGTTAACAAATATACGGTACTCCACTATGCCTTTGTCCAGGATATGAAACTGAACTTTTTCAACGAGGTTTCCCTTGCGGCGACTATGCAACCTGTAAAACGTTCAAAACTTTTAGAAAATAGGGAGAAAAAAAAAACTTAGAAATTGTTTTTCTCATTCTCTTTTCAATAACAGTGAAGTGAAACTGTGAAAGTGATGTAGATAGCGTAAAATAAATTGCATTTTGTGACGAATACTTTCATAAGGACAATAGGAGCTAGTTCTCGTAAGGGTCAATATAGTATGGGCAAAATATTTGGAATAAAGTATGGCCTGGTACAACGCTATTGAATATTTAGCGTGCATGTGAACCCCAATAAAACTAGTTCCTTCATTGCAGTCCTAATCATTTCTTATTTCATGACTTGCTTGAACTAGTTTGGTATAAAATCCGGAAAGAAACATCGAAACTGTAGGACATCAGCCAATCCCTTCTTTCAATTCTTATACTTACAACTGATACAAGTTGACATTATGTAACTTGACCTCAATACCAAATCCCACATGAAACTTATGCCTAAATTACTTGGTATTAAAGATTCACCTACTTACATGTCCTTAAACTACTTTTATTAAACTAAATAATTGGTTGATATATCATACATCAACTCATTAATACTAATCAACAAACCATAAAAACATCTTATATACTCCCAAAACACTAATCAACAAATACCATATATGGGTCGACTGTCGAGTGTCGACAACAATAAACAAGAATGAGATAAACATATATGGGTCGACTGTATACAACAATAATCTGTAACAAAAATACCCAAACATATATGGGTCGACTGTCGACAACAATAAACAAGAATGAGATAAACAATTAAACATATATGGGTCGACTGTCGACAAGAATAATCTGTAACAAAAATACCCAAACATATATGGGTCGACTGTCGACAACAATAAACAAGAATGAGAGATTGAGAGGGAATCGACAACAATTAATAAACATATACGATTTGAGCTGCTGACCTGCTGTGTTGTTGAAGCTGCTTACTTCATTAGTGTGAGATTGAGAGATGAGAGATTGAGTAATGAGAGGGAACGATTTAGGTATTGAGATTTGAGAGCTGCTGATGTTTGGTCCGTACTTTGGTCTTTGGAGGCGGATGGATAAGAGGAATAGAGGATAAATGAGATTTAGTATTGTAGGGTTTTTTAAGGATTATATTATTATATATAATTATATATATATATTATAATATTAACAGGTCACTAACAGGTCTTAACAGGTCTGACCTGTTAAGACACGAAACCTGTTAAGTTAAGACACGAAACCTGTTAAGAGCAGGTCGTGTCGTGTCGTGTTAACAGGTTTCGTGTCAAAATTGCCAGCCCTAATCATATATGATATATCATATGTGATTTTTTCGGTCACGAAAAAAAATGTGAAAAAAAAGGCAAAAAAAAATTGTCGAAATATATCAAAGTGCCTATCTATAGAAAGATAATTAAATACTCGTCGTAACAATATTTTTTTTTTGTTTAACGATTACGGTTTGAAAGATATTAAGATTTAAAAAAGAAAAAGGATGAAAATGTGTTTTTTAAATTGTTGTGATTAATCTCATCCATTAGATCAAATAAAGATGGAGGGAATATGGAGGTGGAGATTAGTCTCATGGTATGTAAAAAAGTTTGGTCCTAAAATGATCTTAAAACGTCATGTATTTGATGTTGTTTATTTAAAGTAAATTGTAAAAACTGGTTTTGTTTAAAATTAGTGGGTGGATAAACTTTTCTGAATTGCAATTCAAGAAAACAAAACTAAAAAAAATGTGATTTTAATTGAGATGCATGATTTTAATAAAACTTGGCTTATATTTTACTTAATAATAGACTAACTAAACAAATATCATAGACCCGATTATGTTAGACCAGGTACATTTTAGAAAATTCAGATTTTTTTTACCAATATTTGTACTACGTAGTTTTAATCCTGTAACATCGCGAGACCCCCTAGTTCCGTCACTAGTAATAATTGCACTCCAAAGTTCCTCACGCGAATTGTGTTTGTGTGTACTTTCAAAGTTAGTCTCCACTTGCAAGGTAGTGAAGTCCCATATAATTTAAAGTGATGTGTCTCAACTGTCTCGCACACGCTTATATTAGAGTAATGCTGGTACATTTCTCCCAACACATCCTCTGTATTCAAAAATTTTCTCATGCTTCTCCCTTCTCTATCGTAGTGAAAGTATCTAAATCTATAACCCAACAACAATATCCAGTAAATGTGAACTACAAACCATCCTTCTCAAGTCATCCATCATGCCTTCTTAAGGGTACTTGGCGCACACCTTCTTTAAAGTGTAACAAGAGCCAATAAGGCTCGCTATTTCAGTCAGTAAGTGACCGTGCAATAGCCATATGCAACAATCAGTGACAGATTTCAATACGGTGCGAATGTAAACAAGATAGTTTTCGATATACAATCACAATTAATTACTTCATTTGTTCTTTGCGAAAAATTGTACAAGGTCGTTATTAGCACAAAGTTTGTTTCTCTAGCAATTTATGACTACAAAAGTATGGTGCCTCACACATAATCGTTAGTCATAACCACATTTTTCAGATTTCTCATGTGTATCCCCAAGTACAGCAAATATTGTACAGATTCTTAGGAGCTTAAACTTGTAGATATTCGGTAGGTATAATTTCGGTTTTCTTGTAAGAAATCTGCAACAATTTCAAGTAGAAAAGTATTTGATCACACTTATTTATAATCTTGTAAATATGTAATGTGTTGGAAATTCAATTCGAAAATGTAGTTAGAAATTTTTAGTATAGATCATCAATGTTCAAAGTTATAAACTTGTAGCTTGTATATGACTCTCGAGTTATCTTTGTCACATTTGAGCTGTCCTTCGACATTTCTTCCCCAAATTATCAACAAATTCTTCTTTTACATATAATAAAAGAAGACTAAATTAGGGTATTCGATCAAATGCAAATGAGAATCGAAAGTGAATAATCACATAAAAACAACGTAGAGGAATAGTCTAACTTTGTTGGTGAGTGAGTAAATCTTAACGTGACATAAAAGATTTAAGTTCGAAGTTTGTACACAAATTTCTTGTTATTTAAACTCTTTGTTAAATATGAGTAATTAATAATGTAAAGACTGAAGAGTAATGAATATATGATTTACTAATTATTGTCACTTGCTAGTTGCTTAGTTAGATGTGTATCCTAAAATTTCTTTGTTAATGAGAGTGACAGAGGGGGATTTCCTGAAAAGGCTTTTTCAGCTAGGCTATGTTTGGCAAAAGTAGTTGTAAGCAGTAGCTGTGAGTTGTAGCCACAGCTCACTGCTCACTGCTTCTTAAAGAAGCATTGGAAAAATGAGATTTCTTAAAAAATAGGAAAACTCACTGCTCTTTTGCAAAACGAATACTAAAGATAAAAAGCTCATTTCTCACTGCTCATCGTTCCAAAAAGCTCTGCGCCAAACATAGCCCTACTATCCCACATCGTTTGAATCCGTCAAATGGTCAAGAAAGAGATCAATATTTAAGATGTCAATTGTTGCATGAATTATACCCTTGTCTGCCATTTTGGATATGTAGTTATAACTATATACCCTATATATAGGCTATATAAAAATTAATTATAAGTTTTAAAATTTTTAAACCCTTAATTTTTTCATTTGCAAAACTAATATAGTTTTGCAATGAAATTAGTTGCGGTTTAGAGAATATAAAACTTGTTTTAAAATAATGATATAGTTAAAACTTGTTTGATGTATAAACGTTTTATATTGTCAATTTAATGCAGTGGTTTTCTTAGATCACTTACATCAGTAACTTGAATTATAACTTAATTCAGAATTCAGTGCCACGTTAGCGTCACATCAGCTTTAACATTTTAACCTTAACTCACAAAAAAATACCCTCAACAATAACTCAGCTTTAACTCAAATATTTTCAAATTCAACCCTCAACTAAAACTAATATTTCATTTAATAACTAATAAAACACAACTTATATTAATACTTAAAAGTTTACAAATATCCCGCTTCTAAATTTGAATTTCAACTTATATTATCCACACGTGTTTTTGAATTTGAATTTTAAAAGTTTAAAAGATCCCGCTTTCTGTATGAATTTGAATTTAAAATGTATCCCGCCTTCTGTTTGAATTTTGAATTTTAAAATGTATCTTGCTTTCAATAAACCACTATTAATACCATACGATACCATTCAATTTTTCACACACTTCAATGTCTACATCATTTTACAATGACTAATCGTTGGTCAATGGAAGAAGAATACTTGATAGCTAACGTATGGCTTGAAGTTCACGATTCTAGAGACCTTGTGAATGAACGTTCTTTTTGAAATGAAGTTACACAAAGGTTCAACGATTAAACTGAAGGTGAGCACCGTAATAAAAATAGTATTACGGGTTAATGGAATAGAATCAACCTTGAATGTCGTAGATATAATGCTATTTACAAAGAGTTGCAGCATACAAGTGAAGACCTTTGTCGTCTCAGCAATGCAAACCGAATTTATCATGAACGCCATGGGAGAGGGATTAAATATCAACATGTGTGGTTCGTTCTGAGAAACACGTTGGCATGAGACAGAGACGATGAGTAATGGTGTTTTATGTTAAGTATTTCCGTATCATGTTTATTTCTTTTCCGTATTTGTATTTCCGTATCGTGTGTATCATTTTCCCTATGTTGTACCGTCTAACGGCTAGTTTCAATATTAATAAAATTTGTAACGGCTAGTTTCCGTTACAATATCGTTTAACGGCTAGTTCACCTATAAATAGCACTTTAACAACACTGCATACTCTCACACAAACAATATGGCTAACAATCCATCTATGGTGCAAAGTAGGGGTGAGCAAACAAAACCGAAAAAACTGAAACCAAACCGAAAATCAAATAAACCGAACCGAAAAAACCGACCGAAACTAAAAACCGATGGTTTGGTTGTTAATTTTTCAAAAACCAAAAAATACTGTTCGGTTTCGGTTTTCATCCCAAAACCGAACCGAACCGATTTTATTATATAATAATATATAGATAATATGATATGAATAAATAACTAAATAAATCAAATTTATAAATTCATTTTCATTTTGTTGGTAGATTTATAATATAGTTTTTATGTTTATATGCGTGTTTGTCGTGTCGTGTGTTTACTTGAAAATCTATTAATAAATATATGTCGTGTCGTGTTCACTTGCATGTGTATGTCTCATATATATGTGTGTAATTATAGAGTTATGTAATAAACATTATTATGTTTAAATTGACAAAAATAAATAAATAAATAAGAATAACCAACTTTCTAGGTAATACAAGTTTGTTGGTATAAATTTGCCATTCCTAAATATAAACGGTTAGAAACCGAAAAAACCATAAAACCGAACCGAAACCGGTAATAAACCGAAAAAACCGAACCGCCAAAAACCGAACAGTTTCGGTTTTGGGTTCTATAAAAACCGAACATTTCGGTTCGGTTTCGGTTTTAGCCAAAAACCGACCCTAACCGAACCGTGCACACCCCTAGTGCAAAGGAATATCCTTGCACGATTACGAAATGAAAAAGAAAAAGAGCTAAGGCTGATTAACAATTTGCTGGGTGAAATAACAAGAATTATGTTGCAGAAAGAAGATCGTGCTCCAGAGATCGAAAGGTTGCGTGAGCTGCCTCAAGACCATCCAATTATCAGGGTCGGTCTAGAAACTCTATTAAGAAATGATGAAACGAATCTGCAACTTCAGGTCGCCTTGAAAATGGTTAGGGAATAAGTGTTGCAAGTATGGGAAGAGAAGTCAGATCTCATAGACAATTACAAATCTATCTAAAAAGTTAATTAGTTGTATCGTCTTTCTTAGTTTGTATGTTTTTCTTGCGTTGTATTGAACATTTTTATTGCGTTGTATTGAACTAAGGGGGTGTTTTGCAATTTCCATTATCTTTTATTACAAATGTTATAAACTTTAGAGGGACCAAAAGTGTCAAAAAAAGTTTCTTTTTTCTTTTTTTTTACACAAGTCACCCTTAACGCCGGGTTAAAGGCTTAACCTGGCTCGTTAACGCACATTTAACGCGACAAGGTGCAAAGGTAACATGCCTTTAACGCACGTTAAATCTTCTTTAACGCATGAGTTGCGTTATTAATGTAAGTGCTCTTAGAGTAAATCGTATCGTCAATTTAATGCAGTGGTTTTCTTAAGAGTAAATCGTAAAAAATGGTTTTGTTTAAATCAAGTGGGTAATCGTAATAAGAAAACAAAACTAAGAAAATGTGATTTCAATTGATATGTTTGATTTTAAAGAAATTCAGCTTATATTTTACTATTTAATAATAGACCAACTAAACCAATATTATATAGACCCACAACTCCACAAGGCATAAGGAGTTAAATATTATGGAACACAACTGCAAGTACATATAATCCACTTTTTAACGAAGTGTCATCACTATTGTTCAGTCAAAACTTTCTTACAAATACCATAGAAAGTAAGAACCCACATCAGATACAAACGGACATTCATTCGATCATTCATCAAGTCATAAAAGAATTTTGTATAAAAAAGTGTTGATTTCCGTGGAAGCTAATCGATGGCAATGATAAGGAAACCAACAGACACATACATGAGTAAAACGGGGTAGAGGGCGAGAGCTTTTCTTCTAGGATTGACTGCCATACTTATGAAGGGATATTGTTGAAAGATAAGCTAAGGGCTTATTGTGTAATATTGCTATTCTTGTGTTTCTTTTGTTTGTTTTGTTATTTCAGGTTTTACTCAAGTTGAGGGACTGAAGGTGAACTTTTAGTAAGATGAAGGACTGAAGGAGCTCAAGTTGCTAAATCAAGTTTCAAGGCTTTATAAGGATCGCGTCTAAATCATTATTAGCTAATTCAGATTAGGGTTTTACTGTGTGAAGTTTACACACAGTTGTCTTCTGATTTGTTAGTTTAGTTTTTCTATTTGTATTAAACTTTTTTAATCTTTGTATTGTAAAGCAATGCTGAATCAACCATGGGGTGGTTGGTTGGGTTGATTCATAATAAAATCTGTTAGTTTTCATATTGATTTGATCATCTCTTTGTATTTTTAACATGGTATCAGAGCCAGGTTGGCTTTGATACAAAGGGTTTTTTTTATCTAAATTAATCTTTTAAAAAAATTAGGGTTAAATCGATTTGGGGGTTTTCTAATTTTTTGTCAGATCTTACTAGATCTTAGTTGTATTCAATCGATTATCGGTTGAATTAATTGTTTTGGGTGTCAATTGAAGGTCAATTGAATTTTTTCAAATTTTAGGGTTTCTAAGAATTTGGGGGTTTTCTTTTCTGGTTATTATTTTCAAGATTAACGTGTGTTAATCGATCTTATTTTGGTTCAAGATCTTGTAATTGGTCTTGTGTCTTCAAGATTAGGGTTTACTGTATCAAACCCTAATCCAGGATTAGAGTTTCTTGATCTACTCGTCATAATTGATTTGTTTGTTATTTTTTTTTTGGTTGTTGAGATAACTGTTTTCTAATTTTGTTTTGTTTAATATTTTTTAGGTACTTTGATTCTGGATTTCCGCTGCTTGTTGTGTTTGGTTATTGATCTTCTTGATCAAGTTACTGGAGTTGCGTGCTCTGTAATACCACTCACACTCTTTCTCTTAGGTTTTTTTTTTAGATTTTTTAGAATTGCATGTGACGAAGTGTAGGTTCAAGGGATTGTTTGTGTTGGAGTTGTTTAGGTTTGGGATTACTTGTGATTGCTGGTGATATAAGGTGTATCTGCTTTCTTTTTTGTTTTGGTTTCTGTTTGGTTCATCATTATGGGTAATGATGATGAAGCTGGGGGATCAAGTACTACTAAACTTGAGCAGTTTGACCCTTTGTTCTTGCACAGTAGTGATACAAGTGGCATTCCTTTAATTAGTTTTAAATTGGAAGGCCCGGAAAACTATAAAGTTTGGTCAGCTACAATTAAGTTGGCTATTCATACTAAAAATAAACTTGGTTTTATAAATGGTAACATACCTAGACCTGCTGATACTGGTTTTTTGCAAGAACAATGGGATAGATGTAATTCTGTGGTTCTTTCATGGATTCTTGGTTGTGTTTCTCAAGATGTGTTTATAGGACAAATCTTCTCTGATAATGCTAAAACTGTGTGGGATGAATTGGATGAAACATACAATAAAAAAGATGGTTCAATTATTTTTAATATGCATTATAAAATTCATTCTTTTACTCAACATGGCATTCCTTTGTCTGAATACTATCTCAAGTTTAATGCATGATGGAGGCAATATGACTCCCTTGTGGATTTGCCTGAATGTAGTTGTGATGGTTCAGACAAGCTCAAGAAACATAATCAACTTATCAAGTTGATGCAGTTTCTTATGGGTTTGGATGAGATATATGCTCCCATTAGGAGTATTATTCTCACCACTGATCCTATACCTGATGTTAAGAGTGCTTTTGCTACTCTTTCTAAAGATGAGTCTCATAGGAGTACTCCATCTCAGTCAGGTTCTAAGTCTGATAACTCTGCATTTGCATCTAAATCTAATCAAAGATTTAATGATTGGTCTGTGAACAAAAGTGCTAATAATAATAATAATAATTCTCAACCTAGAAAGTTAAATAGGCCTAATTTGGTCTGCACTCATTGTAAAAGAAATGGACATACTGCTGATAGATGTTTTGAACTTGTTGGCTATCCTTCTAATTTCCAAAAGAAGAATAATACTAATCAAAACAATGCTAGTAGTAATTCGGTTTCAGGGCATAAGGATAGGCCTACTGGTTCATCTAATTCCTTTACAGATGATCAGTATCAAAGGCTTATGGCTTTGATCAGTGATAAATCTGGATGCAGTAGTATGCCTGCAAACATTGCAGGTATTAGATGTGTTATTAGCTTTAGTCATTCTAAGTTCTTTAATCATAATACCAACATAAGTTCTTATAAAATGTATATTGGTTGGATCATTGATTCTGGTTGCAAGTCAACATATGACTTATACTGTGTTAAACATGTTTAATGTGATTAATGTTTCCAACTTAAATATGACTGTTGGTCATCCTAATGGTACTAAAGCTAAAGTTACACATATTGGAAGTTTAAAATTAATAGATAAATTAGTCATACATGATGTCTTGGTTGTACCAGGATATCAAGTCAGTTTGTTGTCTGTTCACAAACTGAATAAAAACAATAAATGTAGAGTCATTTTTGATGAAGATGTTTGTATTCTTCAGGACTCTGTTCTAAGGACCCAGATGGGGACTGGTAATCAAAGTAATGGGTTGTACTTTCTTAATACAGGTATAAATCTGAATAAAAGTAATAACTCTCAAGTTTGTTGTTTTTCAAGAACTATATGGCATAATAGACTTGGTCATCCTGCTGATCAAGTTCTTAACATACTTAAACACAAAATTAAAATTGACAAAGATTCTAAAATTAATCCTTGTGATGTGTGTCATAAGGCTAAACAAATCAGAGACCCATTTCCTTTAAGTGAACATCAAACCACTGAAGTTGGACAGATTGTTCACTTAGATGTCTGGGGTCCCTATAAAGTTCAAAGTAGAGAAGGGTATAAGTACTTTCTGACAATTGTTGATGATTTTTCTAGAGCAGTTTGGGTGTTTCTTTTAAGGGGGAAAACTGAAGTTTATTCACACATTGTTACTTTCTATAACTTGATTAAAAATCAATTTGATAAAACTGTAAAAGTTTTTAGAAGTGACAATGGTACTGAATTTGTAAATCAGAATATGGATAAGTTTTGTAAAGAAAATGGTATTCATCAAAGTAAAAGTGATTTTTCTTTGTTTACCAAATTTGAGAATAATGTGTTCTTAGTGCTGCTTGTTTATGTTGATGACATTGTTATTACAGGTAATAATGTTACTGAAATTGGGTTTTGTCCGTACAATAGCTGTATACTTTCCAAAATGTACCGATATGGTACGTGTACTTTTTTTATTGCCCGGATGGTACGTGTACTTTAGGTTTTGTGTTAATAAGGTCACTTTTTGACCGGATACCGGGTGCACCGGCTATTATTTTCACATTGTCTGACGTGGGGTTCTTTTTTCGTTTTTATTTCTTACGTGGAAATCCACTTCCCCCAAAATACTAATATACACGATAACTAATCCATTTTCCCCCCCAAAATCCATTTCCCCCAAATCGTTTATCCCCAAATCAACATGAAACCCTAATTCATTAATGTAAATTCAAAATTAACCCAAATTAACACAACCAATGAAGAAGATATCCATAATTGTTCATCATGAAGGCACATTTATAACCGATCCGTTTGAGTATGTAAATGGATCTGTTGACATTGTTGAGGATGCCGATTTGGGTAAGTGCAACCATTCAAGACTAATGCAGATAGTGAAAGATTGTTGTTTGTTTCCTGTTCATGGTATGTATTTCTGTGCTCCTAAACAAGATTTGGGTACACATTTGAAACCTTTAAGGAATGATACTGAGTTAGCAAGTTTTGTTAAATTAGCTTTTGACAATGGTTGCAAAGTAGAACTATATGTTGAACATCATGGTTATGATGTTTTAGATGATGCCCATATAAATGCTAGTGTAGGTGAAGAAGATGATGAATCTGAGCCTGAAATTGAATTAGAAAACATAGAAGAATATGTTGGACCAGAACATGTAGGTGAAGAAGATGTGGTGATTGCAAAGACAGAACTTAATGACCCTTTCCTGATCAAGTTAGTTGGTGGTAAGTACATTGGATGGTTGTTTTTTGAGATCCACTGTAAGGGGTGAGTTGTTAACAGCCATGGGAAGAGATGCTAACAACCAGATGTTCCCCATGGCTTGGGCAGTGATAAACATTGAAAATGGTGACAATTGGAGCTGGTTTATTCACCACTTATCACATGACTTTAACCTTGCAATTGGAGCATACTTGACAGTCATTTCAGATGGGCATAAGGTAATTATTATAACACTTATTAATTATAACATTTGCATTACATACATAGTAATATCCTTTTTATGCAACATATTACAGGGTCTACTCCAAGCAGTTAGAGAATTGCTCCCACATGCTGAGCATAGACTATGTGCAAGGCACATTTATGCTAACTTCAAAAAGAAATGGAATGGATTGCACTACAAGGCACTCTTCTGGGGTGCTGCTTCATCTACATTAGAGGTACAATTCAAAAAAAAAATGGAACTTATAAAAAACCTTGATGAAGAAGCAGAAAAGTGGTTACTAGATCATGACCCTAAGACTTGGTCTAGAGCATACTTTCAAATTGGTAGGACTTGTGCTGCTTTTGAAAATGGTATCTCAGAATCATACCACAATGCCATAGGAGACCTTAGGAGTAAACCTCTGATTACTATGCTAGAAGAAATTAGGGTTTACTTAATGCAAAGAATGTATTCTATGAACCAAAAGGCTAAGAAATTAAATGATACAGTCTGTCCTGCTATAAGAAAGTATTTAGAGAGACTTATAAATAAGCAAAGGTATTGGGAAGTACTTGTAGGTGGATATCAAGTGTTTGAGGTTAGGAAATCAGATGAGGCTTTTGGGGTCAATTTGGCTGAAAAGACATGTACTTGTAGGTGGTGGATTTTATCTGGCCTACCTTGTGTTCATGCAGTTGCTGCATTTTGTCATATTAACATAGATCCTTCTGATGGGGTGAGTAGTTACTATAAAAAGCAAATGTGGATTGATACCTATAGTCATTTCATTAGTACAGTTGGTGGTTCTTCAATGTGGCCAAATACTGGCAAACAACCACCATTACCACCCAAGAAGAGGAGGAAGTTAGGTAGGCCTAGGAATAAAAGAATAAAACATCCAACTGAGACAGTCAATGAAGTTCCTAGGACTGGTAGAAAGATGACATGCTCCAATTGTTGGGAGCAAGGACATAACAAGAGAAGATGTCATAATTTAACAAGGCCAAAACCACAGACAGAAAAAAGAAAACCTGGTAGGAAATCCAAAAATGCTCCCAATCAACCATTTAACCCACCCAATGATGGATCTGGTCCAAGTGCACATCCAAGTGAAGCAGATCCATCTCATCCAGCCCAAAATGAAGCAGATCCAGGTCAATCATCTTCAAATCAAGCAAATGAGTATGATGAAATTCCAATTTCAAGTTCATACCCAAGTGCTTCACAACCATCAGCTCAAAGCTTCACTGGATTACTGCAAATTGTTGAACAAAAGGTATGATAAACTGTTTTTTACACTTAATTGACCCAATTTCTCACAGATCTAACTTGTTTAACCTTATTGACAGGGAAATGATTATGAAATTACTGATGCTGAACTCACACAACTTGCTGAGCTTAATGATGTAGAAGATAAAGCTAGAAGAGCTGCAAACAGGAAGTACAATGAAAGGATTATTGAAGATGCAAAAAAAGCAGGTCTTTTTAGAAAGAGAGGAGCTGGTGGATTTAGGGGACCATCTGAGAGGATCAAGAATCAAAAAAGGAAGTTAGACCCAAATGCTCCTGGACAACAACCAGATACAGCACTTGATGTTTCAGAATGAGAGTGAAGAATGGAGAAAGGATAAAGAAGATGCAGACACCAAAAGAGCAATATTTTTTGTTAGACATTATGTAGTGGGTCTGTATTTAAAGATTGTCTTTATGTTTTCAAGTTAGTATGGACCATTAGATGTATGTATCATGTGGATGGTACCACATAAAACAATATGACAACCATGTGGGTCAGTTTATGTCTGTATTGACTCTATTATTATCTATGGTAGTGGGTCACTTTTATGTCTCCAACTTGTTTGAATATGCAAGGTATGCAGACACATGCATCAACACATAACATATATATTAATTTATATTCTTTATAGATAGCAAAAGATATTACATAGATATTGTCATTGTCATTGGGTTAAACAAGAGATCTACTGTCATTTTCATAAAAACCCATACTTAAACAAGCTAGTGTTTCTTTCCTTTGCCCTTAATGTCTGCAACTGATCCTGATGGCTTCTTGACACCAAAAGCCTTTTTCTTTATTGATTCCCAAGTTTTTTGATTTGCAAGCCCTACAACTGCAACTGGTCCTTGTGGTTTTTGAATCCTTTTACCTGCACTGGTTTGACTTTCAACAATTTTAGTATGTTTTGACTTTTTTGCTTCAACACTTGTTGTCCCTGGTTTAACTTTTTTTGAGCTTGAACCTTTGTTTCCCTTAACAGTGGCATGGTCATCTTCAGAGCTTGAGTGGTAGCTTGAAACATAGCTTGATATGGATGAAGAGTTTGACCTTGAATCAGCATTTGGGTCAACAGCAGGACCATGAGGAAGAGGAGGAAAGTAACCACTCCAACCAAGTGATTCACTGTATGCAGCACTTGAATCACTTGAAATAGTTATAACATCTGCAAACATGATCATCAATGGAGCAAGGTAAGAATGTAAGGACCACAAAAAGATAAAAATTCATAACTAACATACCTGGTTGATTAGCAGAACTCATGTTATGAAATTTGGTGTGCTTGATTGCTTGATTAGGGTTTGACAGGGATAAAATTAGATGTGGATAGATAGGTTATATAAATGTATTAAGGTCCTTGTAGTCAATGCATTAAATAACAGGTAGGTATTCTATCATTTATGTCTAAACCCATTTGACTTTTCTTTTTTGACTATCCTGTTTTGACCCATTACACTAAAACCAAACAGCAACAAATATAGCAAATTAAAATTTTCATTACATTAAACTATTTGAACATACAACCTAGACCCACATTCCTACACAAACTACACCATTACATAACAATCCTAACCTAGACACTACATAACCTACACCATACCCATAATCCATACCAGCTTAAACTACACAAACCCCACAAAATCCATCCCAAAAACCCTTACCATCATTTGACTAGGAAAGACATCACCAACACAAACACAGTAAACACAATGACTGCTTTCTTGTAGCATTCACCAGTGGTTGTTCTCTCATTCAGTTCCAACTCCAAATCACGAATCCTATTTCTGTAGGTGTAGTCTTGAACTTGCATCTCCCTCCTTAGTTGTTGGACTTGAGTGTAAAGGCTATGCATCTCATTTCTGTAGTATCCATAGCGTAGCTCAGGATCAAGAAAAAAGTAGAACCTGCATTGTTTACCTGAATCCTAAAAGTAACAAAATAAAAACAAAAATTAACACAAACACAATAAAAAGACCATAAATATCATTGCTTTTCTTACACTTGGATGAGGGCAGCACAAGAAACGTCTAGCTGGGTTTGTAGCAGTGCGTGATGTCCTTTCAACCACAGGTAACTCACAAAAGCAATGAGTGGGTATGGGTCGAAGCCAATTAGACGATTCAGTTGAAGAAGACATTCTTTTGGTTATGGAGGTGATTAATTGATTTGGGATTTAGGGTTAGTATTTTGGGTAAATAATTAGGGTTAGTTTATGGAGTTGAAATAGGGGTTTTATAATGTGGGATGAGTGGCAACGGTCAAATATGCTGATTGGGCATGCCACGTCAGCAACCAGGTTGCTATTAGGTAATAAAACGAAAATGTGACCTTATTAACACGAAACCTAAAGTACACGTACCATCCGGGCAATAAAAAAAGTACACGTACCATATCGGTACATTTTGGAAAGTATACAGCTATTGTACGGACAAAACCCTACTGAAATTGAAAAGTTTAAGCAGTTTTTGAGAACCAAATTTCTTATAAAAGATTTGGGAAAGCTTAAGTATTTTTTGGGTATTGAGGTGTTAAGTGATGATACTGGATTGTGTTTGACACAAAGAAAGTATTGTTTGGAGTTACTTAGTGAATTTGGTATGCTTGCTTGTAAACCAAGTAAAACTCCTATTGAATCTATTAATGTTTCTGAAAAAAATAAGCTTAAACATATTAATAAAGATGAGCCTTTGCTTGGTGTTAATGATTATCAAAAGTTAGTTGGTAAGCTCATATATTTGACTTTGACTAGGCCTGATTTGTCTTATGTTGTTCATTGCTTAAGCCAAGCTATGCATAGTCCTATGCAGTCTCATTTAAAATTGGCTTTTAAAGTTCTTAGATATCTTAAAGAGTCTCCAGGCAAAGGAATATCTTTTAACAAAAGCAATGATAGTAGTATGAAAGTTTTTGTTGATTCTGACTGGGCTAAATGTAAGGTTACTAGAAAATCAGTAACTGGTTTTGCTGTTTATCTGGGCAATAATCTCATTTCTTGGAAAAGTAAGAAGCAGTCTGTGTTGTCTAGATCTTCTGCTCAGGCAGAGTTCAGGGCTATGTGTAATGTGACTTGTGAGATTATGTGGATCTTAAAGATCTGCAAAGATCTTAATGTACAGGTTAATACACCTGTTGAAATGTTTTGTGATAATAGCAGTGCAATGCAGATTGCTGCTAATCCAGTATTGCATGAAAGATCTAAGCATTTTGAAATTGATCTCTTCTTTATAAGAGATAAGATTTCAGATGGTGTTATCAAAACTATCAAAGTTAAATCTGAGAATAATGTTGCTGATATCTTTACAAAAGGCTTAAGTGTTGTTGAACACAGAAAGTTTTGTGACATGTTGGGGTTAAGAGATTTCTATAAGCCTTAGCTTAAGGGGGAATGTTGAAAGATAAGCTAAGGGCTTATTGTCTAATATTGCTATTCTTGTGTTTCTTTTGTTTGTTTTGTTATTTCAGGTTTTACTCAAGTTGAGGGACTGAAGGTGAACTTTTAGTAAGATGAAGGACTGAAGGAGCTCAAGTTGCTAAATCAAGTTTCAAGGCTTTATAAGGATCGCGTCTAACTCATTATTAGCTAATTCAGATTAGGGTTTTACTGTGTGAAGTTTACACACAGTTGTCTTCTGATTTGTTAGTTTAGTTTTTCTATTTGTATTAAACTTCTTTAATCTTTGTATTGTAAAACAATGTTGAATCAACCATGGGGTGGTTGGTTGGGTTGATTCATAATAAAATTTGTTAGTTTTCATATTGATTTGATCATCTCTTTATATTTTTAACAGATATGCAGCCCATGCACTCTACGCTAATGTCACACACACCACCACAATCTTTAAAATGACATTGTCCTTTAACATGCAGATTAGGGCATCGACGTCCAATGGGAATAGACAGTAACCCAACAGACTGAGACTTTGGAAGAAGATTATATGACCACCCTGCGAACAACCAGAATGTAACCGTCTTTTAGTCGTCGTAGAATTAAATATCACCTGCTCCTTAGTCGAACGCAATATATTGGAAAAGGTTCACTAAGGGGCTATTTTAATGAGCGTTTACAAAACCGGGTAGCTAATTATTGGAACCTTAAGTTGCAATAATTAGGTCCCAGTGTCTAGATAAAGTTGTTATGTTAGTGAAGTGTTAATACTGTTTTAAAAACCTATCACACCTTTTTTATTGTTGAATATAAATGTTTAATTTGGTTAACAGTATAGTCGAAAAATGTTCTAAAAGAGTTATTGACAGAGAGGGAAGATCATATTACCAGCAGCAGAACATTCAATGTCAGAATGATGGCACCTGTTGCAAGGAGTGCAAAGGCAACGACAAAAACTTCAGACTGCAAGACAATGAAGACACATGTGTAAACAAGTTATAAGATCTCGGCAGGCACTTGAACGGAAGATAATAAAATATCAGTTCCTGTTGTAAAAGATGGCAAATTGTCTTGTATCACATAAAATTTTTTAGTAAATGGTGTCTGAGAAGATAAACGGTCTTTAATATAACTATTGGATGCAAGACAAGTGCAGCTATTTTGCATGTCAAATGATTGATGATCTTTACTTTAAAACCAAACATAAATCTCATTGAGAAGTGACCCTTAGAGATCCTTATAACTTTCAGTCAAACTGACAACTTTCATGTTTACATTTGTACTTTTGGACATCATTTCCTTCAACTTCTTATATTCAACATGTTAATCATTCCATCTTCTACACACCCAACATAGGACTCTATCAATGAATGTTTCAAGTTTTTCACAGTCAACATTACAGGCTATGGAAACATGAATCTATCAGGTAGACTCTTATACTTTATTAGGCACTGAAGAAAAGTTTAGGCGCATACATCTATTTCTCAGCAGCAATTAACAAGCCAGGCTCCAAAGTCATCATGCTAGGGCAGTGTGACTCAAACAGGTTATATTAAGGTCATCTAGGTTCATGCCTCCAAACACATCTTAAACCTAAAAGCATGGAGCTTTCCAACTGCATTAACTTCATGGGACTATTTTCACTTCCCAAATTTCCCCTAGTTCTCCCTTCTTTATCTAACTGAGCCTACAAACCGATTATTTCACAGCAATCTAAAGTAAGATAGCGAGAATCTACTCTCCCTGCAACTTAATATTGAATATTAATTCTTCAAATTGTAGAATTAGCTTGTGCAAGCGTAGTACATACATCCTACACAGGTTACAAAATTACAATCATATCTGCTTAACAATACTTATGATGACCTACTTCAAGTGTCACAAGAGTCACCAAGGCCTACTCTTTCATTCAGTAACGACCAATAAATTAGGCAGTGGCAAAATTCATTACATTACACTTGCAAATCTATACAAGACAAATTTGCACGTGCAATCACACTTTCGCATTGTACAAGGTCGTTATTAATTAGCACAAAGTGTATAGTCAAGCAACGTATGACTACACATGTGTGTTTAATACTATTACTAAGTAACCAAATTGCAGTACCCCTACTATAATTCAATCCCCATTATTCAGGTTTCCCGAACGTGTATCACAAAAGGCGAATTCGTACCCAACGTCTTATAAATTATGCACATAATGCTACAACCTGATGTTTTATAATCTCTGTTCACATTTCTTGATGTTTGTAGTGACTGATGCCTACACACCCCAGTGAAACAAGAATTTATTGTTATGAAAGAAACACAATCTTTAGAGGATACACCTATTATTCAAAGAATTTCACCTTGTTGAGACCATCTCTGGACAGAGGATCCATCTGGAAAGAGGATCCACACTGTCAACGAACTGAAAGAAGCCTTAATCCAAGACAAGGAATTAGGTATTCACCCTGACCTACAGACACTGGTTATAATGTTATCTCTTGTTTCAGCTTCCTACAATTTCAGAGTTTTGTTTTATTTTCCATATATATATATATATATATATATATATATATATATATATATATATATATATATATATATGTGTGTGTGTGTGTGTGTGTGTGTGTGTGTGTGTGTGTGTGTGTGTGTGTGTGTGTGTGTGAATAAATGAAGTAGTAAACTTCATTTTATAATGTGTTGGAAAGTCACTGTGATAATGTAGTTAGGAAATACAACTTTTAGTATAGATCTTAAATGTTCGAAGGTATACACTTGTAACTTGCATTTAATCTCGAGTTTTTTTTGGTGCAAAAGGGTGAACATATTTTATTAATACGCATCAAGATTACAACTTGAAACTACATCACTGGAATAGAACAGACTCCATCCAGAAACAATGAAACTGTATACTAGTTATCAGACAACAAACTATAATCTCACAGTAATACTATACTTCAACTTTGCACTGAAGTATCACAGCATACTCATGAAAACTGCATCCATCACCAATCTGCAGATTAGCATTTCATGAGAGTCACCCTTTAATGCACCAAGACCATAGTCTCATTACTACATTTCCATACTCACTTCCCAATCTTGACCATTCAACCCTCATCCACAATGTATCAAGAGGGATAGTGAGCAGGCATCATAATGAAGACTACAGCCACCCATCATTCCAGTCAAGGGCTCTTCCAAGGTTCCTACATTTCCCTCTTTACAAAAGGCTTCAGAACCTTGGAAACACTCACCTTGAGGGAGAATCTCCATGCCCCCTTAGCAGTGTATAGATAGGACCAAGTAGGTTCATCTCTCACACCCCACTATTCCTACCTACATACACTGCCCACCAAACTCACATACCCTTCTCTCAATGGAAACCTACTTTATGAATGTCAACAAGTTGTTGCCTAAGAAGCTACCAAAACAGAGCTCAATTACCTAACAAAGGCCTATTGAGACACTGTTTTGTAGTTTCATAGTCAAACAGTTCATAGACACTCAAGATACAAGACCATCATTGAGTTGTGAGTTTTATCAATCTTCCAATTCCATAGTAAGAATGAAAGATATCAGGATAACTTTTATCAATCAGCATCTTATCAATTCCACATCTTTGCAATGTTACCAGGATATCATCATGAATCTTGATATTCCAAGTAATCCTTACTGCACCATTTCATTCATAACAACTTCCCATTCCTTGCAGACCTTCAACACAAGTGCTGATCTTATCACCTTTAAGCTTGACAGTTTCAATCTTATATGATTGATCACTTTAATAGTCAGCTCCACACTATCATGCTTTTCATTTGTGAAGACTCTTTTATTCCTTTCATTCCAGATGAAATACACAGCTGCTGCAAGTAGAATTCTACTCAAAACACTTCTTATAGATCTGTTATGCTTCAAAGTAGACATACTACTCACTATATCATCCCATCTATCTGGAAGATCTTCAAGAACAACCTTCTTTTTTAGTTCTCTCCAAACTTTGATTGAGTAAGAACATTCAAAGAACAGATGGTTAAGAGAATCAAGACAGCTTTCACATAATGAGCAAGTCATGATCTTGTCAGATCTTTAGCTGCTCTGATGCTCTTCGACATTTCTTCCCCAAATTATCAACAAATTCTTCTTTTACAAATAAAAGAAGACGAAGGTATTCGATCAAATGGGAACCGAAAATGAAGATTTAAAGAAAAACAATTCAGAGGAATAGTCCAAGTTAGTTGGTGAGTGAGTAAACCTTAACGTGACGTAAAAGATCTATGTTCGAAGCTTGTACATAAAATTCTTGTTAACTAAACTCTTTGTTTAATATGAGTAATTAATAAAAAAAAAATGAATATATGATTTACTAATTACCGTGATAAAAAAAAATGAATATAGATATGTATTCGAAAATTCCTTTGTAAATGAGAGGGAAGGAGGGAGAAAGGCTTATGCAGCTAGTCAGCTACTATCCCATATCGTTTGAATGAGTCAAGTGGTCAAGAAATGGATCATTATTAAAGAAGATGTCAATTGTTGATCAAAGCATGCCTTTTCTGCCATTTTGCCTATGTTGGCAATAACTCGGCATAACTATATGGTATATAAAAATCTAATTATAAGTTTTAAAATTTTGAAAGTGCCATTTCTTTCACTTCAATAATATTGAGATGAAAGTAGCGGCAATTTATAAAATTTAAAATTTGTTTAAAATAATGAAATAGTTAAAACTTGTTAGACTTCCAAAAGTTTTGTTTTGTCAGTTTGATGTGGTTATGTTTAAAGTAAATCTATAAAGGCTGGTTTTATTACTACATAAATATCATTTTCGCTTTTATAATTACATCAATGACATTATCAAACTTTTGTAATTACATCAATATATTTCTCAAAATTTTAAATTCTCATATATATCCAGAAATCAATTAAATTGTAAATATATTGATTTTAAATTCAAAAACTATTATTTATCTCTAATATTCATCATAATTATATTGTTTATATATATCGACTGATAAAATAACATGATGACGTAATTATAAAAGTTTAGATATATATATCTGAAAGAACATATTGTTCATATTTATTTATTTGTTACATATATACTTTTAGCCTCAAGTGATGAAAGAGTATGTTGATTTTGGGATGTAATATATATATACGAGAATTTAAAAGTTGAGAAGTATATTGATGTAATTACAAAAGTTTAAGAATGATATTGACGTAATTACAAAACTAAGAAGGACATTGATGTAATATTGAATTGAACTTTAATAAGGATATAGATGTAATTGCCCTTTTAAAAAAACTAGACGAGTACCCGTGCATAGCAACGGGATTTTATAGCGACAAATAGTTTATTGATAAAAAAAAGTTTATAGGTTATAAACGAAAAATAATAAAAGTTTGAAGATTTGAGAATTAAACATAATGTTTTGAAACCCGGTTCGACCAAGGTGGTTCAACCGGTTGAATCATTCCGGTCGAAAAATGGGTCGATTTAAATCGGGTCAACATGCTAGGTTGGGTCGAAAACGGGTCAAATTAAACTGGGTCAACCCGCCGGGTTTGAAGCGTCCCGGGTCAACCCGGTTTGTGTTTTAATTGGTTGTATTTAATTTGGTAGATATGTTTTAATTGGTTGTACAATGTGAATAAATCATTGTAGTTTTAAGTAATGGATAATGTTTTGAAACCCGGTTCGACCCGGGTGGTTCAACCGGTTGAACCGTTCCGGTCAAAAAATGGGTCGATTTAAACCAGGTCAACTTGCTAGGTTGGGTCGAAAACGGGTCAAATTAAACTGGATCAACCCGCCGGGTTTGAAGCGTCCCGGGTCAACCCGGTTTGTGTTTTAATTGGTTGTATTTAATTTGGTAGATATGTTTTAATTGGTTGTACAATGTGAATAAATCATTGTACTTTTTTAAGTAATAGATAATGTTTTGAAACCCGGTTCGACCCGGTTGGTTCAACCGGTTGAACCGTTCCGGTCAAAAAATGGGTCGAGTTAAACCGGGTCAACTTGCTATGTTGAGTCGAAAACGGGTCAAATTAAACTGGGTCAACCGTCGGGTTTGAAACGTCCCGGGTCAACTCGATTTGTGTTTGATTTGTTGTATTTAATTTGGTAGATATGCTTTAATTTGGTTGTACAATGTGAATAAACAATTGTACTTCTAAGTATTGGAGTGTTTTAATAAGAGTATTAATTACATTTCACTTTCTCTCTCATTTGACTATTGTTGAAAACTCAACATTTCACTTTTGACCATTTTTCCATTATAGATAGTATAAATAAGGGGTGCATATACTTTTTTGAATCGTAATTCAAGAAAACAAAACCAAAAAAACGTGATTTCGATTGAAATGCATGATTTTAATAAAATCCGGCTTATATTTTACTTAATAATAGACTAATTAAACAAATATTATAGACCCGATTATGTTAGACCACATGCATTTTAGAAAATTTAGGAGTTTTTTTTTACCAAAATTTGTACTACGTAGTTTTATCGAAGTCCCATAACACTGTCTAACCCCCTAGTTCGATCACTCGTAATATTATTATTTTTTTTTTTAGGTAAAGCACTCGTAATAATTACACGTTAAAATTCCCCTCACATTGTGTGCAAATTTTTTTTCCCTCACATGAATTGTGGGTGCCTGCATTTTCAAAGTTATCTCCACTTGCAATTAGGCTAACCAAATGGACGGTTTTTGCAATTTACTACTACTATTATTTTTTTTCTATCTTTCAAGCATAATAAGTTGAACACAAGTACACAACATTGCAATTTGATTATTCCTAACTACAATTTCTCTTCAGATAAACTGTTTTAAGTTGTACACAACATTGCATGACTTTGTACAAAACTTATTTCCCACAAGGCATAAGGAGTTAAATATTATGGAACACAACTGCAAGTACAAATAAGCCACTTTTTAACGAAGTGTCATCACTATTGTTCAGTCAAAACTTTCTTACAAATACCATAGAGTAGGAACCCACATCAGATACAAACGGGCATTCATTCGATCATTCATCAAGTCATAAAAGAATTTTGTATAACAAAGTGTTGATTTCCGTGGAAGCTAATCGATGGCAATGATAAGGAAACCAACAGACACATACATGAGTAAAACGGGGTAGAGGGCGAGAGCTTTTCTTCTAGGATTGACTGCCATACTTATGAAGGGATATGCCGCCCATGCGCTCCACGCTAATGTCACACACACCACCACAATCTTTAAAATGACATTGTCCTTTAACATGCAGATTAGGGCACCGACGTCCAATGGGAATAGACAGTAACCCAACAGACTGAGACTTTGGAAGAAGATTATATGACCACCCTGCGAATAACCAGAATGTAACCGTCTTTTAGTCGTCGCAGAATTAAAATATCAACTGCTTCGTAGTTGAACATAATATATTGGACAAGGGTCACTAAGGGGGTATTTTAATGAGCATTTACAAAACTGGGTAGCTAATTATTGGAACCTCAAGTTGCAATAATGAGTTCCCAGTGTCTAGATAAAGTTGTTATGTTAGTTAAGTGTTAAACTGTTTTAAAAACCCATCACACCTTTTTTATTGTTGAATATACTAATAAGAAAATGTTTAATTGGATAACAGTATAGTCGACAAATGTTCTAAACGAGTTTTATTGACAGAGATGGAAGATCATATTACCAGCAGCAGAACATTCAATGTCAGAATGATGGCACCTGTCGCAAGGAGTGCAAAGGCAACAGCAAAAACTTCAGACTGCAAGACAATGAAGACACAAGTGTAAACAAGTTATAAGATAAGTGCAAGATAATAAAATATCAGTTCCTATTGTAAAAGATAGCAAATTGTCTTGTGATCACATAAAAATTACTTAGTAAATGGTGTCAGAGAAGATAAACGGGTCTTTAAATATAACTATTGGATGCAAGACAAGTGCAGCTATTTTGCTGTCAAATGATTGATGATCTTTACTTTGAAGCCAAACATAAATCTCGTTGAGAAGTGACCCTTAGAGATCCTTATAACTTTCAGTCAAACTGACAACTTTCATGTTTACATTTGTACTTTTGGACATCATTTCCTTCAACTTCTTATATTCAACATGTTAATCATTCCATCTTCTACACACCCAACATAGGACTCTATCAATGGATGTTTCAAGCTTTTCACATAGTCATCATTACAGGCTATGGAAACATGAATCTATCAGGTAGACTCTTATAGTTTGTTAGGCACGAAGAAAAGTTTAGGCGCATACATCTATTTCTCAGCAACAATGAACAAGCCAGGCTCCAAAGTCATCATTATAGGGCAGTGACTCACACAGGTTATATTAAGGTCATCTAGGTTCATACCTCCAAACACATCTTAAACCTAAAAACATGGAGCTTTCCAACTGCATCAAGGGACTATTTTCACTTCCCAAGTTTCCCCTAGTTCTCCCTTCTTTATCTAAGTGAAAGCCTATAAACCGATTACACAGCAATCTAAAGCAAGACAGCTAGAATCTACTCTCCCTGCAACTTAATATTGAATATTAATTCTTCAAATTCTAGAAATAGTTTGTGCAAGTCTACTACATACATCCTACACAGGTTACATACTTACAATCATGTCTGCTTAACGATACTTATGATGACCTACTTCAAGGGTCACAAGAGCCACCAAGGCCTGCTCTTTCATTCAGTAATGACCAATAAATTAGGCAGTTGCAAAATTTATTAAATTACACTTACAAATCTATACAAGACAATTTTGCAAGTGCAATCACAATTTCGCATTGTACAAGGTTGTTATTAGCACAAAGTGTATAGTCAAGCAGCATATGACTACACGTGTGTTTAATATGAAGACCAAATTTGCTGTACCCCTACTATAATTATATCACCATTTTTCAGGTTTCCCAAACGTGTATCACAAAAGGCGAATTCGTATCCCAACGTCTTATAAATTGTGCACATAATGCTACAACCTGATGTTTCTTGATGTTTGTGGCGGTTGATGCCTACACACCCCAGTGAAACAAGAATTTATAGTTATGAAAGAAAAACAATCTTCAGAGGATACACCTATTATTCAAAGAATTTCACTCAATGGAGGATATGTGGCAGGACCATTATTAAGATGTAACGAAATATGTTGTTTGAATATCTGATCGAGATTTAGAAAGCTCCTAGCATGCATATTATGTTTCAATAACATTATTCAGAATTTCAGATAGCTATGACATATACTTGCCCAAAAAAAAAAAAAAAAAAAATGAATGTAATCTGTTGAAGTAGTTTCGGACTGACAATGACAGATAGTGATGCTAAATTATCGAAGTATGTAGAGACTAATTAAATTCGCATGGAATTCTGGACAAGCCAAGAAAAGTAATCAAAGATGGGGACTCACTTCAATTTTTAGTATGTTTAACTCACCCAGTAGTCGCTCACGTAATAGTGTTAAACTCCCAATCAAACGTCCCCAAGTATCGGAATTTGTTAGGCAAAACTTAAGCTCTTATTGGTTATTTAAATATTAAAAAATGGAGCATAAAAAATCAAGTTAGTTTCATGACCAGCGAGCAAGTATCAACCAACAACCTTATAGCTTAAACATGTATCTTATCAACCCCTCGTTTCCTAAAACGTGTCCAACTAAAAGGAGCAAGTTCAACCACAAGAAAAAGCTGAATACATGTTCCCTAAAGAGGCTTAATCATCTAACTTTACATAAGCAGTGAAATAAGCATATCCAAACACTATTTCCCAAAGTTCTTATTTTAAGCTGCTTATTTGTTTCTTCTTATAAGCAGAAAAAATAAGCAATCCCAAACACCTTCAAATATGCCAAGTAACCTACCCATCAACCAGTCCCCATCCACAGCCAACATGGAGATGGTAGATTGTAATATCGCCACATCAAGAAAAGATGCCAGATAAACCTGAGGCCTCTCATATTAGCCACCTCCTTGCCGCCAGGACAAGCATCTGGACACAATCTAATGCGACTAACCAGACACACGTCTAGCAACAATTCACATGGGTTAACTAGCTCTAGCGCAAAGATATACTTTCAAAACCTTGTTTCGATCATATCAACAAAACCTCCACTTAATTTAACTTCATTAAATAGATATTAAACTAACAACATCATCAAATCCAATTATAACCTACAACACCAGATCTAAACAAACAAGCAACATAAATCACATACTTTCTAAACAGATGCAGACCACAACAACGTAAGTCCTAGGAACACAATAAAGAAAAAGGTGCCCCACAGATCTTAGTCTCTCAGCACTTTTCCAGGATCTTCACGAAACAGATGCGGAAAATTTTCAAATCCCAAACAATTCTCAACATATCTCTGTTCACCGTATCCAACACCGGCTAAATCAACGTATTCGGCCCCGATCCAAATCCAGTCAAGCTTGGCGGATGTGGACTAAAACAAATGTTATTTATTTGTTTGTTGTCTTTAAACATATGTTAGCTTGTGACTTTCAATGGTGTGTGTATTTTTAACACATAGTTCAAGTAATTGTCTTACAAAATTATATTAAATATAATCTTATATATGCTTAACTTCCATCTACCTAGTTTCACGGAAAATACTAGTTATCAGCTTTGTAAATTGTCATTACAAATCAAATGGTAGTTTTGTCACACAAAAATTCTAATATTTTTAATCAATTGGCAGACTTATTTGGGTGAAGGTAAAAAAATACTTATGTTTATTAGCATGTCGCTTGACCCATCATTAATAACACTAGATATTTTCCTCTTTATGATTTTCTAAAAAGATGAAATGACGCAAAACTTGAGCCGCGTAACCTCAAACCACCCAATCTCCTAAATCAGGTCTAAAACCATGGATTGATTCGCATATCATCAGACCATGTGATATCCTAAATCAGTGTCTAAATCTGTGGTTCGAGTTAGGTATATTTAATATATGAAGGTTTTAATGTTAGCAGTGAACACACCGTCATGCCTTTAGAAACTCATTATATAATCACATGGTTTAAGGATGTGCAAATCGAGCCACAGTTTAAACCCCGATTTAGGAGAACAGATGGTGTTGAGGCTGAGAGGTTCAATTTTTGCACTAGTTCACTTTTTAAACATATCATATGAAGTTTGACGACTCCTCCGCCGATGATGGGTCAGCTAAGATGTTAATAGAAGCAAGTGTTTAGCTCTACCCATCAGAAAACTCTTTAACTTGTCTTAAGAAAACAAACTCGAAATGAAATTTGTCTACATCATTTTAGATATGAAAAGAACTAGTTCAAAATTCATACAGTAATATAAAAATGTACCACCTTTTGTGGTTCATGCTATTAGAGTATTAGTACTTAAACACCCACGTGTAATAAGAATATAAGATATTTAAATTTTAGTGGTTCAGTAGAAGAACAAAATTTTGATAATGCACTAATTATTCAAAGGATTGCAATAGGTACAGGATATGGACCAAGGTCATACTCTAGATGCAAAGGACACTATTCTCAAATATGTTGTCAAAAATCTTAAGCATAAACTACGGAAATAATGGTTGAATTACAGTATATAGATAAATTAGAAATAAACCTTAAGCAATAGATAATTAATGTAGTTTTCTAAAGTAGTTTAGAGGGCGTCGGTGGAAGAACTTCATGAGAAATCAGTAAAGTATTTAGAAACCTATCAAAAAAGGAACGGAGCTTCAGGTAAGCATATAAAGATATAGTAACCAAAGATGGCGACTAAGAATAGGGGAAATAAAGGCAGGAACAGGCAACGCTGAAAGCATTTTATCGTCTTTGAACATCAATAACACATTCACATGAAAAAATGGCAATAATAGAATATATTTGAATAATTAAACAAACAACATTCACATATATGTCATTATATATGTCAAGAAAGACTAGATACTTTCCAACAAAAATGATTACATCACTTGTCTGTGCCAAATACAATATGTTCTTGCTCATACGAAAACAGAATGAGTGTTCTAAAGCATTTAGCAGAACTATGTAGTTAAGTCATCATCTAGCCCTTATTATTTAGATCATTATATTTCCTAAGTTTATGCAAACAAAACTAGAAAGATTCACTCCCTGTTAAAAATAGTGGATTGATGAACACAAACTGAGAACGTCAAAATTAATAAAAACTTAAAATATGCAGATGTCTAATTCAGTGATTAGTTGTTCATGATGAATACAGGTGACCCTCCGCGTGGCAGAGTAAAACTAACTATGCAGATTAAAAGCAACTATGAAGTTGCAAGGAAAAACTTATGCTTAAGCAGCGCATTTTAAACATTAAAAAAAATGGAGCACAAGAAATTAAGACTATAGTTTCATCCGTGATCTAAAAGCAAACAAATACCTAAAACTTTGTTTCAACACAATGAGCAAAATTAACAAACAAACCCTAAAACTTTTTGTTTAATATATAATTAGATCATTGATTTATCCATACTAGTATACTACATTATTAAACAAATAGCTAAAAGTTTTTGGCTCCGCCCCTAACATGTTTCCTAAAGTCGTTTTATCTTTATCCATACTAGTCTACTACATTATTAAACAAAACATTCAGGTCTTAACTTAATACCGGGTGCTTGTTTAAGCTTATTTAGGGCTTATGAGCTTATATGTTTTCAGCTTATGTTTCATAAGCCTCATTTCCCTGGCTTACTATAAAATATAATCCGAAAACATATAAGCAAATAAGCCCATAAATAAGCTTAATCAAACACCCCCTGACCCCCTAAATAAGCAGTTTACCTCTAGCACATCCAATACTATTTTGAACCATCTCTAATGTGGCCTCGTGGTAAGGCTCGACTTCCCTAGGTAAATCCTTCTTCGTCTACCGTACACATACACTAGCATTCATTTTAATCAATGATCTACCTATATATAACGCCTATCAAATAAAACAACCCAAATAAACATAAATCAACAATGTAGGCCAATTCACAAACGCGTAAACCAGATCCAGAAAACCCACCTTCTTAACACTGGCACTCCACGACAAAACAAGCCCCAAAAACACAATGAAAAAAAACGGGCCCCACAAATCCCAATCCCTCAACGCCTTCCCAGGATCCTCCCTAAACGGATTCGGAAACACCACCAGCTTCAAATTACTCACAATCCTCGACAAATCCCTTTTCACCGTATCCCAAACCGGCTCAGTCAACGTGTTCGGACCAGATCCGAACCCGGTCAAACTCGGCGGCTGTTGGGTTTGGGTTTGACGTGGGGGCGCCGCCGGGATGGGTTTGGTGGGGATGGAAGGAGGGGGGAGGTTGGATGGGATGAAAGGGGAGGGGGAGGAGGAGATGGGGATGGAGGCGCGTGGGGGGGAAGGTGGACGCGCGGGGAGGACGGGCGATTGGGTGTGGGAGATGTTGATGAGGTTTTCGATTTCGTCGATGTCGGATTGGGAGGTTTGGTTTAGGGAGACCGTGTCTCGTTCGTTGTATGGTGTCGACATGGTTGTGTTGTGTTAGATCTGTTGTTGTTGATGATGGTGGTTAGGAGGTTATAGGGTGGCTTGGTTTAGTGGGAAAGTGGACTTTTTATTTCTATTCTTTCATATTTCACGATTTACATGCCACTTTTAGAAGGGAAACGAGTCGAGCCGTTTGGATTAGAACGGTAACAAGCTCGAATGACCCGAGCTTAAACGAGTTTGAGCTTAAGTTTGGGTTCGTTTAATAATCAAGCTTTATATATATATATGAGTCGAGCCCGAGCTCTGGCAGGCTCGGGCTCGGGCTCGACTCGTTTTCACCCCTAAACATTTGTAACATGTACATCTTTCTGTTAATAAACGTTAAACAATATACATTTATAAAGAGGAATGAAGCAAACTTTTTTTCGTTAACATGGTTTTAACATGACGACTATTTTCATCAAACATGATGTATTTTGAAGTTTATTCTTTATTTATTAATAATAATTTATTTTATTTTTATTCATATTATTATTAGAGTAAATTACACCGTTCGTCTTTATGGTTTGCGTTGACTGCAGCCGTTACTTCTTTGACAAAAAAAATACACCATTCAACCTTAACGAGCAAATGTTATCCGTCATTAGTCTTCACGTTAACGGACTAACGCTCGCGGGGTTTACAAACCTAATACCCACTTGAGGTTATAATAGTCATTCTGTACTTCTTTCGCTTCATTTGTCCATTTATCCTCGCCAAGTCCCATACCACCTCCAACTCCATGTTTTAAAACTACAACCATTTCCATATATACACGAACAATGCTTTATCATAAATTTAGGGGTGGCAATTCGGGTCGGGTTCTGGTTTGCGGGTTCGGGTTGATAGGTTGGCGGGTCAGAAAATCTCAACCCGGACCTTACCCATTTAAATAATCGGGTCAGCTATACCAACCCTAACCTGTTTACATATAACCCGAACCTAACCCATTTAACCCAATATATACTTGGATTGGCGGGTTAAATAGGTTACACGGGTTTAATATGTTAAACGGGTTTTTGGTTGACCCATGTAAACCGTTTATATAGTAAAGTTGGCACATTAAATGGGTTAAATAGGTTAAATGGCTTTGTGGGCCGGCCCATTTAACTCGTATAATAAAACATAAATAAATTTTAATTTAAGAAAAAATCTTAAACGGGTTAGCGGGTCGGCCCGTTTAATTTATATCCAACCTGAATCTGACCTGTTTAATAAACGGGTTGGATGGGTCGACCCAAAACTGACCCAAATCTATTACACTCAACCCAAAACTGTTAATTTTCGTATCGGTTTCAGATCGGGTTTTATATCGATTCAGAAATTGTCACCCCTAATCATAATTATAAAAGCATAATTAAATCCTTTTCAATTGAGAAGGCGTCTTTTAAAGTATGGGCAAATCGCATAAAAATGTATCCATCTTAGGTCCAATTTCAATTAAAGGTACTACTCTTTTTTTTTCTCAATTTAAGGTACCCGATTTTTTTTTTTTTTTTTTGCCGATTAAGGTTTTTTTCTAACTTAAATTGAGAAAAAAAAAAGAGTAGTACCTTTAATTGAGAAAAAAAAAGAGAAGTACCTTTAATTGAGAAAAAAAAAGAGTAGTACCTTTAATTGAAATTGGAACTAAGATGGATACCTTTTTCTGCGATTTGCCCATACTTTAAAAGACGCCTTCTCAATTGAAAAGGATTTAATTATGCTTTTATAATTATGATTAGGGGTGACAATTTCTGAATCGATATAAAACCCGATCTGAAACCGATACGAAAATTAACAGTTTTGGGTTGAGTGTAATAGATTTGGGTCAGTTTTGGGTCGACCCATCTAACCCGTTTATTAAACAGGTCAGATTCAGGTTGGATATAAATTAAACGGGTACCTTAAAAAGTCGGGTACCTTAAATTGAGAAAAAAAAAGAGTAGTACCTTTAATTGAAATTGGAACTAAGATGGATACATTTTTATGCGATTTGCCCTTAAAGTATTTATCATAATTATAAAAGAAGAATTAAATCCTTCCTAATTGAGAAGGAAATTAGAAAGCTTCTTTTGATTTACTAGTATACATCAATTAATAGTAAATCAAATCTATAAATCATAAATTTGATTCATAAATTTTTGTAAAAATCAAATTATGGTAATGATTCATTAAATTTGTACAGACGATTCACAATTGTTCTTATATCGCAAAATCGTGAAACTTTTAACATAGATTCAACTTTTTGTTTATACTTTTTGGATTAAAAGCACATTAAAATAAGTTTTACATTTAAAAACTTGAATCAAAGTTAATAATTATTGTTTTTAAGCATTCTTTTAAATTGAGAAAGATTTAATCATTCTGAGTCCAGATTCTCTTTATATATGTCATTAATAGACCCGTGTTCACTAAAATTGAACCCACTTATATATTAATCTTACCCCTATTAAATTAAAACACTTATTAATCTATACCATGGCAACTGTTAATCGATTTTTTATATTAAAATGTCAGAATGTCACAGCCATTTTATTTCAAACTTGTATTACCTAGTCATTTCCAATCTTGAGCCCCAAGTTGAGGTTTTAAACTTTTGTATTCGAGAAGTTGGAACTATCTTTTGTTATAGTCGTTGGTAACTATTATTATTTAGATAATTGTACACATAATTTTGACATACTCAACACATGAATAATGTTCAAAACTGTGAAGTTTACCTTTTCAACAAATTGAATGTTGATAAACATGAAATATGCATACGTATAAATACGTGAGATCATATCAAATTAACAACTTACACGTACAAACAAGAAACATTCTCAAATTTACGTATTTGTTATAAAGACTTGCATGCACACACATTTTGGTCTTCATATAATTTTGAATTTTGATTACTTAAGCTAGTTTACAACGTGCGTTAATCCGCGTCTCTTGTAGTACAAGCTGTCACACGTCACTTTGTTTACCTTATTCCCGACGCTTTATAGTAGTATATCTTACATCAATTTCATTAACTTATAAAACTTGCATAAAATTCCTAGCACGAAACAAAACAACAATCCCATCAACTTCTATAACATACTCAACAAACACATTTCATTTTCATCTAAATTCTTTTATTCAATCAAAAATCTTAAACGATGTCGAATCAACACAATAGCAACAATAGATGGTACTTGCTAAACAAGCTAAAGAACGTCGTCAAGAAGGTCACATTTCTCATGAACTCGAATATAAACAAGTGGCGAATTATATCATCCTTTAAGGGTGGTGGTGTTGGTAGAAGACGGCTATCGAGCTTTAATGAAAAATTGGGGTTGACCATGATCGTGTCATCATCATCTGATGATGAACTAGAAGAAGAAGATGGTAATTTGGAGGTTGTTTGTGATTCGGGTTCTTGTGCTCGTGAATTGAAGAGCACGAAAAGCTTTCGTGTAGAAAGAACAAGGAGTTTTCCTCAAGAAGATGATATTGATAAGAGGGCGGATATGTTTATAGAGAATTTTTATCGACAATTGAGAATGGAGAGACAAGTTTCGTTACAACTTAGGTATACAAGAGACAGTAGTTTTGGATCATCGAACTCCATTTCGCCGTGAATATGATGTTAAATTTATAGGATGATCCTTGTAAAACCATTGATGATGACGATGAATTGAAGAAGATCGATAAGTTAAAGGTTTGAGACTCGAATTTGAATTCGACTTTACATCGACTATGATGTTTTTGAAGGCTCAAGAAAGTAATTCGGACTCAGAACATATCGACTAATAGGTCGATTCCGAGCTAGAAGAGTTTAGCTAGGGTCCTGATAATTTTGATCTCATATATTTGTTGATTGAATTCTTGGACATTCTTTATATTTATCATGTTTATTTATTTCGTTTTCTTTGTATGTTTTTTCAACGAAGTTTTTTAAATAAATTTGTATGTGACTAGCGCCGTTCCAGATTTGTACTTGTTATTTGTTAAGTGATATCATGCTTTATGATGTTTTTTGTTAAAATTGTCCAAAAGTTGATTTGGTTCATATAAAAATGATACTATAATAAGACGGGTGTTATCATAGTATCATTTTGACGTTAACGTGATGAAGATTTTATCATTTTATGTTTTAAACAAGAATGTATTATCTGACGATAGACATGGCCCAAGCCATTAATGTTGTTTTTAATGTATACATAAAATTCGTTTTCTGAGTTATCGATAACTTGAGGGCAACAACACTTTGGAAGCATTATGTACTTTTCAAATAAAACGGAGAATCTTAGGATATAAGAAACTGTATGTCATTTTTATAAGTTTGGATAAACCATAGAATGTATAGACGCATTGCTTTCGAAAATTTTACACTTTTAAGTCTATATTTTCAAATTAGCTGCCTACTTTATTTTGACTTAAAAAAGAACACCACTTTTATAAAGATTACAATTACACCCCTTTCAAACACTCTCCATTTCCATCTTTAATCTCAACCATATAGGCTATGTTTGGCACACAAAATTGTTAAGAGATTGTGCTTATTTTTTAAAAAAATAAGCTACTTAAAAAATATTCTTTATTTGGCAGACATAACTTATAAGAGATTCTAAAAAAAATAATCTTTCATAATCTCTTAAAACCAAAGGTTACTTCATGTAGCTTATAAAAATAATCTCTTTTTATAATCTTCAGCACTAGCACCATCTCCAGCACCAGCACCAATTTCAGCAACAATTACTTTCACCAAACATACCCATAATTAAACGAAATATAAGATCAAGTACCATTTATAAGTACCACACATTTTGTATACATACACCAAATTGTGAGGGAAAAGCTTGTATGGGTCCAACTGAAACGACCGTAACTTGCACTAGATTATTATTATTATTATTATTATTATTATTATTATTGTTGTTATTTTAGTTTTTAGTTTTTATTTTTTTTAACAAAACATGATCTGAAGTAACCTTGCGTTACTTTTTAATACTTTTAAAAATCTAATAAGATTAACACCCTCGAACTATTTTTAAGTGAAAGTAGACTTAAAGAGCTTTAAAACAACGAGTGGTACGACTTCTAACGACTTACTGTTATTCTTAGGGCTATTGGTATAAAAAAGCATTAAACTTGCCACGTTTTCCTATTGTAGGCATCAATCTTTTAATTTTCCTATTCGATGCAAATCTTTCACTAATCTTCCTATTCTAGCCCTATAGCAGGGAGGATTTGACGTGACAATGCTTAATCACTTTCCAACCCGTTATATTTAGCTACAATAGGAATGTTAACAAAATTTGGTGCTACAAAGGTATTTTTGGTCCCGTTATTTTTAATTCCATGAGGATTTTTTCACCTTTATAAACACCCACTTTCCCTATTTCCCCCAACGTTTGAAAATTTCAAAACCTTAAATTATGAGTTCGTGGTCTTCAGCTACATCGTGAGCAATTGATAGTAAAATTGAATACTTTTGTAACTGTAGTCGTTGATTAAGAGTGAAAACTTCAACAACAAGGAGGAATCCGTGTAAGCGATTCGTATCATGCTCTGTTTGTGAAGTTTATGAGTTTTTGGATGATGATCTTCCAAGTGAATACTACAAAGAGTTGGTGTATGGGTTCTTTCAAAGGCAGAAACGAATGAAGAAGAATGTGGATAGTCAACCGATCATTGATGCTCTTGCCTTGGACAAGTCAATCTTGGAAGAAGAGTTGAGTGCTGCAAAGTCAAAGTTGAAATTGTATGATAGGTTGTTTTTTAATCATGTTAGGATATTTTTCACTGATTTTTGTTGGGTTTGGTATGATGTTATCCAAGTAATGTAATAATTAGATTAAGTTAATGAAATGACATCAAGTATTATGTTTTATTATCTTCTGTGTTGTTTTGATATTGTAATGGTAATTGTTAAGTTTGTGTTGAGTGAAATGGTATAAGTTTGTACAGAATGCACATATGTGTGTAGACTGCATAATAAGGACACACAAATTGTTAAGTTTGTGTTGAATGAGAATGACTGCACAATATATAAATGAGAATGTGTGCAGATTGCATAATAATGACATTTGCACTTGTGCATACTACATATTGTGAAAATGAGAAAAAAATCAATAAAACTACATACTGCATTTTTCATTGATCTTAAAAGTTTAACAATGACCATCAATTAGTGCCATGTATGATGTACAAAATAGGCTATTGTTTAATGGTCATTACATAAACTGATTACATATGTTGCTAAAAATTGTTGTCCAAATATTACAGACCCAAGATATGGGCAAATTAACATTGTTCAAAGCATAACCGTGCTAAAGTGCACTTAAAACTATAAGCAAAAGATGTACACATAAACATTAGGACTCTTCAAGCATGATCTACATTAAGTGCAGACTCTGGAGTGCTGCCTTGGCCATCTATCTGTTTTGCCATATAATTCGACCATTAACATATGCAGAACCATGATCACAATTGGACCACAAACTTATGTAGAACCTAAATTTAGAAATTTGCAGCACCAACATATGCAGAACCTAAATTTAGTCAAACCATATGCAGAAATAGAAAAGTACCATATATAAGATTAAATGTCATATGGTATTCAACCCATACATAAACTACTACTACCATCCATCATAGGCAGTTAAACTACCATAAAAAAGCTACTACCATCCAAGGTTTTTTCAAGTACCATCAAAAGCTAAGGACATGACATTTAAGCTAAACAGACAACTATTAAGCTAAAGACATAACAGTTAAGCTAAACACACAACTGCTTCTAGGACATGTTTCTTTTTCCTTTCCCATTACTATCTGCAGCTCGTCCAAGTCCTGTTAGAGTTTGTTTGATTCCAAACATTTTATCTTTAATTGCTGCCCAAGTATGCGTATTTACAAGGCCTAGAACCTGAATCCTTTTACCAGGGATTGCTTGAGTTTGAACTTTCTGAGCTTGTATACTTTTTGAGGCTAAACCCTTTTTGGCTGGAACATTGAGAGAGCTTGAAATTTTTTTGGACTAAACAATTTTGGAGCTTGAACCCCTTTTTTACAGGAACACTGAAAGAATGTGGTCCAAAACACAGTTTTGCAGGAAGATTTACTTGGTCGTGAGAGCTTGAATAATCACTAGAATGATATCTTGAAACATGGCTTGAAATAGAGCTTCAATCATCAGGATAGGGTAAATGACAAGGTAGAGGAGCCATTGTGTCAGAACTTGTTTTAATGTCAATGCTTGAATTAGATTTAATGGTTATGATTTCTACAAAAAAGAAATGGTTCAGTCTAACAACTTTTGGTAGTCACATGAACATATGTGCTGTCTAATATCCTATGCTAAGTATTTTTGATGAAAATACTTGCTGTGTAATTTGCTATGGTAAAAAGCATTAAAAGAAGCACAAGAAATACTAAAAATAAGCTAAAAAGCATTAAAGGGAGTACAACATATACAAAAAATAAGCTAAAAAGCATAAAAGGGAGCACAACATTTCTGGTTTTTTGCTTGAACTCATGGTGATTAGGGTTTGACAGAAATAAGTGCAAAAATAATGTGTGTTTATGTGTGTTTGGTGTGCCTTTAAATGTGGGGAAGTTAACTATGTAAATGTGATATTTACATGCCTTTATGTGTGTTTGGTGTGCCTTTAAATGTGATATTTGCACTTTGTTGGATGAGATTCTAACTATATATTGATATAATGGAGTGTCCTTATCTGTGGTACTCGTTGTAGTCCTAAGTTGGACTATATTTGTAAAGAAAACGGGTTGAAAATAACATGTATTTTGTAAAGAAAATTGGTTGAAAATAACGGGGTCAAAAATCCTTTTGTAGTACCAAATTTTGTTAACATTCCTATTGTAGCCAAATAAAACGGGTTGAAAAGTGATTAAGCATTGCCACGTCAAATCCTCTCTGTTATAGGACTAGAATAGGAAGATTAGTGAAAGATTTGCATCGAATAGGAAAACTAAAAGATTGATGTCTACAATAGGAAAATGTGGTAAGTTCGATGCTTTTTAGACTCGTAGCTCTTGTTTTTATACAAAATAGACAAAAAATCTGAAAAAGTACCATACGGCCGATTGGTCTCTGGCCTGCTCTTTTATGAGCTATATTTTTTGCATTTTTTCCAAAACAACACTTATACATTTCCGTAACACTTGAATTTCTGGATTCTAATATATACATATAGAACATAATTTATGTATATAACCATGGCAATGGAAGCTTTCTATTACAAAAGTAGGGAGTTTGCCTCCCGTTGTTGACCCATAATTAATTAAGTTGTTCACACACTACTAAAATGACAAGAAGCTGAACATAAACATGTTTTGACACTACATAAACTTCTAAAATATAAGGGGCGTTACAAGCAATATCAAAATGGAGTAAGGGACACTCGTAACCTATACCCGAGCGTAGCCGTTAATCTCCCTAAAAGCACTCCTACTAGCTATCTACGTGCCCCATCACCTATCTTCAAGTACCTACATGAAACATGAGCTGAGAACGTTAAGTCCCTATGACTTAGTGAGTAAACGGAACCTATACATAAGAATACTTGTAATTATAACTTGAACATAACAGTAAACGACATAGCCTGAATGGTACGACTTATAGTCGTCTTGATATTTGTACGTTACATGAATGGTACGACTTGTAGTCGTCTTGGTACTTATACATGACATGAATATGATTTCTATTCTGAATTTCATGATTAATATATGATATCTGATCACGTGCTTCTAACTAGACGATGGTTGGCTATCTTGCTAAATGAGAACTTCCTAAACCATCGAGTACTCTTCTTGGGGTATAACTTGATGTCGCTCTTATTCATACTCGGGTCATCCACAAAGGACACTTAAACATGTAGCTTGATATACTAATTCTAAACATGGGTCATCCACAAAGGATGTACATACTATTATAAGCACGGGTCATCCACCAAGGATGCTACTAAAGGAGTTCGACATTGTGCATTTCTTAGGCATGCTACTTGACTTGTGGTGCGTTTCTTAGGCACTTTAAACTTGTCAAATGATGCTTCTTGTGAGAATAATATTCATGGTTTGTTTCGACTATCTCCAAAACCTTGCATACGTTCTATCATCATGTTCAATCTAGTAATGAAGCTGATGAACCGTTACTCACCTCTAGGTCTTATTTAGCATTCTGTAAGCTTTTTGATGCGGCAGTTGTAAGACCTCACAAGAAGTTTTACAATCCTCCTAGGCAGTGTACCTAATCGTTGTAGTGTAGTATATGTAAGACTTTGGGAATTGATCGTTCTCTAAGGGAATAGTGTATGTGAAGGCCAAAGTGTATGTAGAGATAGGTCTAAATTAAAGGTGAGGGATGATTATTTTTGTATTTTTATATTTTATAAAAAGCAAGTAAAAATCTCAGGGTTTGAAGATTGGGCGGCTTAACTACTAATTAATTAAACCTAAAGCTAATAATTAAACTAAATTAAACTAATAAACAAGAAAAGTAAAGTGGAAACTCTTATAATGAGGAAAACGTGTTTACTTAGATTTCTTTACTCCCTAGTTATCTCCTATTGATATGTCCAATTGTCACGTTCTTGTTTTAATTGAAGCGTTGTATTCTTTAATATCCGTTGTGGGGAGGTGTCAAAGTCCCCAACTCTATGAACGTATAAGTCTCCCCTAAAAACCTTAAAGTTTATTAAGTTTTCTAGGATCTGCAAGCCGCAATTTACACAATAAATACAATGAGAAAAATCAATAGTGCACTCTATGGTTGCATTAGTAAGATGTTCAAGCTAGCACATATAAGATAGAAGCCAGTTTTCCTATTCCTAATGCTAAGTAATCAATTAAACAAGAGACAACAATTCAATAATCAATAACTAGGTTTTATTAGATCTAAGCAAACACAAATAAATCTAGCCTAGCATGTTATAACGAAGAAAAGAAAAACAAATAATCAAACAATACGTAGACATATTGAATGATTAAACTAATAACTTATCTTCAATTACACATGAATAAAAAGGCTGAAAAAGCCCTACAAAAGCTATCAAAATCGTCTAAGGTCTTGTCCTCCAAAGTGTTACTATGAATAAGAAAACATTCCAAAACTATATATAGATTTACAATTGAAACGGCGTCACTTGCAATCTGTGACGCCAACAGCTCGCCTTAAATTAGGGTTTCGTCTATGTAATCACCATCATGACGCCGTCAGGTAGGTCTTGAGGCCGTCATATGTAAAATCTTCTAAGCTGTCACATTGTAAAATTGCAGTAAGTTCGGGTCTTCAAAAATAAGTGACGGCATCAGGTTGTAGACCGTGACGCCGTCAGGTCTCCATCTTGACATTCTTAACTTGCTCGTTTTTCTTTCTTTTCTTGTCGATTTTGGTCCAAATCATGCCGGTTTTCACAATTCTCGTCCCAAGTACCTATAATGCAAAAAGAAACGATTTATAGTAATATTTGATCAATTTCATATGACTTTTAGGCTTAAATGACCCCTTAAAAAGGTATCAAATAAATTCTTATCACTTTTCACGAGTACGTAATCACATGATAATAATTCTAATGCTATTAGAACTTGTTAACACATATATCTAACATGTATTGGGTTTGAACAACTTAAACTTCATCACCTAAGGTGCTATATCATTATAGAACACACTTTTACAAAAACACTTTTTGTGAAGAATTTATGGGTTGCTGCTGTATTTTGCACTTTAGACTAATTTAAATACCAATTGAGCCAAAACATAAAGAATTTCAATTAAAGTAGACTCAGAGGGCTACAACTTTCGTTTAGACCTCATCTTAACCTGGCACATGGTCTACTCTCTACTGTCCTATGTAGTCTGCGCATTTTCTGGAAAACATTGCTGTCCTACTTTTAAATATCACCAAAACGACCCAAAATTCATGATAAACTATTCTAATATTCACCAAACTTATTTTACAGCTTATTTAACTTGTCAAGATCATTTTTCATCAAGCCCATAAGCTATCTTGCCAAATTAATCGCTTAATATGCTTGTACCAAACACTCATTGTCTTAACCTTCTTAAACATAATCATCAACTATCATCTTGAATCCTTCTATATAATTAACAATAACATGATTACATGATTCTCAACATATTTACATCAATAATACTTCTAACATCAAATTCACCATTGATTAAAACTAGGTTTACATAACTTCTAAGTTGCATAATATTCTTCTAAATTCATATAAACATAATTCTAATCATGAACTTACCTTGAATGGAATAGGATTATGAGGACTGGAATATCTCTAAATCACCAAGAACATCATCACTTGTCCATGAAGAACACTAAACCCTTATTCTTGAATAAATCTTGAAACACTTAGTACTAATCTTGATAAATGAAAGGACAAGTAATATTTTCCCCTCTTTATTGCCATATGATGCCACGTTCCATACAACACACACAATACGTGTATTTATTTTAGCTAAATTCTTAGTTTACTTCATGATAAGGAAAGATATATAAGCTTATCTTGTAATTTTCATAATTTGGCAAGGTTAGTCCCTGTCATTAGATTTTTTTGCATCTTTGGACCTTTTCATTAACTATCTGCATTCTAAGTCCTTATCTCGATAAAATACTAACATAAAGACTTTTATTAGTGCCTAAAGGCAATATATAAGTCTATTAGGGTGTTACACTAACTCACACTGAAATACATATTTTAAAATATAGAGCAATAAACTAACAAAAAAAGACACTGATTTTTGCCAAGAATGTTAATGCTAGTTTATATTTAGCAATTTGTAATTGGTTTGAGTTATTAACAATCCATCGATCTAGTTTAAGTTCTTTTATTAGAAGAAATTGTTGTAGAAGAGTACTTCAACCTTCGTTTCTATATGATAAAAAACCCAAATCGACCCATTCATAGATAAACGGGTCAAAATTTGCTTGAAACATTATCAAGTGACAAGTTTCCAATTCAAAAGATTTCAACCCAAATGAAACGATGCCCACAAGTCCGGCAATCCCAACTAGCACGTGCAAAAAAAAAAAAAAAAAAAAAAAAAAAAAAAACATATGCAAACCATGGTAGTTCCAACTCTCACATGCGAAGCTGGATCCACAAGCAAATAGGCCAAACTACCCATTAGAATAACTCAAAGTAGATGAATAGAGAGCAAAGAAAAACAATGCATATAGGGTGCATTCCCACTTTACCGAGCATCCATAAACCTGGAATATTGCAGACAGAAATTGTGCCAAACACCCTTACACTGAAACATTGCAGACATAGTGCTATCCCACCATGCCGAACACCCAAAAACTTGCAAAAATTGCAGACAAAAAAATGACCCCTTGCGCCAAACATAAAAAACCTTTGAGTGAACAAAAAAAAAATGACCTATTGCACCAATCATCGAAAAACTTCATGTTACCTTTTAACTCTTGCACCATTTTGCCTATGAGAGGTGAAATCTTGGTTCATATTGTGCATACAAGAATTGATGTCAATCTAACTCTTTATATTTTTCTACATACCAGTTACTCATAAAAACTAATAAATGGCATCACATGCATTTACCTTATAAATGATCGAGCTACTTCTTTTGTAAGACTATTACTTTATTAGAAAGAAAGATAACATTGATAATGTCCAAACACCAATTTTCCTACAACGAACATCACAATAAACAAATAGCTCGAAATACGCTTCTTGGATGGCTTTTTTCCGCATCGTCCTTCTCAAATAGCTCCAAATACACTTCACTTTATTTTTAGCTTCACCTCTTTCAATCGCTTTTTTTTTATCGTCCTTCTAAAATAGTAAAACAATAAAAATGAGAATCAGTACCCCAAAAGATGCAATGTTGAGTATGAAGCATAAATAAACCTTTTTCTATGGACATCTAGTCCTGTTATGACCCTTTTTTTAATAACCACAAGATTTTTTTTCTTCAAGTCCAAAGAGACCTCTAAACCAAGCGTTACACTTATAGCACGTTTTTGGTGACCTTTTTTCTTCACTGGAACAACAGGGTCAGAAACTAATACACGTTGTGACATGTTGCTTTTTTTCTTTGAAATGCGTTGTTGTGATATGTTCTCTTATTGCGCAGATGATATATCATCATCTATATTTAGGTTTAACTTGGCGCTAGTCTTCTTTCTTCTACTATGTTCTTCCAAAAGACCATTAAGAATCGCATCAATTTTATTAATGTCATCAAGGGAATCTCATCCAGCTTGTACTATTTTGTTGAATTTTTCTCGAATGGACCATATAGTTAATAAAGTAACTTCTTTTGTAGCTATATCATATCATTTTTATCTCACCGTCGAGTTTCAATACCTCCCACCTTATATGTTGCCTTCATAGTCCACCTTGGTATTATGTAATCTTCTGGAATGGTTGTTAAAGTATCTTGTCTCATGATGTAGAGAATATGTTTGCACAAGATTCCAGAAGTATCAAACCTTGCATAGGAACAAGTAATAAAAATATCCGAAGTAACATTGTATTCAATGGTTTTTCAATTTTCCTTATTACCTTTCAAAAACCAGACACAGTAGATAACCTTAACACTATCTGCGCTTAATATTTGAGGACCACAATCAAAACTGGCCTTCCACTCTTTCTTAAATATAGCATAAATATTCCGTCTATAGCATCTTGCTGTCATATTTTCAATCGGATGATTACTATATATTGTGGGTTTTGAATTCAAAGTTCTAAAATCTTGGTCTTTTTCTGCACTTCTTCAAGAACTCACAACTTTGTCATACTGGACTACAAACTCATTTAGCATGGTCTTAGCGTTGACAAAACCATAGAAAAACGAATGTATACTTTCACTCCTTCCAATGGTTGTCATGCCAGCAAGAAATGAATCTTTTAGATATGCTTTTACCCAATAACGACGCAACGTGAACATGTTTCCCAACCAACTATCATCTTCTACGCTATGTAGTTATATCGGTCAAAAATCTCGTATCGTTCAAGGTCCGAGATTTGAAATATCGGTTATCGCGGTGAGATATCGGTTTATATATATATATATATATATATATATATATATATATATATATATATATATATATATATATATATATATATATATATATATATATATATATATATATATATATATATATATGTATGTATATATATATATATATACTAGTTTCTAAGCCCGCCCGATGGGCGGGCATAACTTGTAATTTATATTTTAATTTTTTGTAGTCCGAGGATCGCCTAACATAAACACATTAATGTCTACACACAATCAATGCTTTCCTTGCACATTTTCTCCTATACCAATGCACATACCGCTTCATGGTCCAGTCTAATTGCATGAAGTTCTTTATATTTATCATCCAAATTCCTTTGTAACTCCATTATAGTTGTATCCCATTTATGTAGTTTCTCCTGTATACAATGACCAACATGAAACACAACCAAGATAAATGTAGGATCAAAGACATTATTACACACCTAAAGTTCATCATGTAGTTCCTTTGAAATTGTTGGTTATTGGTATCCAATTAAATGTTGCTAAAAAAAGGATACATGCTGGCTTTTCATCAGACCTACATATTGGAATATTTGATCTTTGACCGTCATTCTTAAATGATACGCCTTACAAAAGTATTGATATAGAAAATGCACAAATCAGACCAGTAAGTAAATAATCAGCTAACCATAGTTGCAACTTTGTTCCTTCTTATGCGCATGAACTCATTTCTTACCGCCATTGCTCTAAACCCAGTTTGAATTACTAATGCAGATTTTTGTAAAAGCTTGTATGATGTTCTTGCTATACATCCACGAATATGCTTTTTTATGCGTATAGATGCAGCTTCTTTCCTTATGTATTCATAAAATATACGTGCAAGTTTTCTTGTTTGATGGCAAAATTGTCATTTCATACTTTTGGTTGAGAAATACTGAACTACTTATAAATTTGGCATAAAATAATGTTAATGAATGTGACCTTGTTAAGGATAATAAACTCTTTACATGTGAGATATGTTATGATATGTCTTTGAATTCTTGCTGTTGTTGTCAGAATGTCAGTTCTCCTTGCATCTAATTCAGCCATCTGTCCAGTCCTAAGAAAAATCTTGGATTTCCCTATCTGAAAATATAGGTAAATTAGCTCAAATGCTTTAATTCTTGTTACCTGTTTATATCGTATGATATTATTATAGTCATAATAGATAAATTCATATTTACTAACGGATACCGCTTTAATCCAAATCTATCACAAATTGTCACAAATTGCTGCACATAATATTATAGTCATAATAGATAAACTCATATTTACTAACTGATACCGCTTTAATCCAAATCTATCACAAATTGTCACAAATTGCTGCACATGTCGACTTCTCATCAGACCTGCATATTAATCATTATTAAACTTTTATTTCATGGTCAATCAATATACACCCATTGTGGTAATTGTAATTTTACCTTCTGTAATTGTAGTATCACAAATGCTTTTATATTACCCTCTGTAATTGTAATTTTGGCGGTTGTGGTAAGTAGCGCCATTGGACTAAAATATAATAGAAAAAGTAACTATTCAGAGACAAAATCAGGCATCTGTCATATGAACCAAGCAGGCTAGGATAATAAATTTGTTTTTAGGAGATCGTCATGAATTGCTTGTACCTGTTTCCCTTCCGGGAGTCCTGTACACAATGCAAACCAAGTTTAATTGTTTTGGCCATTGACGATGGTGAAATGGTGGACTCGCTGGCAAAGTTGCATTAAGATGTCCAGTACTCCGGTTGCTGCAATCATTTGCACCTCTACGATAACAGATGATAAAAAGGTGAGAAAAAAATTATGCAAAACATCGGCACCAAGTTCCAAATCATAGAAAAAACATGATGTTAAACACCTTTACAATGTACTTAATCCAAAATTTAATCATGAATTGACTAAAACACATAAGAAAAATGGTCATTGTGGCAAGACCAGAAACATAGGAAACATGATGCTAAACATAATGGTATTAAATAAACCACAAAAAGGCAATTAGTATAAGTTTATAAACTTTATCAGTAGCTATTCGTTTACAAATGCGTCACTCCAATATGAGCATTCTGACATGAAAAAAAAGAAGTGAGATCACATTAAATTTGCTGACCAACAAATGATAAAAAGAAGAGAGAGAGAGAGAGAGAGAGAGAGAGAGAGAGAGAGAGAGAGAGAGAGAGAGGCTATTTATTACTCTTCCAAGGCACAAGCATAATCCAAGTCTTTGCGCTTCATTAGCAGAAAGATCGCAAATCCTTGTTCCATTAGCTGCTCGATTTGAAGAGGCTCCATGACTTCTGAAACAAACACACAATCTATACAGGTATAAGAAATTTCTTGATGTAACACTTCGCTCACTGAAAAATAGTAGGGTTGAATGCTGGTTTGGCGGGCTTAGTCACTATCGATAATTTTATTGCGTGGTACCTCATGCCACTGGATCTCTTGTTGTATTTGCAGTGTTGCACCTCTAGTTTCAATGAGTACACTTGTAGGTGCCAGTCCTCTGGCCTAGTGCATAAGATTATTCCCTGCATGATCCCTCATGGTTCTATAATAATCACTACGCTTAATCGTAGGACACATGAGGTTTTATATTTCTTCTCAACGATGTATTATTGCCAACTGGAAGCGTTATGTCCTTTACCATTGGTATAATTCCTCGCGTCACTACTGAGGACATTTAGAGTCTTACGAACAACCTCACAAACATCAAGGCGTACAGCCTCTAGAAATGGCTGGTGTAAAACAGATTGTAATTGTTATATGAGTTTTTCTCATTAATATTAACACATATAATTTTCAAAAGCTCTTTAGCTTCTTTACAGTCTCTCTTTTTCGTCTCGATATTGCCCATAAGATATCTTCAGTTTTTATGCAAAATCTCAGATGAATTAAATATCACAGAGCTTCTATTGAGTATTTTCTTACGCATATTTTTTAAAGTTGCAAGATATACATGATAGAACTACCATCAATGGAAGAATAAATGTGTCTAAATGCATATGCATGCTAAATAACAATCTACAATTACTCTCTTTTTGAGAAAGATGAAGAAATTTAGTGGCATACATGGATACATCAATGCTTCCCAGAAGTCAAGCTTGCTTAGAAAGTTTATAGTTATTGCCATAAATACCTCATCATCTCTTGTAGCCAAAGCCAATAATGGATCTATTTTGACCAACTTTAATGCCAAATCTGTGAGAGTACGAAATTGTGTTAATCTTTTCAAAATATATTAAGGCTTAATCTTTGAGTGATATATTAGTTTTCAGAAAAATGATTTAGGAGATTCCAATGTTGCAAGCATCAGAAATATGTGCCCTTACAACCTATTAAACCCATTCGACTAACCTGAGCAGCCATTCCCTTCTTGGTTATTTTTTTGATTTGACCCGTTTGAGATAAAAAGCAAACCTAATCGACCCATTCATCTAAAAAGGGTTACAATTGCAACCTCTAAATTATACATCGGAAAAGGGAAAGTGTATATGTATGTCAAAACACTAAATCCACAAATCCACAGTGGCAGTCTTGAATTATCCGAAACTTGGGGATTAGATAGATGATCGTTACCCCGAAAGAACAAATTGTTGGCCATCTATATTTATGTTGCATAGCTTACCATGACTCACAATGAGAATAAACTCCCATTTAGCTTCTAGAGAGCACAATTGCAGCTGTCAAAAGCGCCTCTTTCCCAAACAGTCCCATTGACCCAAGAAAGCAAAAAAAAAAAAAAAAAGGAACAGCAAAACAGTTCTTATTAGAAGCAATTTTCTAATAAGCACACTGTTTTTAAATGCTTGTTTGGATACGCTAATGGTGAAAATACTAAACCACTACTATACTTAATGAGCTCTACCAGAACAGATTTTAATAAATCTAGCACACTCCTTTAATGTTGCTATTTTGCAGCAGGCCAAAAATTCACGTGAAATCCCACTAAAAGCCATCGAAATACCCGTTAAAAATGACCCAGTTCACCCCTTTACTACTGATGTTTCACAGCAGTCATGTACACACATTAAAAACAGTTTTGGTTACCTAAACATTGTTTTCTCACCATTGCAATAGCGTTAGGGAGTGTCAAAATTTGTCGAAGGCCACTATTCTTATTCTTTGACTTAAGGCACAACTCATCTGGTTTCTGGAGCTTCATGGTCCTCCCAACCTCTTTCCGTACAAATATTAAGCTATCATCATCAGCCACCATCACTCAAGCTACTAATAATAACTATAAAAGAATAATTTTTTTTTCAAATATAAGTAAATTCATCGACTGTAATTTGAAAGTTACACCCATTATACAGTTACATTTAGTAATGCATTGAAAGTGCCTCAAACTGCCAATGTCTAAAGTAGACAAACCTGATGTTGAGCTGTAAGTCGTTTGTGTCTTTTTATACGACCTGTACATGAAATCTCTAGAGCGTACTGCTGCAACTTTAAAGCATACAATAAAGTAACTGTCAGGCGTTAACACATAAAAAGCGCACCAACATATCCTAACGTTTGAATCTGATCCAACTTATTGGACACATGTTACCTGCTGGTGGGCGTGCTTCTTGCGTGGATGTTGTTATGTGCATATGGATGGGAGCAGCAGAACTGCTTTCAGTATACTGACCATTTCGTGTGTCACCCTCAATTCAAAGAATAAGGGTACATATATATTTGGACCATGTTGTATCTCAAGTCAAGTAGAATATCTAAAAGCTAGCAGGATAATAACATACATACCTTAACCATTCCAAATTTCTGGAAAATACTTTTGAGATCTTCACGTAAAACAACATCCTTATTGTCTTTGTACATGTCAGCGGATGTTTTTTAATCTTTGCATCATTATTCTTATTATCCTCTTCAGCTTCATTAGCCTCTGAATGGTTTTCTCATCAGCCTTTGGTTCACTCTCTTTCTTGGTCTCGCTCTCCAATTTCATGGAATATGGTTTAGCATCACCGGACTTGACATGGTTATCAATTCAGCTGATATGCTCTTCAACTAAATGCAACAATTAAGCCTTTCGGGTGTCTGTTACCATCAAAATAATAGAATATATTCAGATCAATGAATATTATAACTAACAACAGCGTCAACATGAAATCTGATAAATAACTCAGGTGCCTGCAATGTATAACAATCTCTTAAGTGTTCAGTTAACCAAACATGAAATCTGATAAAATCTAATTAAGCATATTGATTTTGCATTTTATTTCATTTTAGATGCATCATTGAATTACCTGTTCCGCATTAGCATATCCAGAGACCTTTGCAATCGCATGTAACCCAAGCTTAAGCGCCTTTTCTTCCTCTAAGCTCCGACTTTCAGCATTGTTGCCATCCCCTATGTTTGTTGTTTGCTCCTGCAACAAAAGCTCGCTCGTTATGCTGTGCATAATGAGGGTCCCCGTTAGCGAGTAAGTTACACCTGAAACAACCGATTCTGTTCAAAAGTTCTAGCACTAACTGCAAAAATAATCAGTCAAGTTTTTAAACTTTCCATTGTAAAATTGTATACACAAAAACATAAAGAATAAAAGGTTTTAGTACAAAACAAATTTTAATAGCCAAAGATAAGATATGAACCTGCGTCAACATTGTTCAATGAGAGAATCCCATTGGGGAGCCACGTCGTTCAGAAAATTTAGCCATTGATTCATAAACCCTACTTGTCATAAGCTCTGATGACCTGTTATGCATACACAAATCACATTTTGAAACCCTTTCTAAAGTAGCACATGTTGGCCTGCAACATCAAACAATCCATTATGTATTTATTTATTTATTTGCCATACTTGCATAAATTTTGTATATGGAAGACAATAAGTTTGACCGAACTCTGGAAGAAAAGACGTACCTGCATTGAGTTAAGAGTATCCCAACGGATCTACTGAGGAAACTTCCCATAATACCACGCCAAAGCTGTATATATCAGACCTACAAATTCCATTTAAAAATCATCCTTAAATTAATATCTAAAAACTTGTACGAATTCTGCCAAAGTAATAAAAAGTAAAGGATTGCTTTCAGATAATCAGAGATGAGAGTGATGCCTGGCATTATAGCAAAGAACGGAGCATGTGTTTCATCATCCATATCGATGAGGTACTCAGCGTAAAAATTTATCCAGATGATCGCTCTGCAATAAATTGGTATTCATCAATATTTTGCTTGTAATTATAGTCTTTATAAAGAACACATTTCCAACAGAAAAACAATGAAGTAATACATCATGCAATAACTTAAGGAAATTATAGAGTTCAAACTAACTTGTTTTTCTTCTTCCTCTGCTTTGTCTTCCTCCAAAGTGGAAGAAGCTTATCTCCAACAACAAATAACAACTCTGAACCTAGACCAGCTAAATCTAAACGATAACAACCTGTTACTAAAGGAGCCATTACAATCTATAATTCTTGATGGTGACCATATAATAAGCAATGATTTTAAATAGCAATTTATAGTACACTTAGTAGAGTAAATCTAATTAACTTTTCCTATTAATAATGAATAACCCCACTTCAAATGTAGAGTTTGACCCACCAGTGTTGTAAAGTCATATTATAAAACAGATGAGATTGTGATATATGCAGAGCAAGAGAAAATGAATTCAAAAACATGTTTACCTCTGCCTTGTACGAAGTACAAAATCCAATGCCAGAAACGTGATAAGCAAATAATGACCTGTAAAAAAAAAAAATAAAACGTGATACAAATAACGTGGTGAATAATATAAACACCAATGCATTGTTAATTCTTAATGACCAACATACCTCGTAAATCCAGTCGAGAGCCTTTCTTGAGTGGTTGCTTTGCTGTTATGAAATCAACAACACATACACAACACAAATATGTCAGATTTAAACATTAAACAAACAAATTTATATATATTAATTCAATAAACCTGAATTCATTCTAGTCTTTTTCTTTTCCTCGAGCTGTTTTCCGGTTGCATCAGTTTGTTTTGCTTTTGAAATTCTCTGTGAGTATCTTAGGGGCTGCATGTTACTGTGAATTGTTAATCGACTTTGTAAATATGAAGTACCTGAATAAAAAGCGATGTATATATACTGTAGGATTAGGTTAAACATTAACAAAATCTTTAAGATAACATTAGATATATTCCAAACTTATCTTATATCTTTTAAGGAAAATATCACAAAAATCTATAGTAACACGTTTTATGGGAGAATTTTTTTTTTTTTTTTTTTTTTTTTCTGGGAAAAATATGCATACACGTTTTCTTGTATTTGTTTTTCCTGCATGTGAATGTAAATTTAAATCAATTAGGTACTCCTCATCAATTAGGTACTCCTTATCAATTTTGTTTTGGAAAATATATAACAAAAATTGTATTGATCTAGTGGTAGAGATGTTGCTTTATATTTGGAGAGAACCCATGTTCGAACCTTAAAAAATCCATTTTTTAATTTCACTAATATCTGCATGTAAAAATTCCGAAAATTGTGTAACGCAAAAAAAAAAAAATGCTTACATGGACCGAAAATTGTTTATAAAAAAAAAAAAATGCTTACATGGACAGAATGTGATGACATGGCTGATAATGAAGTACATGGCGATGATGTGGCAATGAGGTGGCGTTTTGTTGAATTATCTACGTGTAACGCCTCCTGTTATATATAATGTATAGATATATGTGTATATATATATATATATATATATATATATATATATATATATATATATATATATATATATATATATATATATATATATATATATATATATATATATATTAAAATCATAAAAGAGCATAACTGCATAGTCCCAAAGATTACACCCTATCAATTACAGAACCGAGTTGCAAAGATTACACCCTAATAGATAGTATTCAAATCCAGGAGTTCAACATAATAGCATGAAATTAAAATTAGTAAAGCTTGAACAGAAAACATGAAAGAAAACAAACATAATTTAATTGCAATCCAAGGGTTCAGCATCGGAATCAACATCCTCTAAAGCATTCAATTCTTCATCCAAGTTACCACCGACACCAAGATCTTCCTCTTCAATACTAATCTCATCATCGTCATCTCTATAGCGCTCCCTTTTACTTCTTGTACTTGGTCCGATGTTTTCATTTCCTCCCATCGCTTCTCTCACATCCGACCAAAGAAGACCATCCCCTGCATCCACAAAGTCTTGAAGCTCATTCTCCGTTGGTATCGTCCACTCATCGTTTTCCTCTACATCTCTCAACAAGATAGGGTCTAAAGACTTGTTGGTTTTTAAAGACTCAAATCGCCTTCGTAGCCTAGTGTTGTATTGGATGAATACAAGGTCATTGAGCTTTTGTTGCAAAAGACGATTCCTTTTCTTCGAGTGTAAATGGTCAAATGCACTCCAATTGCGTTCACAAGGTGAAGCACTACAAGTTTGACCAAGGACCGTAATAGCAAATCTTTGAAGCAAATGTGTATCGATCCCATAAGAACGCCACCATATAAATGGTGCAAATTTTGTTCTAGTCCTTTTAGCAGAATCTGATCCAAATTGGCCCCGAGAATCAATGTACATATTCAACTCTCCCCTCAGAGTGTCGTTTTCGTGTGGATCAGGAACAAGTTTGTCAATGGCAGCATAAAGACTTGTCGTAATCTCACTATTGTGTTCAAGATTTGCATTTTCTCTATGAAAAACAGCAGGGTTGAAGAAACATCCAGCTGCACATTAATAAATGAAAGTTTTACAAACAGAAGCTTCAAACCGAAAGCTGAATAACAAGCATGAACAGAAAGAAAGCTAGAAGTCTAGAACAGAACATAAAGTTGAATAACAAGCAAGGACAGAACAGAAGCTAGAATAGAACAGAAGTAAGAACATAACACAAAACAAAAAGTTTCAAATGGAAGCTTCAAACAGAAAGCTGAAATCTGAATAAGAAAGTTTCAAATTAATACCTGCATGTAAAGGATGATACAGTTGGTCGGTCCACCTTATCTGAATCATAGACAAAACTCTAGTGAGTAGTCTTTCATTTGACCCACCTTTCAAATTTTTGGTTATTTGCTCTTTAGCTCTACTCATCGCATCATAGATATAACCCATGCATGGCTTCTCTTCCGTATCAACCAACCGAACCACATCCACCAAGGGAGCGAGTACTTGACAAGCTAGATAAACATTGTCCCAAAATTCTTGTTTTGCAACTACTCTCTCGTCTCTCTTTCTCGCTGCCTTTTTTGCAAAGTCACTTTTGGTCCATTGTTCGGACACAAATAACACTTGCAAATGATGTCGATTCTCATACACACTTTGTAGAGTATAGAATTGAGTTGCAAACCTAGTTACACAAGACCTGTGCAACTCCTTATTCTTTGTCAACCGCCGCATCATATTCAAAATCCTTCCGTGGTTATAAATGTAAACCACGACTCCTCTTGCATCACTCAAAGCATTCTTTATTTTTGGTATTTTCTCCCCTATATCTCCTATCATATGATTCACACAATGTGCTGCACATGGTGTCCAAAACAACTTGGGATGTTGTTGTTCTAAAATCCCTCCCGCAGATTTGAAGTTTGAGCCGTTATCTGTAATAAACTATAAGAAAAAAAAATAATTAAATAATATGGTTAAAAGTAATTAAAGCTATGAAATCATCAAGAAACTAAAAGTAGTAGTACCTGCACTATGTTTTCTTCTCCAACATCTTCAATCACTTCGTTAATCATGTTCACAATTAAATTAGCATCCTTTACATGCTCCGATGCATCAATTGACTTGAGAAATACCGTGCCCGTAGGACAATTGACTAAAAAGTTTATCAAACTCCTACCTTTCCCGTCTGTCCAAAAATCAGACATGATGCTACAACGGTATTTCTGCCATTGTGGCCTAAACGAATCTACAAATTGTTTCGTTTCTTCTAAAGCATCTTTCAGCAATGTTACACGAAGATTATGATAACTTGGAGCAGGTATAGATCTTCCATAGTCTCCAATAGCATTAATCATATCTTGAAAGCTTTGTCACGTACGACATTGAAAGGTAACCCAACCGCATAAGCCCAAGCCGCAATTTTTTTCCATGCAACCATCTTCAACTTCTGTTTTATTGGATTGTTTTTATCCATTGTGCTTTGATTTGTTTTTCCATGATCATTCTTAAGTATAGAATCAAGAGGACCATGGACATTAGTAGCACCTACCGACTTTCGTTTCTTGTACCTCATCATCGGCGTCTGATAAATCTATCATATTTGATGACCTTAGAATTTCTAAATTTCTCTTTTTTTCCTTTGTTACCTTATCCTTTTCGTGCAATGATGCAAGAACCCTCTTTGTTATTTCTATTGTCACCTTAGGACAACCGGTTACATCTCCTTTTGTATGAGTAAGGTGTTGTTTTAACCTTGTGATCCCTCCCGACATTCTCTTGTCACAAAGAGTACATCAAATAATTCCCTTTCTTGTGGGATCTTTCCAAACACCCCATTCCCAAGCCATATCCCCACTCGTACATTTTAGACCAGTACCGGCATCCGATGAAGTATTATTAGCACTACTATTCGGATTTATGGAAGCATGGGAAGATTGACCTTCCATACTTTAACATATCAGTAACTAACCTAGCTAATGACAACACATTAATAGAAAATAAGTAGGCTAGTAGGCTAATCACAGAATGACACAAGTTACAAAATCATATTTCAGTAATCACAAAATCAGTAGCCATTAAGATTTGAGTAGCTAATCACAGAAGTAATCATATCACAGAATCAGTAGCCATTCAAAATAAGTATTGAGTAGTAAACTAGTAATCACAAAATTAGTAGCCAACTAGCCATTCAAAAATTCAGTAAGCTAGTAACAAGTAATCTATTCAATTAAGAAACCACAATTAATAAAGTCAAGAAAGAATGGTTAATTAATAAAGTCATATCATCAATTAATAAAACAAGAAGAAAAGAAGTTGTGTTTAATTACCAGTTAGAGGATGAAGAAAGAATGGTTAATTAAGGAAGAAGAAGTTGTATCTATTAATATGTATCTGTATCATCATATCATGCCGCACTCATTAATTAGGGTTTTAATTGGGCTATTATTAAGTGGGCTGTTATTAAATTGGGCTGCAAAAAAACACAGGAAAAATATAACTTTCAATATCTCGCCAAAATCTCGAAAATCTCGCGAATTTCAAAATATCGTCAAAATCTCGGTAAATCTCGTTGATATTCTCGGATCCGAGATTTAGGGCCGAGATTTTCATCCGAGATTATTTTTAGGGGTGAGATCCGAGATCTCGGTGAGATCTCGCTGAGATTAACTACATAGCTTCTACATGATATTTCTCCTTCAACGTCCCCAATCCCGATTCAAATTCTTCAACATATTTGCTTTTAACCCATCGAGTGTATATATCCTCGAAATCATCATATCGAGATCAAAATGGTTGTAGATGCTCTAAAACATGCATTTGAATATGCCATGCACAATACCAATGTTTCGTGTTTGGAAAGACTCTTGAAATTGCTTTACCCATTGCCAAATCTTGGTCTGTAATGAGAGCTACAAGCGGGCACTCATGTACACATTTTAGAAACTGCTCAAATAACCTTTTAAACGTTTTTTCAGTCTCATTTTCAACAACGCTGCCCCTAGTAGAATAGATTGGCCATGGTGGTTCATTCCAACAAATGGTGCAAATTGAAAACTAAACTTTTTTTTTTCTTATAAGTAACATAAAAAACAACAACGTCACCGAATTGGCAATACGATGTTTATGATCTCCCATCTGCCTAAAACACATTTTGTAGTACGCCATATTCCTTTATCTCCATTGCAAAGTAAAAATCTTTATCCAACTCAACCTTTTATTTAAAATGCATGATAATTCCATGAAATTTTGTGCCTAAGTTACATTTTCTCTCTTCACTAACAATAGTAGAACATCGAACTCGAGTGAGTTGATCCTCTTCACCACCTCTAAACGCATTATCTATTTTAGTGATTTCTGAAGGTTTCATCCCTGCTTTAGACAATAATGTTACAAAATCTTTGCATTCATTGGAACGATGATAGATGCTATGAGACCTTTGCTTGATTACTTTTGATGGAGAATCAAAAGGGTGATTTTGTTCATCACTAAACTTGTCTACAACCCACTCACCTTCACTTGATAATGTCACTTGAATTAGGGCCTTAAAACCGGTCTGCGTAATACAACGACGTTTTACATCATCGCGTAATTGTCTTTTATCATTCATATCCTTAAACCCTTCCTTGTTACATGAAAATATTCGTCGATAAACTTTGTTTGTGTCTTTGTATCTATTAAGTTGATACTTTCAAATACCAAAACCCTTGGATAGACCATACTCGGTATAAAAATCATATGCATCATCAGAAGTGGAAAATGTTCTTCCTAGTATAGTATACCTTAAAGATCCATTGTAAATTTATGTATGATCTATAACTTCTACTTGCATGAGATAACCATTGTTGTTGATATCATCGATTAGCGTATGTTCAAATTCATCATTATTTTCATCTATTAAGAACAAAAGTAAGAAAAGTAAGATAATAGAACAACTAAAAAAAGTCACCAATACATGAACTTAAATGTATAAACAGAACCAAACCAAACAATCCTAACATATCTAAAGAAGTTATATACTCCTGGGACGACTGAGCCAAACCAACCACAAAAAAAATAAACATCTACCCCATAAAAACTTATGTCAGGAGACAAAAAGACTAGCGAAGCATGGGAAATTCTGTTGGAATGCAATCACAAAGCAAAGGTGGCCCAAAGGAAACTAAGATCACTCATAACCACTACTTAGATCTTAAAATTGAATCAGCAACCTGCATACCAGATACCCGACTTACAAATAACCTACAATACCAATACAATATAATCCACTCATAACATTGGACATTTACTCGGATCATACAACCACATCTGCCAATCTCTCTCTCTCTCTCCTTTTTTTTTCTTTAAAAAATATTTCAAAGAGAAGAAAAAAGAATGAATTGAACAAGGAAGAATATAACGGATAATATAATCAAACCTGATATGATTTTCTCTCGTGATTTAGATTAGTCCTTGAAAAACTCGTGGAGTTGATTTTTTTTTATATACTATTATGTTTCTAAGATTGGAACCACATACAACAATACAACCATATAATATGCTATTGCAAGTTTTTCTGGCAGGAGATTTTGGCGCCCAAGACTGATTGATGGTGGTAAAGAGTAGTTTATTTGAAAAGATAGCCAGGTACCCGCGTGTACAACAGAAGTAGCGTTAAAGATGGTAGTAAGGTATTTTCGACATATTGCGCTTATTGTAAAAAAAGATGAAAAATAAAATCATAGTAGTGAGGCTGTGTTTTGCTTTGTTTGGTGTATCGGGAGGGGCTGTTACAAATTAATTAAGGGTTTTGTTAACCACACTCCGATCCATAGGTTGTGTTTAAACATACCTTAATTAAAAAATTCACAATAAATGAACACTAAACTCTCCATGTTTAACATCATATTTCATGTTTAAAATGAAAAAAATATGTATAATTATAGAATATACTACTTCATTTAATACAAAAATTTTAATTAAGGTATGTTTAAACACAACCCCACGGATTGTGGTTAACATAACCTATTAAGTAATGGGCTGTTACAAGATATTTAAAACTTGGTTGTTATAAGATATTTAATTTTCAAAAGATATATAGCAAAAGACAAATATTTCCATAACAAGAAGGGTTGAATTAGAATTTTTAAAGCATTTCTTTTTTAAAAAGTCTCAAATGTATTATAAAGTAGTATAGATAATCTTCGAACCATGACAAATTTGTACATACTTTTTGGGATATAGCCAAAATATATTAAATGAGCGGTCTCTTAAATTTGTCACGATGAATACGTGTGTATTATGAATAAATTAACCAAAGATGAAGCATGTCCTAAAATTGAGTTATTAGTGACCGAAAACTTGTAGTCAAAATGAATTAAAGACATAGTTAAAGTCATCTAAATTAAAGGAACTAAGTAAGCTAGTTTTCCTCATTTAGGCCAAGAATTAACATTCTGAGTGTAAATCTAGGCATCAAACGAGAGACGTACAACGATGAATGTTTGTTGATGTATCATAAGAATGCCTTAAACGAGTTCGTCAAAGATGTTGGTTCGAAAACATCATTTATCCAAATCTTTTGCTAATATTGCAACAAGGGGATAATCCTTATCATGATAAGAGTCCTCGATCATCATCTAACCAATTGCTAACAGGATGAAGACTTCTTTGATTTGACAATGCAGTTTTAGCTTTCTATATATTAATTTCTCTAAAGGACGAAGATTTTCTTTATAATATGTTGTTGAATGCTGATCGATTTGATTACTTTTGGCAAAGTACTTCGTGGTAGCAAAATGTTACGACTAGCTATGCTTCTAGTATTTGAGGTAATTTGTGTTAATGATGGCCTAATTCTACGTATTACTCAGATCTTTGTACCACAAAAACGTGCTTAGTGCTTCAAAAGAGATGAAAAAAGCATTAGTTTGATCACTAGTACAAACGAGGCTTTCCCCGGCGACTTTGTACCACAAAAACGTGCTTAGTCCGTCAAATTCTTCCCGTCGACATGTCGACGGGAACATATAACTAATTAACGTTTTAATTAGTTGATTATATTTATGTTTTATATAATACCGTCGACATGTCGACGGTATCATTAAAACAAAAATATTGTTTTTAATATTATGTCGTCGACATGTCAACGGCATAATATTAAAAACAATATTTTTGTTTTAATGATACCGTCGACATGTCGACGGTATCTTAAATACCCAATATCACATCTCATAATATCAAGTCAAACACTAAACTTGCAAGCTACCACTTAGTAAGTCAAACACACTTCTTACCATAAATGTATAATGACAAAGCTTGCCCTAAATGTGATGTGACCTTACTATATTAAGAAATAAATATGATGTGACAAGACTCATTTTAGTTTAAGAAATAAAAACAATGTTTTATTTAAAAGGAAATGTTAACCTTAGTTAAACAAGACTTAAACTCTAAAAGTGATGATTTATGATTCGCCTCAAACGGTCAGATAATTATTGATCAGCCACTTGTGAATGGCCAACTGTAATAGTCAAACAGGTGAGGGAAATGCTTCCGTGAAATACAGTGTTTTCCCGGGTCGTAATGTCCCAACGAGGTTGTGATGGTATTAAAAACGAATATGTGATTAGTGAATGTGAACAGGTAAGGGTATAAAAGTGTGTGTGTGTTTAAACTAGGGTTTTATAACTTTAAATAACTTAAATAAACTATTTTAATGATTACGTAAAAGCTAGGTAACTAAAACGTTAAAACGTACACCAATTTAAAATCAGACGCGATTGCGTACTGAGAAAAAGGTGAGTTTTAAGGAAAAATAAACTACAAGGGTTAAAATTGAAAATTCTATAAACTTAAATTTAAAATAAAATTAAATTAAAGAGAAAACTATTTTTTAGATTATTATATTATTTATTATTAATTATTTAATTAAAAACTATTTAACTATTTAATTAAAATTAACTTAAATAAAAACTAATAATAATAAACACTACAAATTAAACTAAAAACTTATAAAAATAATTTCTAAACTTAAATTAGAACTTGAAGAAAGTATAAAAAATAAAAATAAATGTTTTTTTGTCTTTTTATGAATTTTCTATTAATTAAAAACTATTTATATTATTTAAACTAATTAAACTATTTTAAATTACAAATAATACTAAAATGACTTAGAAAATTATGAAAAAATTTATAAAACTATTTTAAAACTTATAAAAGCTAGGAAAAATATAAAAATTAAGTATTACTTTATAAAAATTAATTATGCTATTTAAAACTTAATTATTGATTAATTATTAATTAAACTATTTTTAATTCTAATAAATACTAAATTACAAAATAAAAATCTGAGAAAATTATTAAAAATACTTTAATATAAAAGGAAATTAATAAAAATATAAAATTACAAATTACTTAGTAAAAATCTAAAAATGAAAATTAAAATTAAATTGTATTAAATAGAAACTATCACTTATTTTTATATTGTTTTTTCTTGAATTTTCTTTTACAAAACTATATTATACATAAAAACAAGCAACTTTTGTAAAAACAATATTTTTGTAGCTTATTAATAAGCACTGTGGAAGCTTATTACTTCCACAGTTGACTTTTGTTGACTGAAATTGCTAATAAGCTCAAATGAGCTTATGTGGGACCCACCTTGGTATATTCTGGTTCTAATAAGTACTTTGGACTTGTCTAAGCTTAATTTGGTCAAATAAGCTCAGTAGATAAGCTGATAAGCCAAATAAGCTATTCCAAAAACTTAGTTACAACACAGATTTGGGACAGAGTTCAAGGGTAAAACTAAGTGGGGTCCACTGGGTTTCAGGTCAAACAATTGGTCAAGAAATTATCCCTGGTAGGAGGGGGGTTGGAAAAGCTAATTAGGATGTCTGGGGCCCACTGAGTTGGTCAGAAATCACCACCAAAGTGGTGGTGATGGACTGGGTCTGAATGAGCAGGGCACACCTTTGCCCTGCAAGTGAGTTTGAGGGTCGGTGGGGCCCAGGGTAAAATTCCTAAAAATACAACAACAATGGAAAATCAAAGATGAACTGGTAGGCTAATACTATAACAAGTTTCAAGTCCTAGATCAAATTCCTAAATTGTAAAAAATTCTTTGAAGTTTGGTAAAAATCTGAGATAGGCAATTTTGACTTTTGAAGTAAACTAGGACAGTTGACTTTTATGAACTTATGATGGATCTAACAACCTAATAATGTTATACTAAGATGAAATAACACCAAATTAAGCTAAAATACCTAAAGATGAACTGATATGAAGGTTTGTGGATCCTAAATGACCAACAGTTGGCTGTTATGAAGATTAAATGATCATTTTGACTTAAAGCTCACAACCACCTAAAAACCTTAATGTTCTAGACTACTTAGGTACTGAGTAGATGTGTGAACAAGTTTTAGACACTAAGTACCTCAAATACACTACAATACAGATTAATCCAAACACCCTCTAAACTAACTGATTTGATGATTTATAAAGCAAATGATTATATAAGATTATGAAACCACTTTTTATTTATCTATTAAGGTTAAATAAACTTAAATAAGCATATAAGAACAGATTACAAACTATATTTAATAAAAAGCAAAAATTACAATTGTGACTTACAATTGAGTCTAAGTTGAGAATCATAGAACCAGAAACAAATAACCAACCTATTACCTCCCACAAGGTTCTAAACCAGAATCAATCCCTAATCCAATCATGCTCCATGCTTTTCATCATCACTAACACTATTTCTTATTTATTTCCTATTTAATTGATTTTTTAAAGTATTTTCTTCTTTTATTAACTGAACAACAAAGTAAGGTATAAAAGAGCTTAATTAAACTTTGTCAAAGCTTAAGTGAGCTTTATATATTCAGAGTAACAACTAGAAACAACAAACAGATTATATGAGATTTTTGAAATATAAGGAAAATTGCAAAGACTGAGATAGTAACTGAAACCTTAAATTGATGATTGCAAAAGTTCAAAGATACATTAAAATAACTTAATTGATTACCAAGAAGCTTAAAATTACACTGAAAGACTAAAATTACACTAGTCGACACTAAATTACACTAAACTAAACTAATACTTTTACTCTTCTGCTTCATTTCCCTTTTGTAGCTATTTTCTGAGCTTGTGGGACCCACTGAGGCATTTCCCACCAATTCCCAGCCCTTGATATGGTCTGAGTGATCTTGGCCGTTTGAAACTGCAACTTGGCGCCAAAATAGTCAAAGTGGTACTGTGTTGCGTGGAGAGGGTTTAGGGCATTAAATGCTCCTTGGTGAGGCGTGGAGGACAAGGGTAGACAGCTGGGGTGAGGTGGAGGCAATACCAGGCGAGGTGGAGGGTGGTTTTGGCTGTGTGAGGGAGGTGGAAGTGGTGGTGGTTTTAGGCGGGGTGGTATTGGTCAAACAAGGAGTTGACCGGGTTTTATATTTAAGGGTGGACTGGGCTGGGTAGTGGTGTTGGGCCAGAAAAGTGGGGGTGGGCTTGGGTAGGTGTTTAGGTTTAGTTAAGTTTTGGGTTTTTATAATATAAGGAGTTCGTTTGGTTTTTTAGAAATTATAAGGACCAATTTTGTAATTTAAGCAAAGTTGAGGGACTGGTTTTGTAAGTTAACCAAAGTTCTCATAGGGACCTAATTAGTCACATGTGAATAGTACAAGGGTATTTTTGATATATTTCATTTTTTTTAAATACCCGGGGACTATTTTTGCCAATTCACCAAACTTCAGGGACTGATTATGTAATTCCACCAAACTTCACACTAAGGGCCATTCCTGCAAAAGATTATAAGTACAAGGACTAAAATTGAATTTCTCAAAGTTTTTACATTCCCAGGGACCATTTATGTCAAATTCCAAAGTATAAGGACTAAACTTGTAATTTTATGAAACTTTGCACCAAAGGACTAAATATGTAACTTTATGATTAAAAAGGATCTTTGATGACTTTTTCAAGTTTTAGGATGACCAGGGACTAGTTTTGACAACTTTTGAAACGTGAGGGACTGAAACTGCCAATTATGCAAACTTTGTACGTTTTTCATCTGTTTTTGCATATTTTGCATTTGAAACATATAAAACACACTTCTAAGATATTTTAAGTATTTTGATACATATTTGAGTGTTTTTGTATGTTTTGGCAGTTCAGATTGGTATAAAATGATGAGTATTTAGACACTCATCAATCCCCCACACTAAACTATTGCTAGTCCCTAGCAATCTTTTGAGAAAAACTTAATGGATTTGAAAAAATCTTTACCAAAAGCCATCACTTCTGGAGTAGCCAGATGTAAGAACTGTGGTACACCTGATAACCGTGTGATTTTGAGCAAACCACCAGCTGTTAACGGATTTGATTAGTCTTTACCAAAAGCCATTTGCTTCTGGACTAGCCAACTCTTGATGGAATAGTCAACATCTTGGTGAGCTGATTACCAATTATGGATTTTCCACGGCCTTTACCACAAGCCATAATCTTGTGGGCTAGCCAACTCATTATCTTTTGAGGATGATGGGGAGTTGAGGAACCATACAATTTTTGGCAAATTGCAAGCCATCAACGGGTTTGAGATATCTTTACCAAGAACCGTTTGCTCCTGGATTAGCCAATCCTTATGTGGGTTAGACATGGCGGACTGATAACCATTTATTGCGTTCTAAGTGAGAAAAAAATTTTAAAATTTTGGCTAAAATGGGGGTTCTTGATGGAACATGTGTTTAAATTCGTTAGAATAACGAATCTCCCCCCACACTTAGAACTGAATATTGTCCTCAATATTCAAAGTACCGGGTGTTAAACCGACACTTAGAACGTAAAAAGAAAATATTCCATAGCCTTTATTTAAGATGTATATACATACAATTATTTTTTAAGATAAAACTTCTTAAATAGAAGCTATCACTATATGTACATTTTTTTTTTTAGAGGATATATATATATATATACAACATGTGGGGCATCTCCCCCACACTAGGGTGAAACATGGGTGAAAACCTATGTACATGCTACTGTTTTTTATTTCCGAGTCGCTAGCTTGACTCGACCCCGAATTTATTTGTCCATGGGGAAGTATGATGTGGAAGAGACAATCTGCATCGGACTTTCATTCAAGACGTTTGGATAAACATTTGAAGCACGTGAAAGTTCCACACCGATGAGATAAGTAACCGGCTCATAATTTATAAATGAGAATGCCGGGGTCAAAGATAATGTCCTCATTCCCGAAGGAGTGAAGAACAGGATAGGGAACAGAATATATGAAGAAAAGGAAGAAGGTCATGATGAAAATCATAACTAACTCCTCATCTTCAATAGGAGAATTCATTGTTTCATGAATCTCCTCTTTTAAGCTCGTTTGATCAAGACATATTATGGGTATGTCTAGATCAAAATAGAAATTATCATACTCCGGTGGAGATATGATATGAGTGAGTTCAAAGGAGAACTCCTCGTAAAGAGAATCATTCACAAGATGTAAATCCGTGAACTCATGTTCCGTTGTGAACTCATCACAATCCTCATTCTGAATATCAAAGAGTGGATTATCAGAAATCAAAGTGATTCCGGATTTGAATTCATATAGAGGATTGGTGAGAGTAGTCTTGACTGCTTCGGGAACAAAGTGATTATCATTCTCTTCTTCTGAGTTGACAAGCTCAGAAGGTAATTCCTCCACATAACTGATGTCTCCATAAGATAAAGAATTATCATCAGTATGTGAAGTACTAAGCTCGATGTTGGGATTAGAGTTTAAAAGATTTTTAGTTTCTCCCATATCGGCTTCAAAATCAAGAATATCATCATTACTTCTAGATAGAAGTGGAATGATGTGAGTGAGTTCCTCTGTGAAATCCTCAAGAAGAGGATCAACATCAGAATGAGGCAGTGATACCTCAACATACTCAATGTCTTCATAAGATAAATAATCATTACTGGAATTAGAGACATTCTCAATTTGATCATTTGGATTATCAGGGGGGTAGGAATATCACACATATGATCAAAAATTCCCTGTGACTCTCTTGGGATTGAGACAAGGTTCTCAACACTAGACTTTATGAATTCGTCAGATTCCTTTGCAGGAATAGTGTCAAGATGCTCGTCCCCCATGCTCAGAGAGTGAGTGGGAACCTCGGGTGTGATAACAGTATACAGAGGGAGCTGAGAAGGACTAGCAGTAATGGAGTCTACAAGTTCCATTATTTCTACTACTGGTGATTCAGTTATATTCTTTTCTCCCTGTATCTCCATGGAAGAAGTCTCAACTGATGAACTCGATGAATCTTTTTGAATGATAACAATGTTATCACCATCATCACTGTCATCATCGTACTCATAAAAAGCAGCATAGCGAATATTGGCACGTATTTTGGCTACTCTTTGCTCAGCAATTAAATCTTCCATGCTTTTCCCAGAATCTCGTTCTTCAGCAAGTAATTATGTGATAGATTTATCACGAGAATTTTGAATGAGTGGAAATTGTGGAGGTGTGGATGTGTCAAAACCGGAAGGTTGACATTGATCATTATTATGAGGACCCCCACAATATACACAAGAAGAACTTGGATCTTTGTGAGACGACATATTAGCTAACTCCTCTCTAATGTTTTTAAGTTTTTCAAGAACCTCTAGACAAGGGTCTTGCTGGTTTTGAGGAGTTGCTTGGTTCGTTTGGTATTGTGGAGGTGGGTCTTGAAACGAATAGTCGTAATTGTTACAAGGAAATGGATTCCTTGTTTGACAATCAGAGCTAAAATGTGGACCTCCACAGTACTCACAACAGTAAAACTGTTGAGTCTGGCTTGGTGTATTTTGATACGAAGCATCATTGATATTTGGATAATATGATTCTTGCTCGTATGAATGTGATGGGTAGTTTGAAAAATTTGAGGAGTCGTTGAATGAGTTTTGATTAGGATCATAAGCAAATGAATTACTCGATCCACAAAACAAACAATTCCCGTTTTGAATATCATTACCACATTGTACACATGTACACCAACGACATGGAAAACCGAAAAGAGGCTCACCACAACTGTCACAAGGGACAAAATCTGGAGGTGTGCCAAGTGGTGTGCTCTTAGAGCTAGGAATTTCCACCACTTCCGTTATGGTCTCGGGTTTTTGTTTTTGATGATTGTGAAGATTAGGCAAATCGTTCTTTTCAGTAATTGCCCTAAGCTCTGTACGTTTGCTTGACAAACTTTTAACCGTAAACCGTGAAAGATCAGGATTGATTCTTGAAGGTTTAGGAGCATTTGTGAGCTCAGGTTTTTGGATAACCGTAGGTTGGACGTATTTAGCACCTCCATCATCAGAGGAAAGTACAAGGTCCTTTGTCACCTTGGTTTCATGATCTCTTTCCCTTACCGGAGAGGGAATAGGAATCGGAGGTCCATCATAATCAACATGACATCTCGACATTTTTGACAAGGCCATAAGTTTTTCAACTTCGCTTTTAAAGGCCCTTTGTTTAAAGAAATTGTCATTGAGAGATGCCATTAAAATCAATTATGGGACAAGTGGAAGAAGGTAGAATCAAAGGGTTTTAGGGATGAGAAATGAAGAATCAAATAGGTAGGGGAGTAAAGGTGAATATTTTTGTGTTTTGTTTTATAAAAATATGGATAAAAGATGGTAAATATACAATGGATGTATATCCAGAATCACAAATACGCAAAATCGTTTAGAATATGCGCACAACCTCCCCGGCAGCGGCGCCAAATTTTGATTCGCCTCAAACGGTCAGATAATTATTGATCAGCCACTTGTGAATGGCCAACTGTAATAGTCAAACAGGTGAGGGAAATGCTTCCGTGAAATACAGTGTTTTCCCGAGTCGTAATGTCCCAACGAGGTTGTGATGGTATTAAAAACGAATATGTGATTAGTGAATGTGAACAGGTAAGGGTATAAAAGTGTGTGTGTGTTTAAACTAGGGTTTTATAACTTTAAATAACTTAAATAAACTATTTTAATGATTACGTAAAAGCTAGGTAACTAAAACGTTAAAACGTACACCAATTTAAAATCAGACGCGATTGCGTACTGAGAAAAAGGTGAGTTTTAAGGAAAAATAAACTACAAGGGTTAAAATTGAAAATTCTATAAACTTAAATTTAAAATAAAATTAAATTAAAGAGAAAACTATTTTTTAGATTATTATATTATTTATTATTAATTATTTAATTAAAAACTATTTAACTATTTAATTAAAATTAACTTAAATAAAAACTAATAATAATAAACACTACAAATTAAACTAAAAACTTATAAAAATAATTTCTAAACTTAAATTAGAACTTGAAGAAAGTATAAAAAATAAAAATAAATGTTTTTTTGTCTTTTTATGAATTTTCTATTAATTAAAAACTATTTATATTATTTAAACTAATTAAACTATTTTAAATTACAAATAATACTAAAATGACTTAGAAAATTATGAAAAAATTTATAAAACTATTTTAAAACTTATAAAAGCTAGGAAAAATATAAAAATTAAGTATTACTTTATAAAAATTAATTATGCTATTTAAAACTTAATTATTGATTAATTATTAATTAAACTATTTTTAATTCTAATAAATACTAAATTACAAAATAAAAATCTGAGAAAATTATTAAAAATACTTTAATATAAAAGGAAATTAATAAAAATATAAAATTACAAATTACTTAGTAAAAATCTAAAAATTAAAATTAAAATTAAATTGTATTAAATAGAAACTATCACTTATTTTTATATTGTTTCTTCTTGAATTTTCTTTTACAAAACTATATTATACATAAAAACAAGCAACTTTTGTAAAAACAATATTTTTTTAGCTTATTAATAAGCACTGTGGAAGCTTATTACTTCCACAGTTGACTTTTGTTGACTGAAATTGCTAATAAGCTCAAATGAGCTTATGTGGGACCCACCTTGGTATATTCTGGTTCTAATAAGTACTTTGGACTTGTCTAAGCTTAATTTGGTCAAATAAGCTCAGTAGATAAGCTTATAAGCCAAATAAGCTATTCCAAAAACTTAGTTACAACACAGATTTGGGACAGAGTTCAAGGGTAAAACTCAGTGGGGTCCACTGGGTTTCAGGTCAAACAATTGGTCAAGAAATTATCCCTGGTAGGAGGGGGGTTGGGAAAAGCTAATTAGGATGTCTGGGGCCCACTGAGTTGGTCAGAAATCACCACCAAAGTGGTGGTGATGGACTAGGTCTGAATGAGCAGGGCACACCTTTGCCCTGCAAGTGAGTTTGAGGGTCTGTGGGGCCCAGGGTAAAATTCCTAAAAATACAACAACAATGGAAAATCAAAGATGAACTGGTAGGCTAATACTATAACAAGTTTCAAGTCCTAGATCAAATTCCTAAATTGTAAAAAATTCTTTGAAGTTTGGTAAAAATCTGAGATAGGCAATTTTGACTTTTGAAGTAGACTAGGACAGTTGACTTTTATGAACTTATGATGGATCTAACAACCTAATAATGTTATACTAAGATGAAATAACACCAAATTAAGCTAAAATAGCTAAAGATGAACTGATATGAAGGTTTGTGGATCCTAAATGACCAACAGTTGGCTGTTATGAAGATTAAATGATCATTTTGACTTAAAGCTCACAACCACCTAAAAACCTTAATGTTCTAGACTACTTAGGTACTGAGTAGATGTGTGAACAAGTTTTAGACACTAAGTACCTCAAATACACTACAATACAGATTAATCCAAACACCCTCTAAACTAACTGATTTGATGATTTATAAAGCAAATGATTATATAAGATTATGAAACCACTTTTTATTTATCTATTAAGGTTAAATAAACTTAAATAAGCATATAAGAATAGATTACAAACTATATTTAATAAAAAGCAAAAATTACAATTGTGACTTACAATTGAGTCTAAGCTGAGAATCATAGAACCAGAAACAAATAACCAACCTATTACCTCCCACAAGGTTCTAAACCAGAATCAATCCCTAATCCAATCATGCTCCATGCTTTTCATCATTACTAACACTATTTCTTATTTATTTCCTATTTAATTGATTTTTTTAAGTATTTTCTTCTTTTATTAACTGAACAACAAAGTAAGGTATAAAAGAGCTTAATTAAACTTTGTCAAAGCTTAAGTGAGCTTTATATATTCAGAGTAACAACTAGAAACAACAAACAGATTATATGAGATTTTTGAAATATAAGGAAAATTGCAAAGACTGAGATAGTAACTGAAACCTTAAATTGATGATTGCAAAAGTTCAAAGATACATTAAAATAACTTAATTGATTACCAAGAAGCTTAAAATTACACTGAAAGACTAAAATTACACTAGTCGACACTAAATTACACTAAACTAAACTAATACTTTTACTCTTCTGCTTCATTTCCCTTTTGTAGCTATTTTCTGAGCTTGTGGGACCCACTGGGGCATTTCCCACCAATTCCCAGCCCTTGATATGGTCTGAGTGATCTTGGCCGTTTGGAACTGCAACTTGGCGCCAAAATAGTCAAAGTGGTACTGTGTTGTGTGGAGAGGGTTTAGGGTATTAAATGCTCCTTGGTGAGGCGTGGAGGACAAGGGTAGACAGCTGGGGTGAGGTGGAGGCAATACCAGGCGAGGTGGAGGGTGGTTTTGGCTGTGTGAGGGAGGTGGAAGTGGTGGTGGTTTTAGGCGGGGTGGTATTGGTCAAACAAGGAGTTGACCGGGTTTTATATTTAAGGGTGGATTGGGCAGGGTAGTGGTGTTGGGCCAGAAAAGTGGGGGTGGGCTTGGGTAGGTGTTTAGGTTTAGTTAAGTTTTGGGTTTTTATAATATAAGGAGTCCGTTTGGTTTTTTAGAAATTACAAGGACCAATTTTGTAATTTAAGCAAAGTTGAGGGACTGGTTTTGTAAGTTAACCAAAGTTCTCATAGGGACCTAATTAGTCACATGTGAATAGTACAAGGGTATTTTTGATATATTTCATTTTTTTAAATACCAGGGGACTATTTTTGCCAATTCACCAAACTTCAGGGACTGATTATGTAATTCCACCAAACTTCACACCAAGGGCCATTCCTGCAAAAGATTATAAGTACAAGGACTAAAATTGAATTTCTCAAAGTTTTTACATTCCCAGGGACCATTTATGTCAAATTCCAAAGTATAGGGACTAAACTTGTAATTTTATGAAACTTTGCACCAAAGGACTAAATATGTAACTTTATGATTAAAAAGGATCTTTGATGACCTTTTCAAGTTTTAGAATGACCAGGGACTAGTTTTGACAACTTTTGAAACTTGAGGGACTGAAACTGCCAATTATGTAAACTTTGTACGTTTTTCATCTGTTTTTGCATATTTTGCATTTGAAACATATAAAACACACTTCTAAGATATTTTAAGTATTTTGATACATATTTGAGTGTTTTTGTATGTTTTGGCAGTTCAGATTGGTATAAAATGATGAGTATTTAGACACTCATCAATTTACTTATAGCTAAACTTCATACTTTGTCATTAACAAAACTTAGCAAAGATCGTAAAATATAAATAACGTTTTTAGGCGATATTTGTATTAACAATCACCTCCTTTTTGTTGATGACAAAACATAAACTTTATTTATAAGTAAGTCACTAATTTTAGTATTAAGTCTTATAATGTTAGGTATGAAAACTTGTTTTTTGCTAAGATGATGTGATATACAAAATAAATTTGAAACAAGTTTATATCTAAATTCTCCCTCTTTTTGTTGAAACAAAAAGAAGAGTAGCGAAGCGGAAGTAACCACTTTCTCCCCCTTGGACGATACTCCCCCTAAATGGAGTGCCAAGAGAGGAGACATGGATTTTGAACCTACAAGAAAAAGGTTAGTTGTTGCACAAGATAAGTCATGAAAGTATTTCATGTTTAAACACAACTAAGAGTTGTGAAGTGAAATAGTACAACACTCATGCTCCCCCTTGAATATTACTCCCCTAAATGGAGTATCAAGGAAGGAAAACATGGAAAACGGTCCTTCAAAGAAAAAGTTAGTTTAAACAACCCAAGATATATGTATGGTACCATAGCAAGGTATACTTCACTTATTATACCTAAATGGTAAACAAACAATGAAAACCTTGTAGTGTAATGAAATTCATTTCATGTTAAATTTAGACTCTTAAAAAGTCAAAGACAAGAAATTTCAATTACACCATCCTACCTCTAAAACTAAAAAAAAAAAAAAACTACAAGTAAACTACGACCATAAAAAGCTACAAGGAGATCATCATTTTCCTTTGTGAGAAACATTTTCCAAAAACAAGACTAAGGTTGTTTAAGGATGAAAATGTGGGTTGTGGTTGTAGCGGGCTTTATTTTGAAGGTTGAAAGGATGACATGGTTTTGGTTTTGTTGGTTTAGATTGGAAACAATTTCCAAAAGAAACGGTTTTGTTTCATTTTGGAGATTCTAGGGTTGAGGTGTGTAAGACGAGGATTGTAGAAGATCCAAAATGTGGTTTAGTATGAACCTCATTTCTTCGGATAGCTCACGAATTTCCCTTCTACACCCTTCACTTATGTGAGCGGTTCTTTCGCAATGATTGCAATCATGGCGGGGAAAGTTTGGTGGAAGAGTGGTTTGATATGTTGGTGGTGAATGGTTTGAACTTGAAGGAGCAAAGGTGGAAGGTTGAGTAGTGTTTTTGCTTCCTTCATTTGTTGATTGAAGTGTTGTTTGTAAAACCATGATATGGTTGATTTGAGAGTCAACCATACGTTTTAAGGCATGAAGGTGGTTTAAATGAGTGTCAATCTCATTATGAAAGTTTGGAGGTTTTTCCCATATAGATGCTTCTATTTTCTTATAAGAAGAAAGTGGAGATCAAGATGTTGGGAAGGTTCTTGTGGTGATGGTTGTTGTTGTGGTAGTGGTTGTTGGTTTTGAACAAAATGGCGGAAGCTCGGTTCGCCGGAAGGATTGCCATGAAGGTCTTCGTAAATTGGGTGAAACACAAATGATTGTGAGTGGGTATGACCTTGATCATTTGGAAAAATGGATGGTCTAGCATAACGGTAAGCCAACCGTTCTACTAATGATGGTTGATGGGGTTCATCATCTAGTTGCTCACTAGGTTGTTGTTGGGTTTCCATTTGAGCAATGGTGTCAAAAAGTGACAAGGATGGTGGATTTGATGATTTGGGTGATAGGTCTTCTAAAGTTTCCAAATAAGGTTGTGGTGATGTTGGTGGTGTATGGAAAAGTTCCATTGGTGAAATTGTTGGTGATTGGGGTGATGAGGTTTTTGATAGTTGAGCTTGTTGAGAAGGTGATGATGAATCTCTTGAAGGTCTAGTTGTTGGAGGAATGGTGGCCATGTTTATGTAGCAATGTGTTGGAGAGGGTGTTGGAGTATCAAGATTAAGAAATTCTTGAAAGGTCATAACATTGGTATTACAATGTGTTGGGGATTGTGTTGAGGTAGTGAGATTAAGGAAATCTTGGATAGGTGAAGAAATGTTAAGTGAAGCATCACTTGAAGAAGATGAGCTTGACTTGACGGTTTTGTTAAAACAACAAGGTTTAACACTAATCCTAGTGATTTTTGAAAGGGATTTTGATGACTCAGATGATGTGTTGGATTTGGTCATTTTCAAAGGTGTGGTTTTGATGTTTTGAGAGAAGAAGTTTTGATGGTGATGGTGTGATTTGAATTGTTGCAAACTTTCAAATTTATAGGATGAAGAAGATGTTGAATAGGGTGTTTGGATTTAATGTTCTACCATTCAAAGATTGAGGTTTCAAATGATTTACAAAATTTTCATGAATATGTCAAATCGATGCATGTCATTCCAATAGAATAAGGTGGAGTGAAAGACCAACAAAAGCACTCAATGCTTTGTGATCATGAGATGTGATTTGGTTGAAAATGTTTCAATGGTTTTGAAGGATCCTTTAAAAGGGTTCCTTGGGTTGGTTATGTTTGAATTTGAATTTTTGGAGGGAAGTGGCTTCCTAATTGCTTTAGTGAGTGAGAGTTGTTCTAATATGGTTATTGGAGTTAATGGAAGATGTTTCTCACTTAGGATAATGGTTTTGACACATTACAAGTTTTTGACTTAAGAAAAATAGAAAAATTTTCTGCAGGTGTCTGGCGGAACCTTCAGAATACACTGGCGGAACCCATTTGAGGGTACCGCCTGGTCCGTTGGGCCATTTCTGGAATTCCCAAAAAGTACACTGGCAGAACCCAATTTTGGGTACCGCCAGAGGTAAAAAATTAGGCTGTCCGCGTTTTTGACCCGCGAGACGATTTTCAAAATTTTCGAAAACTCCTAAAATAAAAAAGATAAGGCATTTCTGGTTAGGCCATGCAAAAATTAGACACGTAAACATACATATCATGGGACTTTGACCTTGAGGTCGAGGATTTCACTATACTTAGTAAGAATTGCCATAAGCAAAAAAAAAAAAAAAAAATGGCAAACACCTTAAACATTGTCATTATGCATAAAAGTTCATACAAACATAATCCAACAAACGTAATAAACCATGAAAGCGAAAAACAAATAATTCACGTAGTTTTAACACAAAGATGATTCTAAAGCATTCATAAGCCAAACACTCCTTAATCTTCTCACAACCGGTCTATCTTCTTTTTGAGCTTGTTTAGGTACCTTCCAAAACACTTGAACATTCCTTTGGTTTGCTTGAATTCTTCGGAAGCATTGTCAATGATGGGGAGAGCTTGAAGGTATTCTAAAGGGGGTAACTTAGAGTTGGGAAGTTTATCATCCTTGCTCATTCTAGATGATGATGATGATGGTGTAGGTGATCGAGTACGTTTGCCCTTATTTTTTAAAACTCGTTTATCACGTAAAGGAACGAACATGTGAGGAACGAGAAAATAGTCAAGGTGCATTCCATTTTCGTTAGGAGAAATGGGTGAGATTGCTCTAAAGAGGCGGGTAAGAAGCATACCATAGGGAAGAGAGGTTGTTCCAACTAAGGATATGTCGGCCATTCTTTTGGCTAGTGATGAGGCGAAAAATGAACCACTTTTAGGGGGTCATTTAAGCCCGGAATTGACTTTATTTGATCAAATATTGCCCTAAATCATTCCTTTTGTGATTTTAGGTACTTTGGGAGTGAAATCTGGAAAAGGAAGCAATTCGGACCTTTTTGGAGCATAAAAGTGAAGAAAACGCCAAAGTCTTAATTTTCCTTGCTGGGAACAGTAGGTGACGGCGTCAAGAGTAATTTCCATGACGACCCAGTACATATTTGACGGTCACGAAGTAGGGCGTCAAGAGTAAAATTCATGACGGCCTGGAAATGCATAACACATGACGGCATCAAAAGTAGATCAAGGCAGTCCGAGAAGTATTTTGGCGGCGAGATGACGGCGTCACAAGATTTGTCTTGACGCCGTCAGACCCTATTTCCTATATATAGTTTTCTAATTTTCACATTAAAAAAAAAAGAGAAGTTTTGGAGAAACCCTAAGTACGAACTTGGTGCGAATTTTACAAGTTTTTCAAGGGTTCTAAGCCCTTGATACCTTTCATGTGTAATTGAGATAAGTATTATTTTAATTCAATCAATATGTCTATGTGTTGGTTGTCTATATCTTGTTCTTGTCTTAATTCCATCATGCTAGGCTAGATCTATCTTGTGTTTGCTTGGATCTAATGAAACCTAGATGTTAATTATGTGTTGATTACTTGTTTGTAGTTGTTTTGGATGAATGAATTCGATGTTAGGCTTAAGAAAACTGGCAGATCTCCAATTGGTAACATGCTTGAACGTCTTAGGAAACATGAACTGATGTGCACTAGGTTTTATTGGTTGTATTTAATGCATGAGCCACTGTTTACAATCCCTATGGTTGTGCTGGGCATGGCATAGGAGGAGATAAGAGCTCATAGGATTGGGGAGTTAAGTGCGCCACCCCATGAATGGTATTAGGGAATACAATCCGTCATCCACGCAACTATAACAAGTAATTAACGTGTAAAAGATGTCTAGGGAGTAGTGAAATCTAAGTAAACACATTTTCTCCACTTATTGCTCACAACCTTAGTATAATTTAGTTTATTTTCATTTTTAGTATTTTATTTTGATTGCATCTTTAGTATTGGGTTAGTTGACTAGCAACTAATTCCGCCCAAATCCTTCAAACCCGAGATTTTTACTTGCTTTCTAAAAAATATAAAAATACAAAAAGAATCATCCCTCACCTTTAGAACTAGTATTTAGGTTTTCTAATCCTAGCGACACTATTTCTAGCTGAACGATCAATCCCCCGGTACTTGTCACTATACTATACTACAACGATCAGGTACACTGCCTGGTGGGGGTTGTAAGCTTCTCAAGATCCCTTGAGAGGTAAAGCCTGGTGCGATTCCCATGTATCAAGTTTTTGGCGCCGCAGCCCGGGGAATAGTTATTGTCTAGGTTAGAATCTCTTTTTATTAGGTCTACTTGCTAGATTCCTTTCTAGTAAGATTTTATTTTTATTTTTAGGTTTTTCTTTAGTCTATCTTTTTCTTTGTGTCTTTGTTAGTAAATTAAATTCATTGACTATTCCGTTGACCATTATGGAAAACGCGAATCTACCCCTTTCCCCTAGAGAAGTGGCTGTGTTACATGAACAAATTGAGAGTGAGATTAGGGAACTTAGGGAGCTTAATAGGTTGATTAAGGTTGAGCTCGAACATGCATTTAGTGACCTAGCGACCGCCTTGTATTCAAATGAGGATCTAGGGCCTAATGACTTTGAGAATGTTGTTGAGGGACTAGAAGAGGGGGAAAGAGATCCGAAGCTTAATGATTACTTTAGTCTATACCCCACTAAGGAGGAGATTGCATATTATAATAATCTTATTGATAACCCGCGATCTCCTTTCACTATAATCGAACCTAAGATAAAGAGAGGCGATCCTAAGAATTCTAAGATACCATGTATGATTGGGTATAGACACATTAACAATGCTTACATTGACTTTAAATCCCCAATCAACATTATGTCCTCAAATGTTTATAATGATATAGTGAAAACAAGACTTGAACCTAGAAAAGATCCCAAGTACCCCGGTGGAGTTTGTAACTTTGTCGGGAGAGTTAAAGGTTTACATGTCTTTGTTGGGAATTTCACTTTTATCACCGATTTTATGATTGTGGAAGATCTTGCTAATGTTATTGATTGTCGATTGTCAAATGTCGTGTTTGGTAAACCGTTTGTTGAGGAGTTTAAGTTAGAATATGATGAGATAGAAGGATTGTAGGTTACTCATAATGATTAACATGTATGGTTCTTGTGATTATGGATCGAATATGGGATTCAAGAGAGATGTTAGATAGAAAAAGAGATGGGAGCCTTTTCTAGAGAGAGAAACAAGAGATATTAGATTAGTGTAATGAAAGGTCCAACCCTCTCCCTTGGGTGGGAGAGGGTATATATACTACAACTACTTGGTGCTCCATGAAACGAGCTGTAGAGTGAGCTGACAGAGGGTAAAGACCCGACCCACTCTACGAATACTATTTACATATTTAACTACTAATAAACTACATACTAACTATAATAAGGATAATTCTACGAGCTACGTAATGCTTAGCAATACTTGGGGTGACCGAGTCTTTAACTGAATAATCGTATTCCAAACAATCTCCCCCTAAGGGAGGTCACCCCAGAAGATAAGTACTGAAATCTTGCATGCATGAAATCTTGTAGCTCGTAGACTTTGATTCTTCAAACATGTCTTTGTACATTCAGCAGCAGGCTCTAGATGACTTGTTCAATGAGTTGGATGATCTTTGGCATTACTTCGAGTTCATCATCCAAATGAGTATCTGCAAGTCATCTTTGAGTAGTAATGTCTCCATGTGATTTGAACATCTTTGTGTTTGCGTGCTCACACTTTTCTGGATCATGATCTTCTGCATCAGAGTTGTGGAAGCATAAATGAAGCCCAATCAATGATCATGATTTCTTAGATTGTGAAGTTGAAGTGTGAGCATGTGTTGATGGATCAACATATTTTCAGCAATCAACCGCAACCGTCAGAAATTCCTGCAAGTAGACAGTTAGCAACAAATCATCCGGTACTTATAGGTTTGGAGTTAGAGATTGTCAGCAGCACAGTGTGAAGACTCCTTCTAATCCTTACCAAGACCGTTCCCAATCGGTAAACCCTAAGAGGATTTACACGAACTACCTAAGTAGATCAACGAATGGGTGAGTCGCTGGAGATCACACCACGACTGTTGACCGTTTGTAACCATCGCGACCACTAAGCGTAATCCACAAGGAATTACCTAAGTGACCTGCTTTCAGGGATGCTTGATGTTGACCCTGGCAGGAATTTCCATTCAATCACTGGGAGTTACAATAGTAACATCCCTCATAAATGTTCTGGCAGATTGCTAAGATCTGCGTAGGACTCATAAGTTTACCACTGGTGTCCTTAATGTTGAACAACCATGGTAGAAGTGTCACGTGTTCCTATGAGATCTTTTTATGTATCTCGAGGCTCTAGACTCAATAAGTGCATTTGGTTTTCCTATGCGGAGATTAGGGAGAGGTCTCCTGCTTCAATATCAACCATCTCAAAGAGATATGTCGATAGATTATATCGGTTCCCCGTGAGAATGAAACAAGTTCTTTTAAGAGAACTTGAGTGGCTAGAAGGTTTAGTGCAGTGCGTCACTGGGTCCATGACGTCTTGTCTTCAATACCAATGTCGCCTTAGCAACAATCAGTAGATTATGAGTTGAACCCGGTTTCTACCCTAAGGTTGAATAATTGGAGGGCTATTTCTTTTCACCCCTTTTTATTTCATTTCTTTTTAATTCTTCAACCCCTTCTTTCTCCATTCTCACATTTCTCCTTTTTTTCATAATCATACCTACGGACATTCTAATACTATCTTTTTGGTATTGTCCATGGGTAGATCCCTCCGGCTCTGGCGGATCATAGGACGGTTTTCCTAACCTTAGCCACCTTATAACTTCATGACTATCCTATGTTGCCATACACCAAATCATTGAAAATTCTCTCAACGTGTTTATGATTAAGAAACACATTTTGTTAACACATTGAGAGTTTTGCCATTTTCAAATGCTCCCCCTTAACATGTGCACTGATGTTTTGATGATGAATTTGCACATGTCGGGAAGAGTTGCACTTTAGAATTGATCCACCTTTAGTAAACATGAACAGGCATTCGAGACACGCTTACATCACTAGTTAGACTAGCTTGAAATTATTACCCGGCCTGGTCAAGTCCACAAAGGTTTCTCGAAACGGTACACTCTACTCAGACAAGTCCTCTTCGAGACACGCTTACATCACTGGTTACCCCAGCTTGAAGTTATTACCCGGCCAGGACTAGTCCTTTTGATTGATGACGGTTGTGTTTCGTCAATTCATGAGTCAAGACTGAGATGCATTCATATGAGATGCAAGGATCCTTTTACCCAAACCATTTTGCTCCCCCTCAATGTGTGCATTGATATACGAAAGAGTTTAGCACATATAGGGGAGCGTTTGTTTAAGTCCAAAACAATCACATTTTATATCAGATTTCATATATAAATCACATTTTCTCCCCCGATCAAAAATTTCAAACCATTTGAGATTTGTGATCCCAAGTGATTTAAATAAGTTTAAAAGTTTGGGAGCAAGATGTGGTCTGATTAAAAATATTCTGATATTGAGACAATTCATAACTCCCCCTCAATCAATGAGGGAGAATGTTAGTGTCAGTTATGATGAGTTTATAAATGATTTAAAGTTTAACGATAAACTCATGAAATAAAAAATCATGTACTGACACATAACATTTGATACCACACTACTTATGACGCACAAGATAACTGGTGGTGGTGGTGAAAGAGTTGTTGTCGTTGTTGCTACCGATGTTGTTGTTGTGGTGAAATCAAAGCCAGTCAATGAAGTTTGAACGTCTGATCAAATGGTTAGAGCAGGAGCAGGCACATTCACATCAGCCATGGAATCTGCATAAGAGTATCAACAAAGATATGCATACATGCAGATTCACTCTTAATTAATTACTACCACGTAGCAGCTAGCCTACTCATAATACCATATTCATATCATGATCAAAGAACATTCAAGCAACTCATCAAAATGCTATCTAGCATGAAGAGAAACTAGCAATCATGAACATTCATTGCAAGTTTCTAACAAACATAAACAACAATCACTAACATGGTAATTCACACATATTTCCAACATTCAAATCAGGAGCTTAGGAATAAGATTCTAACCCTGTAACTACATACCTAAGCAAATCCTGAGAACACGAACACATAATCAACAACACTCAAACAATTATCAGCAAACAGCAAACGAAACACAATCAATCAGATTATACGAATGCCAGAGGAGAGAACAAGAGCATCAAACACAATGGTTTTTTAACATCATTAAGATTATAGATTGTAACGTATTTAGGGGATTAAGCGAGGAAACCAACGTGAGACAAATGGACCTTCTAGTCACATAAAGATTCTAGTTACATAAAGCTAGGAAACTATACGCAAATAGCACATAATGCCCTAAACTTTCTAACAACTAACACATTTGTCCATTTAAGATAAAGCTTAGTAAGTTCCTCTTCAACTAATACCCCATTAACAACAAAACCTTTTCTAACAATTATGAGACAACCAAGAAATCCGTTTGATGATATAAAATTGGAAATCACTCTCCCCCTCAATTGATGACCCATTGTCATTAATTGAGTGACAAATTTTATGAAGTATCTAAGACTGATTGATTTACAAACAACGCGTTACCACCATGCATTACGCAAATAATTTTCCGAAGAATCATAAAAGAAAATTATTTATTTTGATAAAAAGAAGACTTCTCTTCTTAATCAAGAAATAATGCACTGAAACGTACATTAGATCGAGGAAACATGGATATAAAGTAATCCATGCCCAGGTGAATTTCACCCGGTAAAAGGAACAACCGTCTTTTTGGCGACGTGTTTTCCCATTTTGAAAAACGGGTTGCTATCTGAAGTAATAGCAAACCAAAGTTTTGAAGTCCGGGTTACAGCCTGAAATGACTGCAAGCCATAGTTTTAGAAGAATATTTTGAGAAACGACATGTTTTAAAAAAAAACTTTATTTGAAACTGAAAAACTCTTGCTCAAGCATATGTAAGTTTCCGTGTCATTATTGAATGACATTTCTAGAAACGTACATAATATTGATTACACAAGAGACATGTCGAGAGAAGAATATTTTTGGATTTTTATGATTTTTATGGGTTTTATAGGTTTTATATTTTTCTATTTTCTTTATGGTATAAGATATATACAAGGATATGTGAAGCAAAACCATTTCTCCTCATTTTCTTCCTGAAGACGTTTGAGAGATACTGGCGAAGGACTCTTCATTCCAAAGCGCTGGAGAATAAATTGAAATCGTTCTCTTGAGAGAGCCTTAGTGAAGAAATCTGCCAGCCGAAATTCTGTCCTCACGAAGTAAAGTTCCACTACCCCATTCTCACCTTATTGTACCACACCTTAGGAAAATCTGTTTCCCAGGAGAAACTTTGACAGTGTATCAAACCATGCCCTAGGCGTCTGTTTTAGGCCAAAGAGAGCCCTTTTCAGATGATAGACATGGTTAGGACGATCAAAATATACAAATGTTTCCGGTTGACTGAAATAAAGAACTTTATTCAGCTCGCCATTTAGAAATGCAATTTTCATATCCATTTGATAGACCGTCATGTTCTGACTTGCAGCATTGGAGAGAAACATTCTGATAGCTTCAATACGAACAACCAGAGCGAAAGATTCCTCTAAATAAATGCCTTCCTATAGACGATATCCCTTAGCAGCAAGCCTTGCCTTGTTTTCAGAACGACATAATGCTCATCAAGTTTCACTTTGAAGATCCACTTAGAGCTATAATCATTGCACAGTCTGGAGGTAGTACCAATTCCCATACTACAAGTCGATCGAAACTGCAGCTTCATCTTGCAGCGCATTAACCACAAGGCATGGGTGGTAAGTTTCCTTCGTGTAAACACCGGTTGAGAAGGATATCCAATAATGTTGACAATCGGATGATCCTATATTCGTATTCTGAGATGTTCATGTGGATGTAGGTAGGAACATGAAGAAGCCGTGTTTGTATTCCTTGAAGAGGATGTCTCAGAAGATGATTCATGAGCAAACAGGTTTTGGTACGGAGCATCTTCAAGAGGAGCAAATGAATTCACTTCAAAAGAATTGTCGACTGCAGTGCCTTGATGTACTGAAGGAGATTGAAGGTTTGACGATGATGGTGAGTAACTTGCAGATTGAGCATCTTGATCACTTCAAGTAGACACTGACGGACCATTTGAGTTATACAGAACAGGAGCAGCGACAGCTGGTGGTGTTGGTGCATCATCAGTAGGTGTCTCAAAGTATTCATCAAACATCGGTTCAAGATCTTCAAATGCTCACTTCTAAGAGGTACATAAAGTACAGCAGGCAAGGAGTACTGTACAAGGCCTGAACGAATTGGTTCAGGGGACAAAAGTTTAGACGCGGGTCCTGCACTAATGTGTACAGGAGCCATTTGCTCAGTCAGCTCAACGAATGTGACGTGAATGGTTTCCAAGTTTTATCGGGTTTGTTTGTTGTAGATTCGGCATCCCTTACAATCTGGAGCATAACCAACGAAGAATCCATGTAAACTGAGATTCGGTATCCCTTACTTGCAGCTGTTTATTGAATTTGATGATAACCTCTGGAGTCACATCCTTGGTTCTCAAAAACTTCACCCATGTAAACTGAGAATAGTCAATGTCTATTACAAGAACATACTTCTTCCCATTTATACTTTGCATTTTCATTGGTCCGCATAGATCCATGTAAAGGGTGTGAAGAACTTCCATGATGGTATTGACAGTTTTGGGTTTATGTGTATGCTTCGTGCTTTTGCTCAGTTGACAAGCCGATCAAAGATGATATTAATCGAACATAAATCAGGGTAGACCTCGCACCAAATTCCTGCAAGCAAGAGCATCGATGGTACCAAAGTTCAAATGACTTAAACATCAGTGCCATAGCCATGTTTTGTTCATTGAGTCATTAGTCAACAAGCAAATAGAAGAGGACCGCATCATGACTTCAATAGAGATGGTGTATAAATTGGCGCCATGAAAACCTTTAAGAAGATCAGCACCATCCAATTCTCTGATGACGCATGTGTAATTTCTGAAGGCAATCTTTAAGATCGGAATCAAGATATTGACCAACAGAGAACAAATTATATTCAAGTCCTTCCACGTAGTATACCCAGGAAATTAGCTGTCACCAGAAACATAGTCTTCATAACACATAATTACCCCAAAATGGTAGTTCCCGAATCTAACTGTCCTGATAAACTTATTCACGAAATTCTCGAGCCCCGAGCGATCCCCAATCATATGTTTAAAGCAGCCTGAGTCCAAATATCAAAGGACGAAAAGTACGACCTGCATTTGGAAACAGACGAGAGCAGAAAATTTGGAGTGTCGGATCCCCAATTTGAGTTGGGTTCCAATTGGTTAGTGCAAACAAGTTCTGGAGCCACTGAAACCTTAGGTGCATTCGTTTCAATGGTGGAAATTTCACTAGTAGATGCAATGGGCCTAGTTAAAGAACATTGGGTCTCCAAAGGGAAGGTTCTACCAGTTGGCATCCATTCCTTAATAGGCACTACTTTAGAATTAGTTATCCTAGTTAAAGGGCACTGTTCTCCTAAAGTGAATTTCCTTCCAGTGGGCTTCCATTGATAACCAACATTGGCAAACAGTTTACCTGTTGCTTTCCAAATTTGCTTACTTTGTTTAGCTCTCCAAACTTTTTGACTGGGGTTTTGTTAAACGACTTCAGAAATTTCTCAACACATTTATCATGATTACTCAAAATTATGCATTCATTACATGTTTTGCAACGTGAATTAGGTTTTGAATTATGACTCATTTTGCTCAAGTTGGACTTAATGTTCCTCATGTGGTCGTCTACTTTCTTTTTAGGAACACTTTTAGCAGGTGAAGTCCTATAATTCCTTCTATTTCTCTTAGGTTTAGACTCTCTAGCTTTAGTGTTACTATTTACTCCTGTAGACGGACTAGTGGGAATTTTAGTCTTATTCACTTCCGGTTGCTGAACATGTTTTGATGTGTTGGGATCTGAAGTTTCCAAGGGTACCTCAAAGGTAATATGCTTGTTCTTAGTCATAGATGATGATGCAGTAGACCTATCTCGCTTGCTATCAATTTTAGGACATGTACCAATAGCATATTCTAAGAGTTCCTGAGATCTATTAGTGAGAAAGCAGGCACCTACAATAGCATCATCAAGTGGTTTTGCTATCCTATCCTCTTCAATGGTTTCATGAAGCAAATCAAGGCACTCCTTAAGATGTTTAAGATAGTCACTATGAACCAACTTATTATTCCTAAGGGGAAGAGGAATATACACAGCATCACAAGCATACTTCTTACAAGCAGAAACCTTTTGAACAATATTATCACAATTGATGATTGGCATTTTCCCTTTTGCCAGAGTCTTTAGATTCTCAATCTCTTTAAGCAAAGAAGTTATCTTTTCATTGTTTATATCACGTGTGATCTTAATTGAATCGTATAACTCTTTGTAATGTTGTTTGACTTTTGAATTTTCAGCATGAAACCAATCATTTTCATGTTGCAATTTATTGATGGTATCTTGAATTTGAAAATTCTGAGAATCTATAGAATGTGGTTTTTGGGTGCCAATCACATCACACTTGTTTGACTTCAATTGGGCAATTTGGACCCTCAGGTTCCGAATCGTGTTAGTGTGAGCTTGAATCTTTTCATCACGTTTGGCTAATTCAAAATATGCATCAAATTCAGGAGCATCTGAAGATGTCTTGGCATTTGAGATTTTAGTACTTTCTTCTAAATGTTGATACTTTAATTGCAAATTAAGATTATCAACCTCTAGTTTTGACAAATGTCTGACCATGTTATCATGGTCATCGTTTTGAATTTTCTCACGCAATTTTAAATTCTCCCCCTCAAGCTCAACAACACGATTCTGGAGAGCGGTGAATGCAATAGACATCTCATGAAATTGGCAGGCAGATAACGTAGAATCAGTAGCAGTATAAAATACATCCTGAGCAACACATTTAGTAATCAAATTCTCATTCATGATGAGAATATTTTTCCTTGCAACTTCACTGCATTTAAGATCAATTGCCAATTGTTTCCTCTCATTTTCCACATCATTAAAAACCTTTTTCATTTGAGTCACATCATCATTAATGGTATTTTTAAGCCCCTCAAAATGTTCTTTGAGAAGTTTGAAAAATGGCATGACTTCAGTTAGGTAACATTGTTTTGTTTGCTCAAAACCTCTTTCCCCTTCAGTAATACCCGTTGGTGTTATTCTCTTTTTACATGTTTTATCAAAATCAACGAATAATTGACCAAGGACATATAAGGCAATTAGTGTACTATTTTGCGTGGGGAGAGTAAATGGTACAAGGTGCCTGGGTGTATTCAGGGGATAAGTCGTTGGGTGAGCAATCCTAAAGATAGTGCGTGTGTTACCCACAATTCTTTCAGCTTTCATTTTTTCTATGTCTATGTTCCAGAAGACTTGCTCTGGAGTAAATTTCTTTTGTGGGACAAAGACAGCTAATTGATTATCTTCAGAGTAATCATAATTGTACAAGATTTTATTAGCTATGCACAGGGGATCCTTTAATTTCTCAGCTAGTTTTTCTCTGGTTCTATCTTCTATCTCATTGCCCTCATCATCAGATGTAGCATCAGGAGGGGCATGATTAGGCTCAAGCATAATGTTTGCATCATATAATGCCGGTTGTGCACCTATACCGCTTCTAAGGAAATTGGTTTTTGGCTTAGTAGAATCCTTCTCACTATGATCATCACTCAACTTCCTATGTTTATGCATCATTTGAGCAGTTTGAATGGTTTGGCCTTGTGTGTATAACTTATCCTCAAGTTTGTTTTTCAGCATTTTAAGACTAGAGAAATCATTTAGGAGTTTTGTTTCCTTCTCTTTGAAATCATGTTTGAGTGTGTTTAAACCTTTTTGAATCTCTTGTTTTTGTTTAATAGTTTGATCCAATTGTTTTTGCAAAGATTGTAACTCCTTTTTCAATGTTTCTCGCTTAAGATTATTTTCAGATATATATGCACGCATTTGCCATTCCATGTTCTGCTCACGTCCAGTGAGTTCAAATCTAGCACGTTGTTCGTACATAGCCACTTGATCCTTAAGGATATTAAATCTAGTGGTCAAGGAGTCATCAGGGTTATAGGCAGTGTACTCATGCACGACACAATCATCTTTTAAAACAGAAGATGCACTACATTGTACAACAGACACTTCATTGTGTTTCATATGTTGTTCACATGGGTCAACATTGCTATTTCCCATGTCAACGACATCTGAATCGACATTGTTTGTCGGTTGTACGTTGTTAGGAATCTTTTGTTCATCAACAATGTTACACAGTTCGAGTACCTTAGCACATGACACATGTTCTTTTACCGGTCTGATATCTGCATCCACATCACGTGTAAGAGTCATTGTACTGTTCGTTGTGTCAAGCTTTTCAGTCTCTGATCCTCTGCCTTCGATGATAACTGACCCAGCATTCGATGCTTTGCCCGAATCCACACTACCATCACATGGTTGCCCCCGACATGCCATCACTTTGTTTTCATACTTGTGCTCGTGCTTTGCTCTTTCCATAATGTACTCTTTCACATTACCCATGAGTTGGAGTAGTGTGACTCTGAACACGTCAACTTCAATTCCCGTATGAGTGGCAAAGCTCTTTTTCGTCATTTGACTCTCATGATCATACTCCTTAGTGAATCGTGAATCAATGAACGCTTGGAGTTGGTTGTTGATCACACAGAATGCAGCCATAGATCTATCTTCAGAAAATTCACCCTTTTCAAGTTGTTGTTGAAGTTGATCTAAGTGTAGAGTCATTTTGACTGTGAAAGTCTCAACATTTTGACCAAAGAGTGTTGCGAATGCACGATTGAAACCTCCCAAGTATCCAGGTTTTGCAAAGAGAACCTTGAGATGTGAATGGAGAGATCGAAAACATTCAATGCGACTATTCTTTGCATTATCGAGCAATTTAATTGGCTGATGAAGCACATTATCATTAGAATTCGAGCACGAAGATTCCATATCAGTGATTGTATGTTAAGAGTGGTGATTGTTTGTTTTGACAAGGTTATATGTTGTTTAGTTGTGATCTTGGTTCGGTTGATGCAAAATTTTACGGTGAAATTTTTGGTCTGAAAACTTAAAACCTCAATAACTTCACTCCGGAGGTAATTTGGGCCTCGAAAAATTTGTTTCACGACTTCGTGGTGAAACCTCACAATATTCAGCCTGTTCCGGACGTTTTGACAGCTAATTCGCTAAAAACGGAGTTACGGTTCAAAAGTTATGACCGTTTGAAGTTTCGTCGTAAAAAGTCAACTATGGTCAAACAGAGTTAACCGCAGGATCCGGCAAGGTAACCGCAGGTAAGGTAACCACAAGGTGAGTTAACCACAAGGTGAGATAACTGCAGGAAGTGACTAACCGCAGGGAGTAACTAACCGCAGGGAGCAACTAACCGCAGGGAGCAACTAACCGCAGGGAGTTAACCGCAGGAGAGATAACCACAAAGATCTAACCGCAAACCACTTAATCGCAGAAAGCTAACCACAATGAGCTAACCGCAGACCACTTAACCGCAGAAAACTAATCACAATGAACTAACCGCAGACCACTTAACCGCAAGAGCTAATCGCAGTATACAAAAATCCAAATCTGTCACTTTCCTTGCGATTTGTTTGTATTCCCAAAATAGTAATCGCAACAAACTAACCGCAGAGATCAGGAACTAAACGCAGACAAGCAATGCAACAGTAGACTTAACCGCAACTATGAAATACGCCCAAAATCAAGTCCAAACTTCAAATAGATTAAAGATATGGTATAGCCAACTGAAACACAATGTTCAACTAACACCTATGATCATACAAGTACATCACTAACATGTCAAATAACACAAGAAAGATCAAACCAAGCCAAGAACCATTCGAACCAAATAAAGTCACAAAACCAAGCACCAAATTCGAGCACAAACCAATCCCTAGGATGTAACCATGGCTCTTGATACCAATTGTAGGTTACTCATAATGATTAACATGTATGGTTCTTGTGATTATGGATCGAATATGGGATTCAAGAGAGATGTTAGATAGAAAAAGAGATGGGAGCCTTTTCTAGAGAGAGAAACAAGAGATATTAGATTAGTGTAATGAAAGGTCCAACCCTCTCCCTTGGGTGGGAGAGGGTATATATACTACAACTACTTGGTGCTCCATGAAACGAGCTGTAGAGTGAGCTGACAGAGGGTAAAGACCCGACCCACTCTACGAATACTATTTACATATTTAACTACTAATAAACTACATACTAACTATAATAAGGATAATTCTACGAGCTACGTAATGCTTAGCAATACTTGGGGTGACCGAGTCTTTAACTGAATAATCGTATTCCTAACAAGGGACAATCCGATTTGCAAGTAACACCGATAGGATCACTTATAAGATGCCTAATAGAATGAAAGAATTTCGCTTTATATCCCGATTTGACAAGGATAACGTTGGTGCTTTTGAGGACATCAATGAAGAGGATAAGAAAAAGGGCATGGATTATGTATGGGAAAAGAGGAGTCTTTTCTACAAAGATTGCTTGGCCCTAGGACCAAGGTATAAAGTCGATAAGGAATTTGCCCAAAGGATGATGGGGGCGATTGAGAAAAAGGTGATTGGTTTCTACAAAGAATATTTACAATCAGAGAGTGAAACCAACGATGAGGTCACGTAGTAACCCATGACCTTGAGTCTAGCTACAAGACTCGTAAATAAAGAAAAGCGCTTCTTGGGAGGCAACCCATGTTTTGTGTGATTTTATTTTGTTTGTTTGTTATTTGCTTCCGTATGCATGCTTTATTTTTATTGTTGGTTGATCATGTTTCTAAACTAAATAGTGGAAATACTTTACTTTGTTGTTTTGGCCTAGTCTTAACTCCACCTAAAAGTATTTTTGCAAAAGATAAGTGTAAGGGGAAACCCCAAATATGTTTTTAAGAAACAAACCGATCATGATTCTCCACAATATTAAATGAACATGTATATCCGTATTTGTTAGAGTCTAATGCTTGTATTGAGTCATAATGAAGTTTTGCAGGATTTTCCAGGAAGTAGGACCAAGTTTTTCCAGAAATTTTCCGGAAACTTAACATAAGAATTTCTGCAGGTCACTTCTGACGGCGTCACGTGTAAAAATCTGGAAATTTTACCGGTTTTGTTTTTCTAATGGAGTCTTATGGTTTTTGTGAATTATTAAGTTTTCTAATCTTCAGGAGATCTGCAAACTTCATTCCACAAGCATTATATCTTATCTTGTTTTCTAGGATTTAGTAACTTATATAGGATGCCGCCGATTTTACGCGAGGTTGTTTTGTCTATTTTCTCAGGATTTACAGGTTATGTTTGATAAGAAGATGATTTATATTCTGGAAGGGAAGCTTTGATTGTTCATTTTCTTGGAGGAAGATTTAACCTGGCCACCTTATTATCCATACCGAGAGAATCAGGGGAGTATTTGATTTCATTCTTTTTATTTTTTCACTTTTACATTCTTTACTTGAACATTGGGGACAATGTTCATCCTAAGTGTAAGGGGAGGGTAAAAAGATGATACCTTACATATGCACTTTTACTTGAGTTTGTTTTGTTTAATGGTAGATGTGTAATAAAACTATGAGAAATACTTGTTAGTGCAATTTTAGCGCCAAATTTAAATTTTTTTTACAACATTTAGGAGTGAAACTTTAGCCATAGCAAGCGTCTCATGGATAGGAGATTGTATGACTAGCACATAACCGTATATTCAGAAAAATTTTCCACCCAAATATGTGAGGTTCGCCTTTAGATTTGATAGGAAAAGCATTTATTATTAGTGCTTATGAGTGTACCGGTAGCATTTAGATTCTAGAACTTGCGTTAGTGATGCATCCCGAGACCGCTAGTGAGACTACATTCGTGTACTAGGATTTACTACATGATAAGAGGCATTAGGATCACCCTTGTGTTAAACCCGTATCATAATTACTTGACCATTTAAGTCATATTACTTGGCTAGTTAAGTCAACTAATTTTTCCCACACCTTAGCGTTGTACTCATTTTTAGTACACGAAACCCCTAGTACACCCCTCCGAGCCTATCTTTTCATTTCTAACTTTAAGCATCTTACTTAAATGAAGAATTTGTTACACCCCACTTAAATCTACACCCAAATCGCCTTAGCCTTCCGTGTATGTGCTCATCTTTAGTGCATTATTGTTATTTGTTAAACCCTAAGTTAACTATTTAATTGATTACATGGTTGCTAAGTCGAGTCATATCCTTGTACATATTGTTTTGGGACGATTGGGACTCATGGGTAAAGTACTTATTTTATGGAGTAATGGGGAAGAACATCATTTATTACCCCATATGTACGTTAATATTAAAAGTGCTCCAAGTGTTTTGATTTTCTTAATTCGAGTCATTAGTTTAGTTTATTGTAAAGTATGTAAAGATTCAAGTGTAAGGGGAATGTTCATTCCCTATGATGTATTATTTTGGATGGTAGGATAAGAATGTGTGCAAAAAAAAAAAAAAAAAAAAAAAAAAAAAAAAAAATCGAAACAAAAATAGAAAAATCAAGAAAAAGAAAAAAAATGGAAAAAGAAAAAGAGAAAAAACATACGGACTACCATCCCTTTTCATTCTATGTTCATTTTATATTTTTGTTATTTTTCATTTATTAGCTTAAGTCGAGTCTAGTGTTGGCTTAGCAACGCCATATTGTACATGTAATTAACCAAGATTGTTAACTCGCCACCAGTAAAACTTCCTTTATCCAACAAAACCGTGTATTCCATATCCCTACACCTAACGTTACAACCCTTTAAAAGACCTCTTTGATAGTTTATCCTAGGTGCTTACGCCATGTGGTGGAGGTTTGATCCTTTCCCAAGCCTATGGTAATCTATTTTGCTATGACAGGTAGTGAGAGATACCTTCCGTTTCCATATTGTAATTTATACTTTATTACACCCGAGAGATGTGAGTATCTAAACACTATTTGTGAGGTGCTAGTATATGACCTCCGTGCTTGTCTTTGGTCTTTAGTGGAACGATTATTTGTTGTAATTACTTTTATATTAGAATTAAATGACCCCTAACTCGTATTTTGACTAGAATAAAAGCGCATTTGCTTGAGGACAAGCAAATCTCAAGTGTAAGGGTATATGATGAGGCGAAAAATGAACCACTTTTAGGGGGTCATTTATGCCCGGAATTGACTTTATTTGATCAAATATTGCCCTAAATCGTTCTTTTTGTAATATTAGGTACTTTGGGAGTGAAATCTGGAAAAGGAAGCAATTCGGACGTTTTTGGAGCAAAAAAGTGAAGAAAACGCCAAAGTCTTAATTTTCCTTGCTGGGAACAGTAGGTGACGGCGTCAAGAAGGAAATTCTGACGGCATCAAGAGTAATTTTCATGACGACCCAGTACATATTTGACGGCGTCACGAAGTAGGGCGTCAAGAGTAAAATTCATGACGGCCTGGAAATGCATAACACATGACGGCGTCAAAAGTGGATCGAGGCAGTCCGAGAAGTATTTTGGCGGCGAGATGACGGCGTCAAAAGTAGATCAAGACAATCCCAAAACCATAATCCCAACCTCATTACCAACACTTTACATGTTGCTCATTCAACAAAAACACCATCCACTCATGAAGCATCTCTTCCACCCATATCATGTTTTCATGATTACCCAAGCTCAAACATGTCTCCACCACCAAGAGTATCACCACCACATCCTACAACTTCACATGCCATTCCTATGTTGCATGTTCAAACTCTCACCCAAGACAACTATCATGCTCCACCACCATCACCTTCCTCCGAACACTTGAAGTTCGTTGAGGCGCTAAAAGAAGCCCATGAGCTTAGTGCTCTTTTAGCCTTACATCTTGCTCAACGCAATTTGGATTCACCTTCATCTAGATCACCCTCATCACCACACAACGTAAATCAACTTGAGAAGCATGTCAACAATTAACCTTGTTGCATCTTTCTCCTAAAAAGGATTGCATTCAATGAACACTTCACTTGAATTGAATATCTTCTCACTAGATCACATCCAATACCCTCACTTGAACAACATCCAAAACCTTTATTAACCTCTTCCGCTACAAACTCTCCACCACCAAACTCTCCAACATTCGTAACCCGAACATATACCTCCATTAATCCAACAAACTCCTTTAATCCAACAACCTTACCCTAACTCAACCATCCTCATTCCAAACACTCCATCATCAACCATCTAAGCATACCATATGCTTATGATTTTCACTTTCAAATACGAATCAACCAACCTCTTGTTACAAGCAAGTCCGATGGTTCTCTTTGGCAAATTAGTATATTTAACATAATCAATTTGAATTAATCGTTATATATCCTTAATATTCTTTTGCTATGCTTGTTATTTGTATATTGCATATTCTTCTATATATGCTTGTGCTTCTAATATTTTTCTTGCGAGAATTCCATATCTCGATTCCTTGGTGCACTCGAACGAGGGGGAGCACACATCAAGGGGGAGCTTTCATCCCATCTAACTTCATTTATGAAGCTAGATGGCATAACCTTTTTGATTCTACAAAAAGGGGGAGAAGTGAATATAAACTCACTAAGTACTTGTCTAAAAATTAATTTTTAGACTTAATGAGTTTAGGTTTTGTAATCATCAAAAAGGGGGAGATTGTTGATATAAATAATGCCTAAAAACATTATTAACATATATCGATATCTCTATGTTTTGATAATCACAAAACGTAAACTCATTGAACTACAAATTATGACGTAAACAAGTATTTAGTCGTAAATATTCACTTTAGCATCCATATCACTTAAGGTATGAATAAACAAAGTGTCTAATGCATTTTATGATGAAAGGAATTTTTATTTTTACAAACCTTACATTTTATTAAAGTGGGACAAACATTTTTAAACTTATACAAAACATTTTTGTATTTATAAGAAATGTGTTATTCAAAATAAATAGTTTGAATTCAAATTTCTACCCAAAAAACGGCTACATTCTTCAGGAAAAACCTCCCCCACAAAAAGACAAAAAATCTGAAGAAAAATATTTTTTTATTTAGGCGGCCCCCGTAATTATACTAGGCGGTCCCCTTAATTATTAAGGGGACCGGCACCCAATTAAGGGGACTGGCCACGCTCCAGAACAGTAATTTTTTCCCCTATAAATACTGGTTCATCCCACAGAATTTTCTCACCTTTTGCACCCCAAAACTTTCTGTTCTAGATCTCATTTCTATTCTTCAAATCCTTTGATCATAAATACATTATCCTTTGTTTCAAAGTGATTCTTACTTCATCCTCTCAAGTGCAAGAGAAGAATACTTCTATCCTCCAAGACAAGAAGTATTACAACTTGTTGTGACCTCCACATCCAAGTTGTTTGGTGCAACATCAAGAATATTTACATATATCTTTGTGTAGTGTGTTGTGAATATTTGATTGTAGATAGTTGTGATAGGAATATAGATAGTGTGGTTGGCTAGTAGATTGTAGTGAAGATAATTGGTGTGTAGAAGATAGGTGTGAACTAGATTGTAGTAAAGATAGTTGGTGTGAAGTAGTTGTGAAGATAGGTGTGTAGTAGATTGGTGTAAAGTAGTTGTGAAGAAGGTGTGATTTCGTTGTGACGAAGCTTTGGTGTGTAAGTGGTGTGTATATTGGTGTGTAAGGTTTCTCCGCCATAAGGAGCTTGTTGACATAGTGAAGAAAACTCTCGAGTAGGTGACTCGAGGAGTGGAGTAGGGCAAGGAAGGTGTCCTTGTAGCCGAACCACTATAAATCCTTTGTCTCGCGGTTAGATCTTTCCATATCTTACTTATTATCTTGCTTATATCGTTATTACATTTGTAGACGTAGACGTATATATATAGTTGCTCATATAGTGCTAGTATTGATTTTACTTAAAGATCAAACGAAAGTTTCATTCACAAAACAAAGTTTTTACAATCAAACTAAAAAGGTTACATACATATAATTGATCATTTCGATCAAGTATAGTTTTCATACAAAATATAACTAAGGATTATAAGATAAACGATTACGTAGTTATCTCTTGTATATAGCTATAATTGTTTATATTATGCATGTGTTGATTTCACATACTTAGCTTACATTATTATTATTGTTCATACTTAGATATACTTGTTCATATTGTTCAAGATTTGAGTTCACATAAGATTGAATCAAAGTTTTAAAATCAAACAAGGTTTTAAAACTAAACCAAGTTTTCATAATAAAATTAAAAAGACGTAAAACTATTCAACCCCCCTTCTAGTTTTTCACAGATCCGCGTAAAATACGGATCACCCGAATCGTTTCCCAACGAAGGCGAATGGAATTGAGAATATCGATTCGTGAAATCGTGATTTGAAAAGTGAAAAAAATGAAATAGAAATCAAATAGTTCAAGTAATCACTAACAACTATGAAATATGCAAAGATTACAAGCTAATTATGCACCGAAATGAAAAACGTAAAAACGGAAACGCGACCGCAAAATTTAAAACGTAACGTATATTAAAAAATGATCCTACGAACTTGGAAATAATTTCTAAAAATTTTAAACTAATAAAAAGAATTTTAAGAAAAAGAAAAATATATTTTAGACTTTTCTTTTAATTTCTAGAATTAATTTTCTAATATTGGAATTAAAAATTAATTAAAAATAAGGAAAAATAGAAAAATAACTTGGAAAAATGAAAATTAAATTCTAAAAATTCTAAAATATTATCAAAGAAATTCTAAAAATCTTTTTGTATTTTTCAGACCTTTTTATGATTTTTTATGAATTTTTGGTAATTAAAAATTGAATAAAACCAAAAGAAATTAAGAAAAATAGTAAAAAGCCTTGGAAAATTCTGGAAAAATTCCAGAAAATCAAAAATATGAAAAAGAACTCAGATTAAAATTTTGGAAAGAAAATCGGCTGTGGAACTGCTTATTTAGGTAAAACTGCTTATCTCAAGTGCTTATTTATAAGCACTTGATATCCAAACTTTTTGAAACTGAAAATACTGACTAAAAATGGTGCAATAGACTTAGATGTGACAAAAATATAACCAGAAGGAAGCTCAAATTCCACAGATACTTAAGATACATGCAATAAGCTAAGAAATAAGCTCACATTTAAGCAGAACAAGCAAACTCAATTCCAAATTAAGATCAATGAGACAGAAACCTAAGTCAACTCAGATGTAACTCAAAATTTCAAGCAAAATGCAAATTCAAGCTCAGTTAAAAATTTGCAGGCCTAAAAAGAATTATCAGTCAACTGGCTCAGAAAGGCAACTATAAAAGCTCAATAAGCTTCAAATATAAGCTCAAATCCCAGGTGTAAAGAGAGTAAATGACAAGTAGCACAATAGAGATTATATAAAAACTCAAAGCTTAAACAGAAACTTCAAAGAGCACACCTAATCAAGACTAAAGACAGCAGCTATTAACACCATAAAGCATGAACTCAGTTGACTTTTCAATTGTTATTCTACTATGACTTATTTGGATTTCTACTGCTGAATTCTATTATCACTAGTATTATTAAGCTATTCTTAAACTAAATTAAGCTAACTTACACTATATTACACCTACAGCAGAAGCTCACTAACTGTTTTATCTATTTCAACCAGTTAAGAAAAATTGAATCTAAGTTTGACTAACTAATATATTGAGATACTGATTTAATGAGCTAAAATCCTTTTATAACCTACATGAAACTTAAATGATCCACAAATTCAGCAAATAACCAACTTCTTCATTCTAAACCTAGTTAAGCCAAACACCCCTATATATCCTACTTATCACTACAGTAACTGAAATTAACTACTAATGACCACAAATAACAATCAAAAACAGATTTATGTCACTAATGAAACAGTAGAATAACAGCAATCAACACAGAAATCTAATAAGAATTAAATGAAACAGTACCACAGTATCCAACTAATCAATGAAACAGTAGTCAAATTCTCACATCAATAAATCTCTTTCTACTAAATCTGATTCAACAACAGTCACAGTAGATAAGTCCAAACAGCAATAAGGACTCAGAAATTCCAACTCAGATGCAGTTCAACACTCAACCAAGATCTAGAAACTCAGTAAATCAGCTATTACTCAAAATCTCAGATCAACAACACTCAAGTAACAATAAGCCAATAATATCTTATCACGAGAAATGATAACACAGATGTATAATATAAATCCACAGACAATTATAGCTATTAACTATCAACTAATATCCAATAACAAAGCAAACTATGATATCAAATGCTCAAATGACATGAACAAACACTGAACTAAGCAATCTAAATCAATAAAACAATATTATAACGAGCACAACTATAATCAATGGAATTGAATTGAGAACTCACGAAGTAATTTCCCCTCAGCCTCAATTGAGGGGATTCACTATGCTTGCCTATCTTTGAGATAGGCAGGTCCTTCCCTTATTGACCAAATCTATCCAAACAAACCACAACCACCACTTGTTCACCTTCTTTTGACTTTGTATGACTGATGATTGATCAATACTAGAATCTATTTCTCAATAAGCTAGACAGCTTAAAAGGTATTTTGAAACTAATTTTCAACTTATTTATGAACTTCAATGAAAAGTATGAAAACTTATTTTTATATTTTCAATTTTTTTTTTATATTTTTGTTTTATATGAAGAATGAAATTTGAGTTAACAAATTTAAAACAATTAAACTAACTAACAAGACTGAAATCAATAAAAGTAATAGCTGAAATTAACAATGATTAAAGCTTGATAAACTAAAACAATAAAAATAAACTGAGATTGATTTATGTAAAACTAAATTTTATTAAAAACTTGAACTGAATTACATAAAGCTAAACTAAGATACAATCAAAGGAAATTTAAGCAGAGCTTCACTACACTATCTAACTACACAAAATAAGCTAAAACTAACATCAATTTATAGGAAAAATGAGGATTGGGGTATCGGATTGCCATGCTGGCAATCCGTGTGACCTGTGTTTCTTTTAAGCTCCTCAGCACCCTTGGATCAATTCTCATCATTTCATCTCAAATATCAACCCTTTGATCAGCTTCTATGACGCGTCTCATCCACTTATATGTTGCCACGTAGCCCGTTTGTGCATTCTTTCACTCTGACACACTCTGCCACACTCTGACACGCTCTAAAATACCCTTGATTGTACGAATATACCCTTAATTGTGGTAAATTGTAGGATTGGGGGATGGTGAATAGTATTTAGGGTTCTTATTTCTGGGTGAGTTGGGGTAAAAGGGGCGGGTGTTTTTAAATAGGTAATTTATTTGTTTTTGACCTTTTGACCGAAGTGTACGTGATGTTTGACCAAGAATAAAAGTGGGCTCGGGTCAGGGTTTTTTTTAGTGATGGGCTTTGGGATTAAAGAGTTGGGCTAAGATATATTTTGGGTTGGGTAACACTTTGGACCAGACTTATTTTCATTTTCAGATTTTTGGTATATCAAAATCCAAGGACTAAGGTTGTAATTTGTTAAACTCCGAGGACCAAATCTGCCAATTGAGTAAACTTAATCCAAGGGTATTTCTTGCAATGTCCTGATTCTTCAAGGGTTGATTAGGCACTTTGAGCTCGAATAATGATCCGGACTTGAAAAATGCTTCCCGGCATCGGATTTTGAATCCTTTTCCACTCTCGTGCTCGGTTTTGCTTTGTTTTGTTCGTTTTTCGTAATATCCGTACCTGCACATCACAAACATAAAAACACGTGTTTTCTTGGCATTTGTTAGCTCAAATAGCCGTATTGGATCGGTTTTTGGCCATAAAACAGTGAGTGAATAAGCACTCACCAAAATCTCCCCGACTAAGGTATTGCCGTGTCCTCACGCAATGTGATCAATTCACGCTCTTAGGATAAATAATTTCAAAACTTTTTCTACTGACTTTGTAAAGTAGCAAGGAGGTTCGAAAGAAGTAATAAAATCATTTATTCCCGTAAACGCTCCATTTTCCAAAATTTTCCTTTTATTCCTTTATTCCACTTGCATTTTCTATTTTTGTACTTTTCCATACTTTATTCTTGTGACGGTTTGTTGAACTTTCATTATCTTCTAATAATTATTAGGGTCAACGAGTAGAAACACTTCTATTTAAGAAGTGACCATACGGATAAAAATCGTCATCCTTGATTTTTCACGAGTCCCCAAACTAAGCGTACAAACGAGATCACAGCTTATCTACAAATTAGATGCTAACACTACTCATAAAAGTTACTTGTGAAAACTTCTTACACCCATTTCCTAGGTTCTGTATCCCAATATTTTATTTTGTTGAGAAATGAATTGCTTCATATTTTCTCGTTTCGATAATTTTTAAGTCCGATAGTGATACCTAAGTTAAAAAGATAAGTAGTTATTCATTTTCTCTTAAGAACCACTGCAATAGAAATTCGGTCCACATCAAGGAATTTGGGGTACATACAATATCAAAGATATAAGTTGCGGAGTACGATCACGTGCACCTCATGTGACTGATTCCTAATCACTTATCATACGCACCTCACGCGCCAACAACTTATTTACATACATAAGCTCTTATTCGATACAACTTTCGATTTTCATTTTTTTTTTCAGTTTTCACTTTTTTCATATTTTTCACTTTTTTTCTTTCTTTCTTGACTTTTTTCATAACATCAATGGAAGCTTATCGGGTAGCTCCAAAACCACATAAATAATCAACTTTTGACTTTTGATTTTTTTCACTTTTTGCTCTTATTTTTTATGTTCCTTGATATGTACCCAACTTCTAAAGCAAAAATTCTCTTAAGAAAACAAAGAACTAAATATTATTCAAACCTAAATACCACTAATTAACCTAGAACATCTATTATATATTGGTGACGTATCTGATGGGAGTAAAAAGCCACAAGTACCTCTCATGAGCTCTAAAGAGAACCACTACTCCACTTTTAGCATCTAACTTCTAAATAAACTCTATCATTTCTCGCTCTTCGCAATTTAAGATTCCAAATAATGAAACCCGCGAATACTTAGCCGATAATCAGCCACGCATATATAAAGTCAGTTACGGAAACTTGCAAATTCTAGAAGAAGAATTCGCGTTTTCTAGCTCCTTAATGTAAAAGACTAGCGAAAGCTTTTAAGCTACGCATGTATAAAGTCAAGTACGGGAACTTGCAGATTCTTAGAAAATAATTCGCATTTTATAGCTCCTTGTGTACAAGACTAGCACAAGCTTATGTGATTATCATTGGTTAAGGGAACAAGCTAGGGCTCAACACGCCCGGTCAAGTCAAAATATTTATTCCTACTCTCGCCAGCAAGAAAGTCAACAAGGTGTCAAAACACTTATTCAAACTTTATTATATTTTTGCACAACTTTTTCACTTTTTCTCATTTTTTTGTGCTTTTTCATGACTTTTTCATTGATTTTTCTTCAAAATTTTTGAAATTTTCTCATTTTTCAATTTTTTAATTTTTGGTGGAAAAATGGAGTTGCGAGAGTGCACGACATGTGAAAAATGCAAGGTCAAAATCGAATCGAAGATTCACCCTCCCCCCGACTAGAACGAAACATTGTCCTCAATGTTTTGTTGGGTTAAGGCAATCCTAACAAAATTCTAGGCCGTTTATTAATTATGCCAAAGAAAACGTTAGTCGATAAGATTTAACGGATATAGGATTTCTAAGTATCACCGATGAATGAGACTCCAAGTGAAGAGATAACGAGCACGAGAGTCATCATAAATCATGGACAATCCTGAACAAACATCACAAACAACCACGGAACACAAGAGTAGAAGAGGCACCCCCTCCTCATATTAGGTGTTAGAAAATAGAAATATAAGAAGATGAAATTGGATAAGCATGGGTTGCCACCCACGAAGCGCTTGTTTTTGTTCACCGAGTCACATGAGCTTGACTCGATCCCCGAATTAATTCGTCCTTGGGGAAAAACCGTGAAAAAATAATCTCACTCGGGCTTTCATTCAAAATATTTTGAAAACATATGATTTATTTGAAAGTTCCATCCCGAAGAGATAACCGCTGGTATTTTACTTATTAAAACTTTGAAAAACGATACCAGGGTCAAAAACAACATCCTCACTCCCTACTGAGTGACGGATAAGAGAAACCACACCAAACGTTACGAATGGTAAGAAAGTCATGATAACAATCTTGAAAAATTCCTCATCTTCAAAAGAAAATTTCATAATTGTGGAATTATGAATCTTATCATTTAAGCTCCTTTTAAAATCTTTTCCGGGTGGGAGGGATGGGATAAACGTTTCTTTAAAACTCTCATTTTCAAGCACACCACCCGGATCATGATCAAATTTAAGATCAAAACTGAAACTTTCAAATTCAGGCTTAGAAAACTTTTCAATTTCACATTCAGATTCATCAAAACGAAATGATTCAAACTCCGGAAGAGAGATAAAAGCATGAGAAGTGGTACTGCCACGACTCGTCTCTTCCGAGTAATCGAAATGAAAAGCTTCAAATGTCGGATCAGAAAAATCAGGACAATAAGTGGGATTGCCACTCATCTCCTCAGTCATATCAAAGGTAAAACTCTCAAAGTCTGGTAAAAATTCCTCGAGCTCGGGCTCAAGAGGATCGTCAATTGTAAGCTCAATCTTCGTCTTAACTTTATCCGGAGGGATCAACGGTTCATCGTTCAACAAATTGTCAAGAAAAATAATATCCCCCTCCGAATCAAAGTAAGAATCGTCCGTCTCAAAAATCGAAATCGTTTCAATTGCAAGAAATTCATCGACCTCTTCCCAAAAAGAATCATAATCCTTAGTCGGAGGAAATGGTGGGGAAGAGTCGGAGACGAAAGTTTTAACAAAATCATCAAAGGTAAAATCACAAACATCGATGCTTTTGACGGAGTACTTCTTCAAGTTCGAAGCATCGGCTTTAAAAATCATAATATCGTCATCATGTCGTAAAGTTAGAGTATCCTCAAAATGGTCTACTAGGGCTTTTGCGGTTCGTAAAAACGGTCGCCCTAGTATTAGAGGAACTCTCGGATCAGCTTCAAAATTGACAACAACGAAATCTGTCGGAAAAGTAGACGAATTCACATGAACAAAAACGTCCTCAGCAATTCCAACTGGATGAGTGATCGATCGATTAGCAAGCTCCAAAGTCATTCTCGTCGGTTTAAGAGCCACCATTCCAAGTTGTTCGTAGATCGATAATGGCATGAGGTTTATACTCGCACCCGAATCGGCCAGGGCGTTACAAACTTCTTGATCTTTCAATGAACATGGAATGAGAAACTTTCCCGAGTCACCAAGCTTTTCGGGAAGCTTCTTGAGAAGAATCGCGGAACATTGAGCATTTATCGGCGTTTCGGCTAATTCAAGCAATTTCTCTTTATTACTTATGAGGTTTTTGAACGTTGAAGCAAATTTCGTCATGTACACAAGAGCATCCATAAAACTTATATCAAAGTGCAACTTTTGAAAAATATCCAGAAATTTTTCCATTTGTTTTTTAGACTTTGCACGGAGCTCTTCATCGTTAAATCGTGACGGATATGGCAATTTAGACTTGTATTTCACATTATTCTCAAAAACAACTTTTTCTTTATCTTTCGACTTTTGGACAACCGGAGGTTGGACGTTTTCAGCTCCTCCATTATTAATAGGAGGAACCGGGTCCTTTGTCGCCTCGGTCTCACAGTCCACTACCTTAGGCGGAGACGAAGAAGAAGAGGTAGTAGGAGCTGCGGGTCCATCATATTGAGCACCACTGCGAGTTATGATCGCCTTAACTTCGCCCCTTGGGTTTGCGATCGTGTTGCTTGGCAAAGATGTAATACCCGAACCCGAGGGTCGATCATTTAAACGTTTGTTAATATCACTGATCTGATTAGCAAACAACCGTGTTGACTCTTCATATTTTGCCATAAAAGATTGTTGGTTTTGAATCAATTGCTTAATCAAATCTTCCGTGGGCGACGGATTCTGAATAACACCTTGATTTTGATTATTATTGACATTCTGCCCACGGTTTTGGTAATTACCATTATTCTGATTTCCATGATTAGCGTTCTGAAAATTCCCAGGGTTTCCATGGTTTTGTTGGTTTTGAAAATTGTTCCCTTGAGGCGGGCCTTGATTGTAATTACCTTGAAAACCCCGGTTTTGATTAAACCCTTGATTATGATTTTGAAAACCGTTATTAGCTCGACTTTGATTTTGATTTCCTTGATTATTACGATTCACAACATTATGATTCTGGTTGACTTGATTGACTTGGTTTTGTGGTTCGAGAACGGGTGGTCCAAGAAAGTGAGAAGAACGGTAGCTGAGGAGATTACGGTCTCCTTGAGGTTGTGGGTAACCGGTGTTACCCGCGTTTGCAGCATACGCGTTTTGAGAAAAGGCACCGGTGGCCGGACATTCATAATACAAATGTGGACCACCACAAGTCTCACAACTACGACTAACCACATTGACTTGATGGTTTGGTTTTTCAATAGACATTGCATCAACTTTCTTTGTTAAAGCCACAATCATATTTACCAATTCATCATTATTTTTACCATTATTAGAAACTTGAGGTTTATTCCCTGACATTCTCACACGAGCTTTATTCTCAATTATCATGAAAGCATCATTCGTGTTCCTAGCCAACAAGTTACCACCCGCAGCAGAGTTAAGCGAATCTTGATCAGCATGACATAAACCATTATAAAACGTATCAATCTGCTGAAGGTCGGTAAACCCGTGGTTCGGACATTTTTCCTTCAAATCTTTGAATCGGTCCCAAGCTTCACTAAACGTTTCATCAAAAGCTTGTTGGAACCGAAATATTTGAGAACGTAGGTTAGAAGTTTTAGAGGGAGGATAGAAATAATTCACAAACTTGGAAGCGAGATCATTCCAAGTGTGAATCGAGTTCGGCGGTTCCTTTTCCAGCCAAGTCCGGGCTGCTCCTTTTAAGGAGAAAGGAAATAACTTCAATTTCACCACATCGTGAGGAACTTGATTCATTCTTATGGTCTCAGCGATGTCGGTGAAATTTCTGATGTGAGCATAGGGGTCTTCATGATCGAACCAGTGAAAGGATATACCCGTGATCAAATTGAGTAATCCGTGATTAATCTCAAAATTGGCATTGATGTCCGGAATCACAATAGCTCTCCTCACACCATTGAACGGTGATTGGAGTTGTTCTTCCATCGGACACGGATCAAATGCCGGTTGTTGTCCCATCGGCGGGATAACATTGTGCTGCGGACCACCCATCGGCGGGGGTCCGTTGTGTTCGTTTTGGTACATCTCCTCGTTGTCAAGGAAATGAACCCGACTCGTATGTCGTAAAACCCGCTCAGGGTTAGAGAACGGAGACGTAAGACTCTCAAACGAAGATTGGGTGTGCATACACCACGAGCAAAAATAAAAAAGAAAATGAAAAAGAAAAGAGAAAAGAAAATTTTTTTGTTTTTATATTTTTCACAAAAACTTTTTATTTATTTTGTTTTCTTTTCTTAAAACGTAATATTAATCGAAAACCGTTTCTTTCAAAACTACGCGGCGACGGGACGGGAGAGAAGAATGGATCTCTCTTCAGCTAGCAATTTAATGTCTTAGCTTCTGTATTTCCCGTTTATTCGGTTGTAGTAATTGAAATAGTCCGATAAACAACTAAATTACGTTTTCGTTATATTGCAAGACTTTTTTGGTTTACAACGCCCTTTCTTTCGATCGAGTCGAGGCTGTAACTTTTATTATTTTTTTGGTATTTTTGAAAACACTTTAGGAAAAGTGTTTTTGATTTTTCAATTTTTATAAAGATATATATACAAAGTAAAGGAAGGCTTAACAAAACACGATTTTCAAAAATGATATTCAAAAATTCACTTCGGCCTTCCCCGGCAGCGGTGCCAAAAATTGATTCGTGTAAAAACCAATTATAATAATTATAGTATAGTATCGAAGTGATCCGCGTAAAATACGGATCACCCGAGTCGTTTCCCAACGAAGGCGAATGGAATCGAGAATATCGATTCGTGAAATCGTGATTTGAAAAGTGAAAAAAAATGAAATAGAAATCAAATAGTTCTCACTAACAACTATGAAATATGCAAAGATTACAAGCTAATTATGCACCGAAATGAAAAACGTAAAAACGGAAACGCAACCGCAAAATTTAAAACGTAACGTATATTAAAAAATGATCCTACGAACTTGGAAATAATTTCTAAAAATTTTAAACTAATAAAAAGAATTTTAAGAAAAAGAAAAATATTTTTTAGACTTTTCTTTTATTTTCTAGAATTAATTTTCTAATATTGGAATTAAAAATGAATTAAAAATAAGGAAAAATAGAAAAATAACTTGGAAAAATGAAAATTAAATTCTAAAAATTCTAAAATATTATCAAAGAAATTCTAAAAATCTTTTTGTATTTTTCAGACCTTTTTATGACTTTTTATGAATTTTTGGTAATTAAAATCTAATTAAAAATTGAATAAAACCAAAAGAAATTAAGAAAAATAGTAAAAAGCCTTGGAAAATTCTGGAAAAATTCCAGAAAATCAAAAATATGAAAAAGAACTCAGATTAAAATTTTGGAAAGAAAATCAGCTGTGGAACTGCTTATTTAGGTAAAACTGCTTATCTCAAGTGCTTATTTATAAGCACTTGTGATCCAAACTTTTTGAAACTGAAAATACTGACTAAAAATGGTGCAATAGACTTAGATGTGACAAAAATATAACCAGAAGGAAGCTCAGATTCCACAGATACTTAAGATACATGCAATAAGCTAAGAAATAAGCTCATATTTAAGCAGAACAAGCAAACTCAATTCCAAATTAAGATCAATGAGACAGAAACCTAACTCAACTTAGATGTAACTCAAAATTTCAAGCAAAATGCAAATTCAAGCTCAGTTAAAAATTTGCAGGCCTAAAAAGAATTATCAGTCAACTGGCTCAGAAAGGCAACTATAAAAGCTCAATAAGCTTCAGATATAAGCTCAAATCCTAGGTGTAAAGAGAGTAAATGACAAGTAGCACAATAGAGATTATATAAAAACTCAAAGCTTAAACAGAAACTTCAAAGAGCACACCTAATCAAGACTAAAGACAACAGCTATTAACACCATAAAGCATGAACTCAGTTGACTTTCCAATTGTTATTCTACTATGACTTATTTGGATTTCTACTGCTGAATTCTATTATCACTAGTATTATTAAGCTATTCTTAAACTAAATTAAGCTAACTTACACTATATTACACCTACAGCAGAAGCTCACTAACTGTTTTATCTATTTCAACTAGTTAAGAAAAATTGAATCTAAGTTTGACTAACTAATATATTGAGATACTGATTTAATGAGCTAAAATCCTTTTATAACCTACATGAAACTTAAATGATCCACAAATTCAGCAAATAACCAACTTCTTCATTCTAAACCTAGTTAAGCCAAACACCCCTATATATCCTACTTATCACTACAGTAACTGAAATTAACTACTAATGACCACAAATAACAATCAAAAACAGATTTATGTCACTAATGAAACAGTAGAATAACAGCAATCAACACAGAAATCTAATAAGAATTAAATGAAACAGTACCACAGTATCCAACTAATCAATGAAACAGTAGTCAAATTCTAACATCAATAAATCTCTTTCTATCAAATCTGATTCAACAACAGTCACAGTAGATAAGTCCAAACAGCAATAAGGACTCAGAAATTCCAACTCAAATGCAGTTCAACACTCAACCTAGATCTACAAACTCAGTAAATCAGCTATTACTCAAAATCTCAGATCAACAACACTCAAGTAACAATAAGCCAATAATATCTTATCACGAGAAATGATAACACAGATGTACAATATAAATCCACAGACAATTATAGCTATTAACTATCAACTAATATCCAATAACAAAGCAAACTATGATATCAAATGCTCAAATGACATGAACAAACACTGAACTAAGCAATCTAAATCAATAAAACAATATTATAAGGAGCACAGCTATAATCAATGGAATTGAATTGAGAACTCACAAAGTAATTTCCCCTCAGCCTCAATTGAGGGGATTCACTATGCTTGCCTATCTTTGAGATAGGCAGGTCCTTCCCTTATTGACCAAATCTATCCAAATAAACCACAACCACCACTTGTTCACCTTCTTTTGACTTTGTATGACTGATGATTGATCAATACTAGAATCTATTTCTCAATAAGCTAGACAGCTTAAAAGGTATTTTGAAACTAATTTTCAACTTATTTATGAACTTCAATGAAAAGTATGAAAACTTATTTTTGTATTTTCAATTTTTTTTTATATTTTTGTTTTATATGAAGAATGAAATTTGAGTTAACAAATTTAAAACAATTAAACTAACTAACAAGACTGAAATCAATAAAAGTAATAGCTGAAATTAACAATGATTAAAGCTTGATAAACTAAAACAATAAAAATAAACTGAGATTGATTTATGTAAAACTAAATTTTATTAAAAACTTGAACTGAATTACATAAAGCTAAACTAAGATACAATCAAAGGAAATTTAAGCAGAGCTTCACTACACTATCTAACTACACAAAATAAGCTAAAACTAACATCAATTTATAGGAAAAATGAGGATTGGGGTCTCGGATTGCCATGCTGGCAATCCGTGTGACCTGTGTTTCTTTTAAGCTCCTTAGCACCCTTGGATCAATTCTCATCATTTCATCTCAAATATCAACCCTTTGATCAGCTTCTATGACGCGTCTCATCCACTTATATGTTGCCACGTAGCCCGTTTGTGCATTCTTTCACTCTGGCACACTCTGCCACACTCTGACACGCTCTAAAATACCCTTGATTGTATGAATATACCCTTAATTGTGGTAAATTGTAGGATTGGGGGACGGTGAATAGTATTTAGGGTTCTTATTTCTGGGTGAGTTGGGGTAAAAGGGGCGGGTGTTTTTAAATAGGTAATTTATTTGTTTTTGACCTTTTGACCGAAGTGTACGTGATGTTTGACAAAGAATAAAAGTGGGCTCGGGTCAGGGTTTTTTTAGTGATGGGCTTTGGGATTAAAGAGTTGGGCTAAGATATATTTTGGGTTGGGTAACACTTTGGACCAGACTTATTTTCATTTTCAGATTTTTGGTATATCAAAATCCAAGGACTAAGGTTGTAATTTGTTAAACTCCGAGAACCAAATCTGCCAATTGAGTAAACTTAATCCAAGGGTATTTCTTGTAATGTCCTGATTCTTCAAGGGTTGATTAGGCACTTTGAGCTCGAATAATGATCCAGACTTGAAAAATGCTTCCCGGCATCGGCTTTTGAATCCTTTTCCACTCTCGTGCTCGGTTTTGCTTTGTTTTGTTCGTTTTTCGTAATATCCATACCTGCACATCACAAACATAAAAACACGTGTTTTCTTGGCATTTGTTAGCTCAAATAGTCGTATTGGATAGGTTTTTGGCCATAAACAGTGAGTGAATAAGCACTCACCATTAGGCTTAAGAAAACTGGCAGATCTCCAATTGGTAACATGCTTGAACGTCTTAGGAAACATGAACTGATGTGCACTAGGTTTTATTGGTTGTATTTAATGCATGAACCACTGTTTACAATCCCTATGGTTGTGCTGGGCATGGCATAGGAGGAGATAAGAGCTCATAGGATTGGGGAGTTAAGTGCGCCACCCCATGAATGGTATTAAGGAATACAATCCGTCATCCACGCAACTATAACAAGTAATTAACGTGTAAAAGATGTCTAGGGAGTAGTGAAATCTAAGTAAACACATTTTCTCCACTTATTGCTCACAACCTTAGTATAATTTAGTTTATTTTCATTTTTAGTATTTTATTTTGATTGCATCTTTAGTATTGGGTTAGTTGACTAGCAACTAATTCCGCCCAAATCCTTCAAACCCGAGATTTTTACTTGCTTTCTAAAAAATATAAAAATACAAAAAGAATCATCCCTCACCTTTAGAACTAGTATTTAGGTTTTCTAATCCTAGCGACACTATTTCTAGCTGAACGATCAATCCCCCGGTACTTGTCACTATACTATACTACAACGATCAGGTACACTGCCTGGTGGGGGTTGTAAGCTTCTCAAGATCCCTTGAGAGGTAAAGCCTGGTGCGATTCCCACGTATCAGCTAGGTAGTAGGCTAAGTTGAAGGGTTGACCGGTGGAAATGCTATAGAGCATATAGCAAAGACATGTGTTGATGTGATCTCTATTTCCCATGGTACTTATGACGTTAGCTCTAAGAATTTCTTCCCACTTCTTAAATTGCGGTTTAAGCTCATTGAGCTCCATACCAAAAGGATCCTTATCTACAATATTCCCCGAACGATTTACCCTAGTGGTAGAGGTTCTAACAAAGAGGTGTTCCTTAATAGTTTCCTTACTAGCAAGAGGTGTATCGTATGGATAAAAACGATCAATAGAATCAAGACTTGAAATGGGCCACTTATCCGTGTAGAGGCAAGTTCCCTCATTTGGTACACCAAGAATTATAGCTAAGTCTTTTAAATCTATGTCATGTGGTATTTGATTGGTTGTGAAGTTTAATGATATCCTACCACCAGCACATGTGGAAAGGTTTACGGTTGCATAAAATTCCAAGATAAACCTAGGACAAATTGGCTCATCTATATCAAGGAGACAATCAAAGTTAATTGCGGCAAAGTTTTGGCGAATAGATGTTCCTTCTAGAAAGGATGGATCAATGGTTCTACCTTCGTGCACATAGCATTTTTCTAATGCCTTAAAGGTTTCTACTTGAACCGGGTTGAGACCTTTGGTCATATGGTGTTTGGGCATGTACTTAACGATTTCTTTGTGATCGGATTTGTTTGCGGGAGGCATGTTGATTCCTAGAAAACATAAAATTGTATGTTAATGACTTTTAACAATGTGGATGTTCTAATATGTTCCTATATGCAAAACAATGTGAAGACTTGATTATCTTGACTCATTTTGATTCCCAAATTGTTTTGTTATCCAAATTTTGTTGTAAAACAAAAGATAACCAACACTCTTCTAATTTAATGTGTCTTCGATTGAATGTACCCGAAGATGCATATTAGTTATGTATCCCCTTTAGCATTCAAGAGATAGTATGCAAGTGATGTTTAAATGATGTTTTTCATTTGTTTTAACAATGTGGTGATGAATCATGTTCTAATTTTGGATGCAATTTTGAAAGATAATGCACTTGGTGTGTTTGGCAAATCAAAGTAACAATAAAAGGATACAATTCTTAATTAATGAAATACATGATTGACTAGCCACCAAGTTTTTCATGAATCATGAAGTTTTATGCAAAAACCGTAAGATTCTAGTTAATGATTGTAAGCAAGAAAGTTATAATTGAATCAAAGATGCAATTGTGATTAGAGTACTTACAAAGTTAGTTGGATTTGAAGAGATTGGATTAGAAGCCCTAAAATTCGTGAGGATATGTGTTTTTGAGAGGGTGATGCTGTTTGAAAGTTTTTGTTAAGATTTAAGAGGGTTTTTGGTTTTGAAATTACAAATAAAACACTCTGAGGTTTTGGCGGACCAGGCGGAACCAAAACATGGGTTCCGCCCGTATGGTCTGAAGGTGCCGTGGGTTCTGTAGGAAGAGACTTAAAAAGAAATTGTCTTGATTTTTATGGTTTTATCCAACGTTCAAAACTTAAGGTTTTAGGTCTTATGAGTCTTTGACTAAGCCTAGGAATTATGAATGCTTCACATTCAAGAGATTTTGTTAACGCGTTGATGAAATAGTTAACGTAGAAGACTTTCTTAGTTAAGACGTTCCTCAATGAACAATCTTACCAAGTCGATGATGATGGATCACAATATGTCTATTAAGAAGCATAATGGATAGAATTGTCGTCGAAGTCGGTGCTTCCTTTGTTGAAGGGATAACCATGTATATGAGATGAGTTCCGTTGTCGATATGACTTAGCGTACTCAAGTGGAGCTTGTTGATGTGCTTCTCTATTCGATAATATTTTGAGAATCTTACACGTTTTGGAGAATCATTGGGTAAGTAAGTATAAAAGTGCAAGTACCACTTGTGCTTTTCTTATCAACTTATTACCGACAAAATTCCATTAGTCACACACTATGGTTTCTATTCCCGTTCTTTTGGGATACCATAATCCTAGTTGCGTAGTACCTTATGATGTATCCAAATAGGCTCAACTAAGGAGTTGTTTTAGGATCTTCTTTAACACGAGCACATAGACAAAATCTAAACATAATGTTGAATCTAAATGTTATAAGAACAAGTAGTCTTCCAAACATTTCTCTATATTTAGTTTTACCTACGGATTTACTAATCTCATTCTTGATAAGTCATCAATAACTTAACCATTGAGAACAAGAGAGCAACTAGGAATGTCTTTAAGTTAAAATTCCTTGCTTTTGTGGCTTGCTTTTATTATCAAGAAGTCTTTCAAATATTGACACTATACTCACTTGATTACTTTGAAATATCAATTTTGTTTCACTAGGTGTTTTATTCTAAATTTCAAAAATTGTTTTTGTTGAATTTGTTTAGACACAACTATGACCTATAAATCAAGTTTTATAACTTATGTCAATTTTGCTTGATTCAATGTTTGTCTCACGATGAGAAGATGTTATTTTATACTTTTATTCTTAATGTTTTACACAACATACTTGTCTTGCCATCATTGGACTTTCGACTAAGTTATCATCTACCAAAGATGATATCATAGAAGGAGGAGATCACTCATTAAATGTTATATTCAACGACTCCTCGACTCTTTGGGTTTTCTTACTTAAGACATAATGAACTCTATCTATTTTGAAAAAGTCCAAGAGTTACAACATCATGAGACTATGTGTCACATTTGATGTGTAAATCCTAGATGTTGAAAACTCATTTTCTTTCACACATTCTAATGTAAGCTAATGTAATTTATTTTACATTGTGTGTTTTATGTGAGATTATCATGAAGAAGTGATTGAGGAAAAACACAATTTAAGACTCAAAGTATAGTATTAGAGAATGTTGTTTAACAAAAGTTTGTTTTGCAAGCATCACAAAAGTGTTAGACATTTTAACACCTAGGAAATTATTAGTTAGCTCACTTGTAAGCAAGAGTTTAGTGAGACTTGCTCAAGAGTTTTTCATGTTTATTTCTTGATGGTTAAAGTACCAAAACACCTTATATCTCCTACTAGTACTAAAGACTAAATTCCTTGTTGCATAGAATCTAATCTTAGTTATTTACAAATAGCAGGTAGACACTCTAGAGTATTACAAAACACATATTTGAACACATAATGCTAGAAACACGAGACAATCAAAGCCGAGTTGAAGTAATGCGTACCTTTAAAATTGCATAAAGATGCTATCAAGCGGGTAAGCATTATGCGTAAAATCTTGGTTTGATGACACGCTTTGAAACTCAATAACTCATGTACCCAAGAAGGTTAGATAATCACATAAAAGCATAGAGAATAATAATCCTAATCCTTTTATCATGAGTTTCTATTAGAGATTGAATTATCTCTAAATCTTTCTTCGAGGTTTGACAAATTTTACATGCATTGTTTTATTAGTTGATGGTGCTTTTGAGTTAAATTCTAATCCGGTTTTATCTTTAAACAACCTTTGACTCCTCAACAATCTTCCAAGAGATTTTGAGCTTTCATCAATTTTAACTAATATTTTTCCTTTCTCATTTTGCTTTTAAATCATATGTTTGTAATCTAGACATAATTTACATTCTAGATCAACTTCAACATTACTCTCAATTCTAGACATTTTATCTTCTAACAAGATTTCCTTTTCAAGGATATTCTTAAGAGATTTTGAAGACTCATTCTTGAAGATAGTTTTTAGGTCCATGTTGCATAAACGTTTAGACTAATTTTCTAGTTTAGAGAACTCTAGGATGAATTAATCAAAGCAAAAGTGTTTGGTTTTAAGGTGTACCTTACTTGGTGTTTTTATCAAGTTTAGAATTGCAAACCGAATGATTGACTACATCTTCATCCGTGTTATTTCACGAATCACAAGCAAGTCTACTACGAGCTTGACACGAATAATCACCTTTACTAACACCTTGCTTGTTGTTTCAATAAATTGACAATCAACTACCGGATCACTGTCTTCGTCAACATTCATATCATTCCAAGATACGCAAGCAAGTTCATCAAAACACACGTACTCATCTTCACTTGTACCTTCATTTAAAATATTTAAACTAGTAGCACATGTATTAACTTCTACTAAGTGTCTATCAATTAGTTTTTCTAAAACTTCTAATTCATATGTAAGATCAAATTGATCATCTTTGACTTGACATATTCCTTAATGAAAGTCTACCATATTTTTCCAAACATCATTAGCCTTTTGACAAAAATACATTCTTTCATGTTTGGTACTAAAGCTTTGTAAAGCATTGTTTTTGGCTTTAGTATTTTTATCAAGTTTAAGATAGTTATCTTGGTTTTCAAAAACTTATTTTCTTTGGTTTGAAATTACCAAAAGAAATAATATGCCAAAGATCTTGATCAATTGATTTCACATAGTTTTCAAAATTACTTTTCCATTCAAGTAAGTTTTCTTTTTCAAATAGCGGTTGGTTTTGAATAGGTTGCCCTTCTTTGAGATTTTCAAAATCCATGGATCGATCCAAGTTTTAAAATACATTCTATTTTAAAGATCTTGAGTAACGTAGCTCCTGATGCCAATTGTGGAAAACTAGAAGGGGGGTTGAATAGTTTACCGCTTTTTGAATCATTTTTAGCTTGATTATCTTTTAAAATACTTTACGTTTATTTAAAGATATAAACACAACAGTATATGTTCAATTCCTTGAGAAAGCTTTACGAGTAAATAGCAATCCTAAATTTACTTGTTTTAGTTCTTTGAAAAGCTTTACGTTTGTTTAAGGATATAAACACAACTTTACTTGTTTACTTCTTTGAAAAGCTTTACGTGTGATTAGTAAATCTAACTAAAGACAATATGTAATAAGCAAAGATAAAGAAAGAAAAGATCAAACCACAACACGATTGTTTATCGTGGTTCGGCTACAAGGACTCTTTTTCCTTGCCCTACATCCACGCCCCGAGTTTCCAACTCGAGAGTTATAAGCACTAATCAACAAGCTCCTTTCACCGGCGGAGAAAACCTTTACAACGTCGCTTACACTTTTACCGACACTAAGCTAGATGTCGAGTTCTTTTACACGGGTACAACCACTCCCATCGTTGCTTACACTTTTACCGACACTAAGCTAGATGTCGAGTTCTTTACCAAGGGTACAACCACTCCCGTTAGTTCTTTTACAAGGGTACAACAACTCCCGACACACTACGTATTTTGAGGCCTAAAATACTAACCACTTACTTCTATATACATGACACACATGAAGTATAAACTACCAAAGCTTATACATGACCAAGCTACCAAGACTTGCAACTTTAGAGTTGAAGCTTGTAACTTCTTGAATTATTTGTGAAGTCCCTTGCTACATAAGAGAATCACACAAATCAAAAGGTTACTGAGTTAGTTGAGAGAGTATGTGAAAATATGTCCTAAAAGGGTTACAAAAAACTAACAAATGGTTTGGTATTTATAGCAAACAATTCTGCAGGTCTGGCGGATCAGGCGGACCCCTCAAAAGGGTTCCGCCCGTGTACCCCCAGGGTACCGCCAGGGCTGCAGTTGGTTTTTGCAATAAATCTTGCAAACCAAACAAAGTCACATCTCATTACTCTTGCAAACCAAACAATGTCACATCTCATAATATCAAGTCAAACACTAAACTTGCAAGCTACCACTTAGTAAGTCAAACACACTTCTTACCATAAATGTATAATGACAAAGCTTGCCCTAAATGTGATGTGACCTTACTATATTAAGAAATAAATGTGATGTGACAAGACTCATTTTAGTTTAAGAAATAAAAACAATGTTTTGTTTAAAAGGAAATGTTAACCTTAGTTAAACAAGACTTAAACACTAAAAGTGATGATTTACTTTATAGCTAAACTTCATACTTTGTCATTAACAAAACTTAGCAAAGATCGTAAAATATAAATAACGTTTTTAGGCGATATTTGTATTAACACTATGGTTATACATGAGATGTTAAACGAACGAGTCGAGATGCAATGGTTATACATGAGATGTTAAACGAACGAGTCGAGATGCAATGGTTATACATGAGATGTTAAACGAACGAGTCAAGATGCAATGATTATACATGAGATGTTAAACGAACGAGTCGAGATGCAATGGTTATACATGAGATGTTAAACGAACGAGTCGAGATGCAATGGTTATACATGAGATGTTAAACGAACGAGTCGAGATGCTATTGGTATACATGAGATGTTAAACGAACGAGTCGATATGCAATGGTTATACATGAGATGTTAAACGAACGAGTCGAGATGCTATGGTTATACATGAGATGCAATGGTTCTACCTAACAACTTTTTTTCTACCTAACACCTTATCCTCACAATATAAACACACACACACATACTCATCTCACTATATATATCTCTCTCTATCTCTCTCTAGCAGTTTCTGTTTTCTGGCGACACCAGCAGTTTCCGGCCGCCGGGATCTTTTTCTGGCCACCACCTTTTATCACCTCAACTTGTAGATCGGGCCACCCCGGTCACGATTCAACCACTCAACCTCACAACCACAAACATACACTGTTATCATGGTGAAGAAGATGGCAGAATTTGAAGCTTTTCCTTGTCCTTGTGAACGAGGAGACGCGATTCTGCGATAATCGTGTAAATCTTACTCGCGTGGTAAACTATACTATGCGTGTCCTTTCTCGCAGGTGAACAATTACATATTTTTTCGTGTATTATATAAATAATTTGGTTAGTTGTTAAAAATAATAGTTTTTACTCTTTAACAGCCTGGGACAGAAGACCATGGATGTAATTTTTTTTTATAAAAGGAGGAACGACTCACCAAAATGATGATCGGTTCTCTGGGAGCTTCAACATCAAGCGGTTTTGGATCTGCTCCAAAAAGGTGCTCAAACTGTCATTAAAAAAATCTTAGAATAAACATGCTGGAGGCACAAAAACAGGTGCTGGAGGCACAAAAACATGTGCTAGAGACAAAATTAAAGGTGCTGGAGGCACAACTTGACATGGCAACGTATCCCAACCACGACCACGCATGTCAGTCGGATGCAATACTCCGTGACCTTTTAGGTGACATGGATAAATTTCATATGTAGTACTGTTTTCGTTGTTGTTGCTGTTGTTTGCTGTTGTTGTTGATGTTATTGATGTTTAATAAAATGTTGTTGTTGTTGTTGTTGTTGTTGTTGTTTAATAAAATGTTGTTGTTGTGGTAACTGATGTTGAACGTCCTTTATATTTTAAATTTGTACGCACAAATAATAGAACTGAAGGAGCAATAATTATCAAACTCAAAGGCAAACTGTTTATTTAAAACAAGCAAGAGTTCTTAACCACATGCATTTTCATACAGACTCAAACTAAACAACTCGACAACCAAACTAAACAACTCAACAACCAAAGGAAACAACTCAAACTAAACAACTCGACAACCAAACGAAACAACTCAAACTCGACAACCAAACGAAACAACTCAAACTAAACAACTAGACAACTAAAAGAACAAATCAAACGAAACAACCCGTTTATTTTTTTTTGCGGCTACTTCCCGCTTTACTCGAACTCGCACCATCTTTTCCCTTCCTTGCTCTCATTTCCTTGATATGTGCAAACGTAGCTTCAAGATTTGTGCTTCACAAATTATCAAGTTTGGTTTCCAACGTACTTTCAACTTCGTCGTCACCTCCAACAGCAACAACTTGAGCTTCAGCAGTATCTAGCTCGTCCATGTACTCTTTGTAGTACGACTTTTTCCTACACCATTCGATAATCTTGTCTCTCATCCACGGTTCAACGTTCTTAAAAGAACCATATTCCTCATAAACTGCATGACCAAAAGTTAACATAACTTCATTAAAGAGGAGCTCGTGTGACAAGATTTTTGAGTACTCCTCTTCAACTGTGCAACCACGCCAAGTCATGTGTGTCTTGTAAGAATTGACGATTGAATTATTTGTGAGATGTGTAAAATGAGATGGAAATAATTTTGTGAGAATGTATATATAGGTAAAAAATGAGAGGGAATGTATTTGTGAGGATATATATAGCCTGATTTTTGAAGATATATTCCCGTCGACATGTCGACAGAAAAAAGAACGCAGGAAAAAATCCCGCCCAATATTTTACCCATTTATTAAAAATATTTATAATTTAGTAATGTACTCCCGTCGACATGTCGACGGGACTCTCAAAACAAATAATTATTATGCTTAATCACACGCTAATTGTGGGAAAAAACATGATTAATATATTCCCGTCGACAAGTCGACGGGAATATATTAGCGGGTAAATTTCGCGCCCAATTTTGGTGAATTATTGAGGTCAAAAAAATATATTAAAATGTTCCCGTCGACATATCGACGGAAAAATACGATTACGAAAAATTCAACGCAGTAGGGCTCGGTCAAGCCTTTTTTTTGTCGTTTAGTGGGTGATGCCGTCGACATATTATCGACGGGAAACCCGTCGACGCCTGTTATCCTGTTTCTTGTAGTGGATGTCGATGGAAAAACAAAAAAAAAAGAATATCATCATTTGCCCTATAAAGCTTGTCTAACTTGAGTTCATGAACTAGCTAGCTAATTAACGAACATCTAATCGACATGAAGTAGGGTGTCAACAATATGGGTTTTTTTGATTGATCATATGATTGACACGTAATCTTTTATTGGCTTAACACAAACTAGTTTGATAAGACATTACAATTAGTGTGTATACCTTTTTTGTTTTTGCTTTTAAGCTTGGGATTTGGTTGTAGAATAGCAATGTATTTTTTCAAATGTCCCGTTCTAGTACGTGTACTTTTTTTAAGTTTTAGAATAGCAGTGTACTTTCATAAGTGTCCCGTTCTAGTACGTGTACTTTTTTTAAGTTGTAGAATAGCAATGTACTTTCTATAAGTGTTCCAATTTGGTACGTCATACTTTCCATAAGTGTTCCTATATGGTACGTCATCCACGTACTAAATTGGAACACTTATCGAAAGTACATTGCTATTATACAACTTAAAAAAGTACACGTACCAGAACGGGACATTTATGAAAGTACACTGCTATTCTAAAACTTAAAAAAAGTACACGTACTAGAACGGGACACTTGAAAAAGTACATTGCTATTCTTCAACCAAATCCCTCTTATCAAACAGCTTATACTCCCATTAGTTTTATATATTATCGGGGGTTCACAAGTTGCGTGATTACATAAATCTTTAGGGACTTGCTTAAGTGTAAAAAAGTTTGTCCCGTCAAGATTATTAGCATTTTGACTTTATAAGCCGTGTAGAAATAGTTTTTAGACTCAGTTAATTTGTTGAATCATAAATGGGCCATATTGAAACGCTATGTAAAACATTGCGTGAAACTTCTTTATCTAGCCATCTAGGTGATTCATATATAAGAGGACGTATCCTGATAAACATCACAATTTGGAAAAACAGTGTTCGAATTGCAATAAAAGGTTATAAATTCCTATTTGAGATTTTTAAACTCGAGTTAGGACAAACTATCGGATGATAAATTAGAATGGCTCAAATCTTGTAACGGGTTTACAGTCCATTAAGATTTCTTCATGTATTTTATATTAATATATTATAAATATTTGATCAATAAAACATAACACATGATGACATGAGGTGTTATCAACACAACAACGTACATATAAAGGCCAACTTTTAATCTTGATCGTTATTGACGTGACACTTTCATATTCATGTCAAGAGCTTATCCCGATCGACCAATCACTTACGAGATTGATTATATTAAAAAAAGGAACAAGCTTTTATGTGTTATCTTTTAATATTTTAAGATCATGTCAAAGTTTATCAGGCTTTTAGATAACAAAGTATGTACGTATCTTGTTTTATTATTTAAGTTCTTTGTATTATACGAAACTGACTTTGATAAAAACAGTTATAATGGTGTGACAAGTAGTTTAGTCTTAAGAGACGACGTTGTATACAATGCTAATGTGTTAAGTTCTCCTTTCCTAACAACATGCATGGCGTGTTCGAAAAACGTTCATAACTAGTAAAGTTGTTTGCATGTCTCACCTTCGAGTACAATGTGTGTGCAAGAAGCCAAGACCAAGACAATGTCAAACTTTATGATACGTGGCTATATTCACAAAGTCGTCTTCTCTAGCTAGCTACGCGCCTGAGAGTTTACTTGATCAAAAGCTGGAGCATACGGCGATTGACCTTGGTTCTCCAATTCGAATAATTCAAACAGCTAAACTATACACGTGATTTATTTACATGCATGGTATATGTGTTATACACCTTCACATTCACATCCTAGCATCAATTTCCAATTTGTGAGTTTGAGCGCATATATATATATATATATATATATATATATATATATATATATATATATATATATATATATATATATATATATATATATATATATATAGGGGCTTTATTTTCAGAACCCTGTTAAGTGTGGTAACTGCGAGAACTTCAATTTTGCATTACAAAACATGCATGTTCACATAAAACATACATGTTTTATATGAACATGCATGTTTTCTAATGCATAATTGGAGTTCTCGCAGTTCCCGCACTTAACAGGGTTCTAAAAATAAAACCATTTTGCATTGATTTGTTGCACTTAACAGGTTTTTATATGAACATGTATGTGTATTAAGGTGTATGTAAGAAAACATACTTGTTTTATATGAACATGCATGTTTTCTAATGCAAAATTAGAGTTCTCGCAATTCCCGCACTTAACATGGTTCTGAAAATAAAGATACACTATATATATATATATATATATATATATATATATATATATATATATATATATATATATATATATACACACACACACATATACTATTGGTTGTCGTTTTAGAAATAATAATAATAATAATAACTGAGAAAGACAAATTTAAAACAAAGTACTCCGTAGGATGTAAATATGCAATATTTCTAACGTTTATATAATTCTCAGTACGTACTGCTCAGCTCATAAATGGTTTATGAATATATTGAATAAAAAAGTAACCAAGTAGCCCAAAACTCAGACGAGTAACTTTATTTGAATGGGTTATGTGAGTTCAAATCCATTTTCCTCGTGCATGATCCAAATATAATACACAACTAAGCGAGCATTTGATCAAAGCCTAAGAGACAAATCAAGATGGCTAAACTCATCTTCAACACTCTCACCTTTTCTTGTTGAATCGAACCGTTGTTCATGTTGAACCCCAACGACAACAGGCAGTTGTACTGGTCCAACATGTGTAGAACCATTGGAGTCAAACCTTGATGACATATTGTTCCATTCTGAATTATGTCTAGCAGCTGAGCTCAGCTCTCGGCTTTTCTTGGCTAAGGTTCTTTCGAGTTTGTGAGCATTTTGGTGGCCTCCAAATGCTTGTGGACTATAGAATTTTCTCCTGCAATAACTACATGAAAATACACGTTGTTCACTGATGTGTAAAGATGATAACAGTGACGACGATGATGCTATGGTGAGATTGTTTTCCGGTTGGTGTAGATTGAAGCTCATGGTTATACTAGTTTAGGAGTTAAGAAGTATGGGAATGTAAGTTGAATATCATTAGCTTTATATAGAAAGGTGGTTGGGATGGGTTGCATTATTAGTTAGAAGAAAAATTGTTTGAAGAAAATAGAAAATTTTTGAACCATATATCACACATAATTTTTAAATTTCTAATCAGTTTATTAATAGATGTAAGATTTTTTTTTTTTTTTTTTTTTTTTCTTTTCTTTCTTTAACTCAAACTCGCTTGATTTATCACATATGATATAACACTAATATGTAAGTTCGAATACTTAACATGCGATTGTAAAATAGGCATACATATTTGTGTAAAACTCTAAATGATTCATCGTTTTTGGCATTAAAAAATACGCATCATTGTCTTTCCAACCATATATAACACATACTTTTTTAACATCCAAATTCATACAGTTTATTAATAGAAGTTGGAGAAATTAGATTTTTTTAAAGTCAAACTCACTTGATATATCACATGTGATATAAAACTAATTTATAAGTTCGAACACTCAACATGCTGTCGTAAAATGAGAGTAAGTATTTGTATAGAACAATAAAAGATTCACCATTTTTTCACTGAAAAATACACATCCTAAGGTTTTCAACCATATGCCACATATAATATTTGAGCCTCTAAATAAATACGATTACGATAATATCATAATATATATGTCATGTCTTCGAATCTACAAATTAGCGCTATGATTGACCCCTCACTTTTTATGTTTTTATCGTCTCTGAAATAACTCACATAAAGTGATACTATATAAGAGCACGTATCCTGATATGAAACTCACGAAACATCACAATTCGGAAAATATTATGTGTTATAAAATACTATCAAATTGCAATAAAAGGTTATAAATTCTTATGAGATTTTTAAACACAAGTTAGAACAAACAACTATTTGATGATAAATTAGAATGGCTCTAATCCCCATTAGATGATAAATTAAAATAACACAAGCCCAATTGTGAGCTAGGATCTATATATTGAGGTTTTTTTTTTTTTTTTTTTTTTTTTTTTTTTTTTTTTTTTATATATATATATATATATAAACATTTACTCGGTAGATTAGTAAAACATTACACTACCAGCGTTTAATTATCTAAGACTGCATATAATGATGGGTGAGCCATCACCCTTACCTCACCTATCACGCGCCAACCCCACTGTGAGAGGCAGACCTCATGCACGACCACAAAACACTCAAAAAACATCCGATTCAAATTTCTGTCTCGATTCTACTCCACCGATAAACTTTCAATCCCCATCGTTTGTTTACGAAAACCAATGATACCAAACCCACAATTCATCACTCCACAACAATATCCACAATACGGAAAACCATGATTTGATCAAAATATTGGTGGTTCTTTACAACCAAATATTGGTGAATCTTCATCACAACCTCCACCAATGTTTCCCATTCATCCGTTTAATTTTGATGATATTCCAGTATACTTACCTCAATTTGAATCGTCTATGCGTAATGCCGTTGATGACGAGGAGGAAGTCGAAGAAGTCACGGCCCTAATAAAGAAGCTGTCAAAAGAGGATCGCTAAAAATGACGATGAAGGTCAAAGGTACATTCCAGATCCGTGAAGAAGAAACCTTTTTGTGCAAAGGCTGGGTTCGTGTATCCGAAGATAGCATCGTTGGTAGTACGTGGAAAGAAACTGGGTTTTGGACGGTTCTTTTAGCTTACCTTGAGCAAAAAATGAAGGTATGGTGTTCGAACCTACGATTCGTTAAACGGGAAATGGTAGAATATGCATCATAAAGTGGCTTAACCATGTAGAGTGTACGATAATGTCATGCGAATGGCAACACATAGTGGAGCCGGAGACGGGGATTACGCCAAACGGGCACTTGAAGAATATCGTGCTGAATATGGAGTACCTTTTACACTTCTTCGTGCGTGGAGGTTTTAAAAGATTCTCCAAAATGGACGGGGGTGGAGGTTCCAAACTTTGAAAAAGTAAAACAGGAAAAGTTAAAAAGATACAAGTCGTCGAGGTCTAGTTCGTTTTATACATTGCAGCCAGGAGAAGATAGTCTTAATCTCAATGTAGAGGTTGGGGATGAGGAGGAAGAAGAGTTGAAGGAAGTTCGAAGACCAATGAGCAGGGACATAGCAAAGAAGAAAGCGGCGGCATCATCAGCATCATCGGCTGCTAACACTAACGAAACGTTGGCTAGGTTGATGGTCACCGAATATGTAAGTCAAACCGAGTCGGTTTTGACAATAAAGAAAGATGACCGCGCTGCTTTTCTAGAAATCAAGAGGCAGGACATGGAAATGCAATAACAAAAGATCGAAATAAAGCGAAAAATGTTGGCCATCCAATAACACAAACAACGACAAGAAAGCGCACACTTCTATATGAGCTATATTGGTCACTTAAGTGAAATCCACCTCGCAAGGGTGATGCAGATGAAAGAGGCGGTCAAGACAAACTATAATTTACTATATTAGTTTACATTTTTAGTTTTATACGTTTAAGTTTTTAATTATCAATGTAATTTTTTAATTTATGAATAAAATTTTAATTAGGGATAATTACCTAGAAATGTATCTAACTTGACATTTTTTCTAATTGTGTGTAGCATTCTTTATTTTTTGCTATTATATACCTCAAATTATTGAATTTTGACCTTTGTATGTATTTGCTCATTTAAAACGACCCTTTCACCCTTATATTTTGTAACCACTTTATTGATAGCGAAGGGTAAAGTGGTCATTTTATATGAACAAAATACATATAAAAGTCGAAATCAAAAGTTTAAGGTATATATAATAGTAAAAAATAAAGAAGGCTACACATAATTAAAAAAAATGATAAGTTAGATACATTCTATGTAATTATCCTTTTTAATTAAATTTGTAAAAATAAAAATGGATTTGAAAGTGAATGGAGTGATGACCATTATGTCTAAAAGGTGAGGGGAGTGATGAAGTGCTGAATAGTGATATGACGGTGAGAGTATGATGACCATTGGAAGTATATCTTGTTATGTAAGTTTTTTCGCCTATGTAACGGGCTGAGATATGAGATTCACGCATATCCTTTGTACTTAAACACTTTTTTGAGTAATATATTTACCCGATCTTTTGACCTTTTACCGAGAAAGAAAGAAAGAAAGAGAAAAAAAAAAAAAAAAAAAAAAAAAAAAAAAAAAAAAAAAAAACTAGTACATATAATTGCCAACTTTTAATCTTGATGAAAGCCTAACAACATATAATTGTCAACTTTTAATATTTATCGTTATTGATGCGACACTTTCATATTCATGTCAAGAGCCTATCCCGACCAATCACGAGATTGATTATTTCAAAAAACAACCTTTTATGTGTCATTTTTTAATAGTCTAAGATCATGGCAAAGTTTATCAGACTTTTAGATGACAGAACATTTACGTATCTTAGTTTTATATAAATTTTCTATATTGTACGAAACCTACTTTGATAAAGACAGTTAATATGGTGTGACAAGTATTGTTGCGTTAAGAGTAAGAGACGTTGTATACATTGCTAATGTCTTAGGTTCTCCTTTCCTAACAACATGCAAGCATGGTAGTCTATCATCTCGTACCGACAAAATAGTATATCATGTAACAGTATTGAACATAAATACGTTCTAGACTAACTTGTCTACTTACTAGAGTATATATGCATCCATACTGAAAATGTGATTGTATTCACAACGTCATCTCTAGCTAATTTTGCTACACGTCTGAGAGTTGACTCCTAAGTTGCAATGTGCGGTGATTGACCTTGGTTCTCCTAAAAATATCAAATTCCGCAATAGGGCACTACACACTTGGGATTCAATTACATGCATGGTGTTTAACTGTTTATAATGACAAGTACTATATATGTCATAAGAGCGTACGGTGTGATGACTTTCACCCCACGTTAAGCTTTAACTTGCTGAGTTAAAGTGAGTTAACCACACCGCCTTACCAAGTTAAATGCCAAGGTGGCGCAGACGTGAAGTGGGTGAAAAGTTAACCTTAAGTTAACACACCTTGTGCTCTAACTAGACTTGGACTACCAAATATAGTTTTGCATTCCACAACATCCAACTATTAATAACTTTAGTTGTAAGCTTGATCATTTATATACGAATATTCATCAACCGTTTTACAAAGCAAATAAAACTGCTTACAAAAATTATTTCTAAAACAAGGGTAGGATGCAATATAATCTCGGACCAGCTATCGTCGCCTTGGTAATTTTACCTCACCAACTGGCTAATTAGACGCGACATTGTTCTCAATTGATTTATGAATATATTGAATATCATAGTAACCTACTAGCCCAAAACTCAAATGAGTAACTTTATTTTAAGGGTTACGATTTCGAATCCTTTTTCCTCATGTATTATCCAAATATAATACATGATTACACGAGCAGGGCGGAGCTAGTAGGGTGACTAGCTAGTGGGTACTTAGCACCCCTAACCACCCAAAATTTCCTTTATATTGATAAACACAAAATTTATTTTCTTAATTTGTAATAGAGCAACACCCCCTAACATCGACTCCTTGCTCCGCCCTGACGCAAGCATAATTAGGTCAAAGTCTAAGAGACAAATCAAGATGGCTAAAATCATCTTCCACACTCTCACCTTTTCTGGTTAAATCTAATCGCTGTTCGTGTTGAGCCCCAACTACCACAGGTAGTTGCACCGGTCCAACATGGGCAGAACCATTGGAGTCAAACCTTGATGACATATTGTTCCATTCTGAATTATGTCTAGCAGCTGAGCTCAGCTCTCGGCTTTTCTTGGCTAAGGTCCTTTCGAGCTTGTGAGCATTTTGATGGCCTCCAAATGCTTGTGGACTATAGAATTTTCTCCTGCAATAACTACATGAAAATACACGTTGTTCGGTGTTGTGTAAAGATGATAACAGTGACGAAGATGATGCTATTGTAAGATCATTTTCCGGTTGGTGTAAATTGAGGAAGCTCATGGTGTTACTAATTTATGAGTTAAGAAGTATGAGAATGTAAGTTGAATATGATTAGCTTTATATAGAAAGGTGGTTGGGATGGGTTGCATTAGTTAGAAGAAAATTTGTTAATAATATGACTACATCGAACTTTCAAGTGATTTAAAATGTATAAAAAAATGTACATGACTAGTGAATCATATGTTACAGTAGGGTATGTATCAAGTCTCGTAAAAGTAAATGAGGAGTGATTATGAGTTCAAGATACGCCCGATTTTGTATCTATTTATGACAATATCCATTTTTTGCGGTTAAGAGACCTACTTCTTCACAAACTAATAAAATATTGATAAAGATGTTTAAGTTTATAACTTAAGCACATTTTAGGCTTAACAATAAGTTCTCAAAGTGAACACACATCGGAAATAACAAGTTCCACACACTAAACCAATTAACCATCTTTGTTTCTAACTAATTAGCCAGTTTTCTAATGTTTTCTATTTAATTCGTTAAAGATTTACCAATCCATGTTCGTGTAGCATATAAGTTGAAATTACCATGTTTAGTCTATATGAAATTGTTCGAGTTAAATATATAAGAAACCATGTTTTGATACTTCTATGGTATTCATAACTTCATGTTTCCACAATTAGCAAAAAGGTGTAGTGCATGTTCTATCTGAGGGTGATCGAAGCGTTTGCTGCCTCCGTTAATGGAAGGTTTGGAGTTCATGAGCTCAAAATTATTATACACCCAAAGTAGCTTTAATAAGATCATAAAAGATTACCGTTGTAACAAATTTGAATAATGCATCTCTTTACTATGATCATTAATTAATTCAAGTCAATCAGACAAAAGGTCGAAAATCATAGTTATTCAAATTATACTAAAGCCGGGAATACAGTCTTCGAAACTAATTGTCGATCAGGAAGAACCTAAACCCTATATAATCATGGTGATCATATCAATCCGAGTCACAACCCGAGATTAGATTAAGGCCATATACATTGATTGTAATTGTATCAAACATTCAAACACCTATAAGGCGGCTATAACTCTTGCAGTCATATTTCCATATAAAGCAATTTTACACTCAATTAATTAATTCATCTATAGTTTACCATACTTGATATGGTTGATGTGACAATGTAAAGATAAAAATAGGTAAACTGATGACGATTTCCATGTTTCAGTTGTTTCGAGAGATGAGTCTATGACTCAGATGTACGTGGTTTAATTGAGTTAACCTTACTATTTCTGACCATTTTCTTTGCCACTACAAAATAGTCCCATGGTAAGACCATTTCCCTGACCAATAAATGTGTAATAAGATATTTAGGAGTATTCATGTGTGACAAGTAACTCCATAGTCCATGTCTTATAATTCAACACACGTTACATTGAATAAAAAGTTGCAATAAGAACGGAAAGAACATCATTTGAACCAAAACACCGTGAGCTTGTATTTCGTACTTTAGCAATTAGAACAGAAAAGTGAAATAACATCTTTTGACACTGAAAGAAATCCGTAGTCCATGTTTATGAGTATTGCTGTAGTTTGTAACTCAAGCTTGTATTTTTTATTATTGTTATATTTTGTTGTTCATCGAAATGTGGTTCTTATTAATGAAAGATTTCCAGTGATAAAGCAGTGTCTCTTAGTATAGAACGAACCCACTTGACTTAAAAAATCGAATGCTTTGAGCCGTTACCGAAGGATTTTCCCTTCTCGTTTGTGTTTTGGCCATTTATAAGGACTGCATATAACATATAGAAATGCCACAGAGAACCCTCAATGGGTATGCCACAGAAACTTATAACCATGCATTTTACTGATTTAGATCAGAAACACACCCAAAGTTGTTAGGATTTAAGTTCGATATACTTAAATGTGTAAGTGTGTTCTTATGTGTTGTTTAATTGTAATGATTTTCACCCCGAAGAAAGAGGTCCCTTATTCAAGTTAGAAAACCATCATGTCAGTGAATGTCTATTCAACCCCTCCTATCAATTTTGGAAAGCTAGCTAGGTTAAGGTTAGATTGAGCTCCTAAGGTTCCTTCCCGTCTACGCCCCAACTTCTGAGCACAATGCACGCAGCGTCATTTCTTCCTTTAATCCATTGAAAAGACACTAAACTAAGCATATTAAGTCACAAGTAACAGAAATGATACAAATCTCAAGGTCTAATGAAGTATATTCTGCATATAAGACCATAACAAAAATTAAGAAATCTTGATAAGGTAAAGTTTTGTTAGCTAACTTTTTTTTTTTTTTTTTTTTTTTTTTTTTTTAAATTTAGACTGTCAAGTGTCAATGTATAAAAAAATAAAATGATTTAAATTAGTATTAACATCCAACATACATGATTTCAATTTTATTTAAACTAGTAGTAACATCCTGTTGGCCGGTTATTATGTGTAAACAAGTTCCCAGATTAGGGTTAAGATATTCAATAAGGTACCGGATATTCACTTGAAATCGTGGTATCACTTTCCAATAGAAACTATTCGACCCTATGCCTGGGTTACACGAATATCTCTATGGGATAAGACCAAGTGATGTTCTTGTTTTAGGCACAAATCAAGAACAGAATTGTATTCAAGTGTTTAGGGTTTGTGTTGATAATCGTATCCATGCAGAATGTTATGATCTTTATTTATAATAGAGAATACTCAAACCCTAGCCCATTGAATTATGAATAATTAACGGCCCATTAATTATATCATAATACTTTCCATAATAGTAGGAATTAGTGGTTATCAGTGGAAACAATATCACTAGCAGTGGTAATGTTAACACTATCAGTGGAAACAATAACACTTGCAGTGGTAATGTTAACACATCAGTGGAAACAATAACACTAGCAGTGGAAACTAGCAGCAGAATCCAGTATCAGCAGAAACAGATTCATGCTATCAGCAGAATCAATACATAACCACTATTGAGTCAGGGGATTCAGTGACCAAATGGGTGTACACTCCGTACCTCCAAACCCATTACCAGGTGTGAATTAATCCCTCAAGTTCACTAAATTTTCCAACAATCCTCCCCAAATTTAGTTCACTTCCTTTGCATGAAAAATTAAACACAAAACAAAATATATGCATAAATGAAAATACCTTGAAGATTGAATTCTCATCTTAGTAAATTACACGTTCAAATATTCGAGAATCAGGGTGTTCTAAGAATTGAACCCTTCAACCCATTTGAATACCTGAAGATAAAATACACATACATTTTCAAACACTTAAATAAACCTGACACTATACAAGTCATGTGTCCATATCCAGTTCATAAATGTTGTAAAAGCTAAAAGTCCAAAGCTTCCTGAAGCGGCAAAACTTCAACATTTACATAGGTGGTTCCTCTTTATTCATGCTCCTGCTTAGCACTTTTTCAAAGAAAATTAACCATTGAGAAGTTAAGACTTCATCCTCCTTTTCCAGCAGGTTCTGAGCACAACCTTGGGATGACAATAAACATGTGCTCCAGCCCACTAAATGTTCAGCTTTTCACATTGAACTCAACTCCCAAGTTTCCTCAGGAGGGAGTTGGGTGTCTTAGCATTCAGTGACTAAGTTGGACTTTAAACCCATCCCTTTAGCAGACTTCAAAACCAAGTCTCTAGCCAAACCCTTCGTCAAGTGATCAGCTAAGTTTTGTTGAGATTTAACAAACTCTATAGATATCACCCCATTCATGATAAGCTCACGAATCATGCTATGCCTGACACTTAAGTGTCTAGACTTCCCATTGTACATCTGGCTATAAGCCTTTGCCAATGTAGCAGCACTATCACAACGGATAGAAATAGGTGCTATAGGTTTAGGCCACAATGGAATCTCAAGAAGCAAGTTTTTCAACCATTCAGCTTCTTTGCTAGCAGCTGCTAAAGCTACAAATTCAGATTCCATGGTTGAACTGGTAATGCAAGTTTGTTTCTTGGATGCCCAAGAAATTGCACCTCCACCAAGTAGGAATACCCAGCCACTGGTAGACGAATTTTCTTCAGTGTTACTGATCCAACTTGCATCAGTGTATCCTTCCAACACTGAAAGATAACCAGTATATGAGAGACTATAATCCATAGTTCTCTTCAAATACTTAAAGACCCTCTGAATTGCTTGCCAGTGATGAGCACTAGGATTGCTAGTATACCTGCTCAATTTACCCACAGCAAAAGCAATATCAGGTCTTGTACAAGTCATGGCATACATCAAGTAGCCAATCACCCTAGAATACTCAAGTTGAGATACAGCTTTGCCAGTATTAGGCATTAGCTTCTCACTTGTATCCATGGGAGTACTCACTGGAGTACAATCAAAGTAATTAAATTTTCTTAACACCTTCTCAATGTAATGAGACTGAGAAATAGAAATTTTGTTACTTTCATGTTTAATCCTAATACCAAGGATAACATCAGCCTCCCCTATATCCTTCATGGAGAACTTTGATGACAAAAATTCCTTTGTAAGATCAACTTGATTTTGGTCAGTGCCAAAAATCAGCATGTCATCAACATATAGACAAATGATGACTCCTTTACCAGATTCATCAAATTTGCTATATACACATTTGTCAGCCTGATTAAGTAAATAACCACTAGACACAACCACTTCATCAAACTTTTGATGTCATTGCTTAGGTGCCTGTTTTAGTCCATAAAGAGACTTAATCAGCTTACACACCTTGTTTTCATTGCCAGGCATGATGAAGCCCTGAGGTTGGTTCATATAAACTTCCTCATCTAAGTCACCATTCAAGAAAGCTGTCTTTACATCCATTGATGAATAATCAGATTGTGAATTGATGCCAAAGCAATCAGTAATCTTATGGTACTGATACGAGCCACTGGAGCATAAGTATCAAAATAGTCTATTCCTGACTTTTGTCTAAAGCCCTGAATAACTAGTCTTGCCTTGAACTTTTCAACAGTTCCATCTACCTTCGTTTTTTTTTTGAAAATCCATTTGCTACCTAAAGGTTTGCAACCAGGTGGTAGATCAGTCAACACATAAGTGTTATTGCCCATGATAGAGTCCATCTCATCATTAATTGCTTCTTTCCAGAAAGCAACATCCTGGGACTTCATTGCTTCTTCAAATGTTTTGGGATCATCCTCAACAATGAAGCAATAGGAGTATTGGTCAGAGACCTCACTCCTTGTTCCTTCAATTAAGTATAATTGAAACTCGGGTCCAAAACAACGAGCTACTATCATTTCTTCATTATAGATTGAGATCTTCTTCGAACTTGATGCACAAATAGATAGAATAGCGACTTTGGAGTCCTGACCCTATTGCTCCTTCTGAGCTCAGGTTCAGGTTGTTGTTCCACAACCTCATCAGGGGCCTGAGATGATAATTCATCAGGGACCTCTGATAAACCAATGTCATCAGTTCCATTTGGAATTCTTTGACTTGGTTTAGGGATTGATGAGAATCTATTCTCATCAAATAGTGCATCCATTGATTCAATTATTGAGTTAATTGAAACAAATTCATTAGGTTCAATAACATAGAACCTATATGCTTTGGAATGCTCAGCATATCCAAAAAAGATGCATTCAATGCCTCTTTCACCCAAAGTTTTCTGCTTTGGATCAGGAAGTCTTACAATAGCCCTACAACCCCAAACCCTGAGATAATTCAAGTTGGGTTTCTTTTTAGTCCAGAGTTCATAAGGGGTAACCTTATTCCTTTTATTAGGAACCCTATTTAGTAAATAGCAAGCTGTTAACATAGCTTCACCCTAGAACCCTTGACTCAGCCCTGAATAGGACAACATGGAATTAACCATCTCCTTCAGCACCCTGTTTTTCCTTTCAAAAATACCATTTTGCTGAGGAGTATAAGGGGCAGTCGTTTCATGGATTATACCAACAGACTGAAAATACAAAGTATCCATGTACTCACCTCCCCTATCAGTCCTAAATCTTTTGATTAGAGACCCTTATTGTAATTCAACTTCAGTTTTAAATACTTTAAATTTATCTAATGCTTCATCCTTAGTATGTAACAAATAAACATAACAAAACTTAGAAGCATCATCAATAAAAGTCACAAAGTATTTCTTGTTCCCCAAAGAGGGAGTAGCATGAAGATCACATAGGTCACTATGACTCAGCTCCAAAACTTCAGTTTCACGTTTTACACTTTGAAATGGTTTCTTAGTTATTTTGGTCATCATGCAAGTTTTACACTTTTCAGTGTCCATATCAAAGGCTGGAATTAACCCATCCTTAGACATATCTCGCATTCTTTTAAAGTGTACATGGCCAAGTCTTGCATGCCATAAGGTTGAATAATTAAGTTTAGAGGTTGATATAAAAGCAGAATTAACATTATCATGAACAATATTAAGTCTAAACATTTGATTACACAAATAACCAAAACCAATAAACACACCATGTTTAGATAAAACAAATTTATTAGATTCAATCACTTGTTTATAACCACAATTATTCAAAACACTACTAGAAACCAAGTTTTTTCTAATAGCAGGAACATGTAAAACATTAAATAAAGAAACAATCTTTCCAGAACTAAACTTCAAATCAACACATCCTTTTCCATGCACCAGGGCAGTTGACTCGTTTCCCATATGAAGAATAGAACCATCATTCATTGACTCATAGGTCTTGAACTAGCTTCTATCTTTACACACATGAATTGTTGCACCAGAGTCAACCCACCAAGCAACATCATCATCCTGCACAAAATATATTTCAGATATATATGTAACATAATAAATCTCAAAAGACTTATTAAATATATTCTGACCTTTCAGAGAATTGGTGTTACCATTCCCTCCACTTGTGCCTGATCCATTGGTTTTATTGCCAATCTTTACACCTTTACAATCCTTCCTGAAGTGTCCAGTTTTACCACACCTCCAACAAGTTACTTTTGGTTTCTTGTTAAGATCAGATTTGGTGTTATCTTGATGCTTACGCTTGCCCTTGTTGTCATTGTTCCTGGAGGAATTGTTATGCTCCACCATATTGACAACTAATGGACCAGTAGCATTGCTACTCTTTGGCTTGTCAATGTCTTGTGCTTTGAGTGAATCCTCAATGCGCAAGTGACTGCCCAACTCAACAAGAGTTAACTCCTCCTTCTTATGTTTCAGCATATGCTTGAAATCTTTCCAAGAAGGAGGTAGTTTATCGATGATACAAGAGACTGAAATAGCCTCATCCATGTTCATCTTGTGTTGTATGAATCGACCAAGTATACTAAGAAGTTCATCGTATTGTTCCATGACAGGTCTAGAATCAACCATTTTGTAATTGTTAAAATTTCTTACAAGGAACTTCTTACTTGATGCATCCTCAGCCATATATTTGGCTTCCAAGGAATCTCATAGTTCTTGAGAAGTTTCAACATTCTGATAAATATCAAATAGAGAATCAGACATACCATTGATAATTAAACCTCTGCAAACATAATCATCATTCTCCCATTTGCTTCTTGCCCTCATCTGATCCATAGTAGCATCATCTCCAAAATCTTCTGGAATCTCAGTTGTCAGAACATAAACCACATTCATACTTGACAACAAGAAGTGCATCTTCTTTTGCCATCTTCTGAAATCAACACCTTCAAACTTTTCCAACTTGGAAAAGTTAGCAGCCATTTGTCTCATAGCAGCAGCCATTGATTATCACTAATAGTTTCTATTGATTGTTGGTTATTATGTGTAAACAAGTTCCCAGATTAGGGTTAAGATAATTAATAAGGTACCGGATATTCACTTGAAATCGTGGTATCACTTTCCAATAGAAACTATTCGACCCTATTGTAACACCCCCAAAATACCGCAGCGGAAGACTGTGTCATTGGGATGCTACTTCAGGGCACAAAGTACAAGATATAGAAAACGAACTCTAAATGAGACGTTTTTGAAAAGTTACCATTCGAATAGAAAAAAAAAAGGTCATAGTTTACAAAACAAATATCCCAAAGTAGAATAATACATAAGTTTTTAAAGTGTATCGAATGGTAAACGATAAAAGTGAAAGTCTCCAAAAGCATGCCCTAAGACTCTCAGCTCCACACACCTGCTATCGCCTTTCTAACCTGAGATAAACATGCTTAAAGTGTCAACACAAAGGTTGGTGAGTTCATAGAGTTTGTCTTAATACAGTTGAAAAGCCTATAAAGAATGTTCACACAGCAAAGGCATCGTAAATCCACTCAGTTACAAGTCCCGTCATAAGAGACTTGTAACCTGTGTGTTCACAACCCACTGCTACAAAATAATATGATCAAGATATGTATAAGTTCATAATCAACAGTTAAGCAATTAGTAGTGAGTCTACACTTCATCTCCGAAGACCTCACGTTTGTATGTATGTCTCAATGGTTGTGTCCAGCAACTAAATCTGGGGCCATTGGAAGTCTGTATGTATGTATGATTACTGGGTGCCATTTCCCAAAGTATAAAAGTAAGTATGTGTGCACGTATCAATCATGTATGTATGAAATCAAGTATAATGAAATCAAGTATAAGTGTAATCAAGTATAAGTGTTATGTAAATCGGTACAAGTAAGCAAGTAGTAGCATGTATCTCCCCCAAAGAGTTGATAGAACAATTAAAAGAGTAGGGGCTATGACTCACCTTAAGTGATGATACTTGAAATGAAATGAAGTGAACAACAATGATCGGTTAACTGCCGCAACCTAATATGAATGGTGAACGATCTAATTTAGATCGTGAAATGATGTTATGAATGTCCATGCTCATGTTCCTATACCACTCTTCTCTTTGGAAAAACACTTGTGTTATCAAAAATATATAATCCAAGAATTTGGAAAAATATTGCTATTAGAAAATAAAATAAGCTAGTAGCAATATTTATACTTATATATATATATCGTATGTTTCCATGTTAGTGTTGAAATACTCGGGTTGTAATCCTTGAAATATCGCTTTGAAATGATGAAAATATACTTGTAATAACTAATACATCATTAGTTATAAAATTTGGTACTTGGTATTATTTCTAGCTTATAAAAGTACTACGTAGTTTTAGTGCCAATTTTTTATTAAAAGCTGTCAAAATAAAAATGGGTTTAGCCGATATTCAAACGTGAATATCTTTGTCATTATAAGTCTGTTTTACTTGTTCTTTATATCCACGGTTACGTTTTAGTATGTAGTAATATATTTTGGAAAGCTCGGCTCCTCCGGGTTACGTCTAAAGTCTCTTTTTGTCCAATGAAAAACGTCCAACAGCAACTATTTTCCAGAAAATACTTTTCGTCAACAATCTTGCAAAAATCATAACTTCTTCGTTATAAACTCTTTTTAATCCGTTCTTTCGCCTACGGATTCGTTTTTGAAAGTATTTTCTAAAAATTTTGCCAAAGTTTACTTTGTATCTATTGATTTTCCTGGATTTCACAAAATGGGACAGCATGTCTAAAACATGCTCCAAATCAAGTTTTCAAGGTTTATAACTAATTTCTAACATCACCAAACCTCTTGTAATCACCACATATCTAATCTAATCCTACCATACACCTTCTTAGGGTGCCATGGGCTCCTAACCAAGTTATTATAGCAAGGGAATTCATAAATAAAAAGTTAGGGTTTGTATGTTCCATTTTTGACAAAATAAATGGTGGTATAGCTAGTTGTACATGGTTTTTAGCATGGAACTCATGCAATACAAGTAAATATAAGATGATTCATGTAAAAATAAAGTTGATAACTTACTTGATAAAATGAGATGATTGAATGACTAGAAACCTTGGATTACTTGTGTATTTCTTGTTTGATTCTTGATTAGGCAAGTATAAGGAACAACTTTGGTGTTTTAACTTTTGGAAAAAGATCACTTGATCATGGATTATGGGTTTGGTCGTGGGTTTGCAAGAGAGGAAGAGGATGAGATGAATTTCTTTCTTTCTAAAAAGTGTATGTTATGATTTATGGTTTTTGGTTAAAGTATATAATTAGAGGTTTATTAGTATTATATTAGGAAATCAATGCATAAGGTTAAGGGGTGTTCATGTGGCCGGTTATGGTGAGCCAAGGGGAGGGGTAGGGGTACTTGTGATTTAATTAGAAATCTTGTGTAGTTTAGGTGCTAGTTTGTGTTATTTGTTAAAATCGGATACCGGGTTTAATAGAAATAAATGTTCACGAAATTAACCGGGACAAAATAAAGTCATAATAATGATAAAAACATGTTGAAAATATGTTGGGTACATTTACTGAGTGATCGGGTGATTATTGTTTAGTTTTCACGAAAACCGTCGTTATATTCATAAGCGTACGTTAGAAATAAAATAAATTTCCAAAATACTGGGTAACTGTATGTTATAACTTTTATGATGTTAAAATGGATATAAAAATATGTCGGGACCATGGTGGGAATAATTAGATATATTCGTCATGTATAAACCGGGTGTTAACGTTTACTATAAATACTTATACGTAAAAACGTTAAATGTACTGAATATAGTAATTTGAAAATCCTGAGAGTGGTATAACATGAAAATGCTGTTATGATGATATGCAGACTATTTCCAGTCCGTATGCAGTGTCCTTAACACTAATGAAATGAATTCGCACTTAAACCAATCCGGTTACGCGAATTTGAATACCCGTAAACTAAATTTACGATGAAATGAGTAATGCAAGTGAATGATGAAAACTTTTCCGGAAATGAATAGTGTTTAGTGAATAGTAAATTTCCCAAATGTTTCTCAGAATATCAAAATGACCTCGAAAATGATGAATAGTAAAACGATGAATAGTGTTTTGATGAATAGTGATTTATGAATAGTGTTTTTCCAAAGTTCCCGAAAAGATCTGAAATGACCTGAAATGGTCAGTTGTGACACCTATGCCTGGGTTACACGAATATCTCTATGGGATAAGACTAAGTGATGTTCTTGTTTTAGGCACGAATCAAGAACACAATTGTATTCAAGTGTTTAGGGTTTGTGTTGATAATCGTATCCATGCAGAATGTTATGATCTCTATTTATAATAGAGAATACTCAAACTCTAGCCCATAGAATTATGAATAATTAACGGCCCATTAATTATATCATAATACTTTCCATAATAGTAGGAATCAATGGTTATCAGTGGAAACAATATCACTAGCAGTGGTAATGTTAACACTATCAGTGGAAACAATAACACTTGCAGTGGTAATGTTAACACATCAGTGGAAACAATAACACTAGCAGTGGAAACTAGCAGCAGAATCCACTATCAGCAAAAACAGATTCATGCTATCAGCAGAATCAATACATAACCACTATTGAGTCAGGGGATTCAGTGACCAAATGGGTATACACTCTATACCTCCAAACCCATTACCAGGTGTGAATTAAGTTCACTAAATTTTCCATCACATCCAGCATACATGATTTCAATGTCAAAAGTCTTGACATGGACCCAACTCATTGTTAGTTATCAAGAGTACTTAAAAGAATTAAGTTGATAGGATAGACCATTCCTTAACTTCTCAAACAGTACAACTATTGATCTTTTCCAATTTCTATTTTTGTAACAAGTTGCCCTACAAAATGCCTTAAAATTCCAATAGATCGATCACATAACTCGATGTTTATTCTATGCAATCCTCGTTGTCACAATCTTTTAGTCATTTCATACCTAACTTGACAAAATGAAGTGGCTCTCCGTAACTAGAACTTCGTGCGGTTTTGGTACTTGTCGATGTTTCTTTCTACTTAGTATGAAGTGGGTATGAAGTGTTGAATTACGACATTATTTAAGAGGAAAGCCAACCACTAATAAGCATCTTAACCCGTCAATCAGTGTCAATGTTATCTTGTGTCGTGTACAACTTTGTCATCAAATGTTGAGTGGTACATACGTAGCATGCACTTAAAAATGTCAGACAAAGTTGTAAGATAAGTTGTGCATAGTTGATACACACCTACAGTTTATATACACCGAGCGCATTGGACTTAAATTATGTATCACTTTCCGAAAGATGGGGAAAGATTGTTGAAGAGGTAAATCAAGTGGTTATGTACTGTTCTGCAACTTTATTGCATAGTTCATAGTCTTTGGCTAAATCAAAAGAATGCCATAGTTTATACGACTCTTATCTCATTTAAAGAAAGATCGAGTGGGCATAGCGCAAACTCAATCAAAACATATAAGTGCCATTTTTGTTTGTGGTTGGTGATTAAAGACTTATCGGGGTGGTCAATTTAGTGCCTTTTTCAAAGCATATAATGAGGAAGAAAGAAAATGTGGTTGATGATTAGAAAGATGACAGGCTAAAGGAACTACATGACCTGACCCTTGATGTAAGCTTATGTATGCATTCATGTAATTCCCTGGCCTACTAATGTCGAAATCAAAACCAAAATCGAACTCAAACACTTCTTCCGTCTCAAATAGAAATATATCCTTTGATTTGACATATAGTATAGAAGTGTTTCCACACGCTTTTTTTGACGTAGAAGAAGAAATTAATGGTTCCCGGTTTCTCGCACAAAAGTACTCACTATGTCCGGTTTAGAGAGCTAGGTGCAGTCGTACCCTATAAATTTTATAAGGCACACCACCTCAGCTCACACCTATATAACACTAGTATAACAAAACACTCTCCCCAAGTACAAATGTTATAGGCGCAAGTGAGTCTCATAACACACCATCAAAAATACTCTATGAAAAAAAAAAAAAAAAAAAAAAAAAAAAAATCGCCAATCGAATCACGAATGTCCCTATATAACATGGCTATGGCATTTGGGCCGGTGCAGTATGGCTATGCCATAGGCAAAAAAATTGCCTATAACAGTGCCAAAACACACTGCACCGCTTACTCTTGTGTTGTTCTCTAGTCATGTTAACTACCATTTGAAACCCAAGCATTCTAGAGCGGAACAACCCAGTTGAAATCAACTTTCACTGTTGCTTTTTTACATTTCGGTCTTCTGTTCCGCAAAATGCATTTAGACAGTTAATCCTGAGGCCTGAGCCTTAAAGTTTTTTTTATCATTGCTCTTGCATAAAAGCCAGAATAATATGAAGCATATCACAATACGTTAATTTACATCAAACTAATTATTCTGAAGCTATAACAAAGCATAGTTGAGCTTTCTTCCTCTTAACATCATTCTATTTAACCTAGTGAAATGCTATGTTCTCGGGACTACAAGCTAAATAGCAATTCAGTGATCAAGATTGTATTTCACGGGCTTCATGAATCTTCTCGTTCCCAAACTCTTCAAGCCTTGTGTAGAACGTTTCCAGCATTTGCAAGCAAACCTGAGGAGATGTGCATGGCCCACACATCATATAAATGACGTTTCCCAAGGGACGCATGTAGATACCATCTTCTCGAAGCTTTTGAAGTAGAGACGTTGCACATAGTGATGCATACCTACAAAAATGAGGATCAAGTATTCAATATTAGAATAAAGACGGGAAGAAAGAATAGAACCATAAGTTCTGTTATAGGTAGCAACTTTGACCCAATTACTTATGAATGGGTCGATAGGGGTTGTGTTTTGTCTCAAACAAACCTATTTTTTTTTTTTTTTTTTTAAATAGAGATAACAGGAAAGGTCACACAGGTTGAAAGTTGCAAGAAGTCTGTTTAATAAGTTTCCAGAAATGGAAATGTTGGCATTTTTTGTAAGATGTTGAAAAGAACATTACTGTAATTTTCATGGAACTGAAGGAGTATTAGGCTATTAGCTCACATATTAAAGAAAAGAAAAAAAAAATGTACACACCCGGCTTCATCGTCATCTACTTCAAGCTCTACAGCAAATATTGTTCCCAATGAAACCACTCTTTGTACTGCCGGATGAAATGAAATCTTCCGAACTAGTTCTCTATCCCATAACTACAAGAGTATCAAATGCAAAAAATAAAGTTAAATAAGGTGGCAACTTAGACCCATTTATATATGTGATTTAATATGGACTATTTTTAGTTTGTAACGGTCAGCTGGGTAAAGCTAAAAGGTTTAACTAAAAAGGAATAATTCAGATGGGTCGAGCATGTCATACGAGCTGCAAAGTCATCCAAAATGTATTTACAAACATATAAGACCAGCTCAGATTTATAACATAGTTATTCTGAGAATATAGTTTTGTAATCAACACATGAATTGTTCGCAAAATTTATAACAAAAGAGTATTAGCAGGTTGGCCTGCTCAGATTTGGTTAAGCATGGTTTAACAAAGTATTATTGTAATTCATGTGAACCAAACTGACCACATCAATGTATTATATAATGAGGACAAATGGACAATGTCATTCCGCTTTGAAATTCGGAACATTGCATTTTAGGGGGAGTACAAAATCAAGAGAGAAAAAATATATGTTTCTAAGTACCTCTGTTAAAATATTTTGTTCCAAAACCAAATTAGGATTGGTTTGAGGGTCTTTAAACCATTTGATGGAATTACAAGCGGCTGCACACCCCAAAGCATGTGCCGAGTACGAGTGTCCATGCAGTAGAGCTTTCAGCTGCCACGTAAAAGAACAAGTTCAAGAAACTATTTAACGCCACATATATGCGAGAAAAGAAGATCACTGATTACCTTTGAATCTCCAACAAATGACTCAAAAACATCATTTGTCGCCAATGTAGCGGCTAATGGGATCATGCCACCTGTCAATAACTTCGCGTAACAGGCGATATCTGGTTGGCAAGACAGCAACTCTGCTGCAGACTGAAACAAAGTCATTTTTCACTCAATGTCAACAAGAGCGAAGAAAGCAAAACAAAGGATTTTAAAACAAATACAAGGGTTTTAGGTAAATTTGGCAAAATAAAGAGGGTTTCGCGGATTGGGTAACAGGTCAAAATGAGAAAGGGTCAATATAGGTAACTTACCGCATGGGTCAAATAACCCAGTTGACTATGCTTCAAAGTTCAATTTTATGAAAAAGATTTAAAATGCTGTATGCATTTGAAAAGTATTTTCGAACTTTTAACCCATTTGACCCAGTTGACTATGGTTCAAAGTTCAATTTTATGAAAAAGATTTAAAATGTTGTATGCATTTGAAAAGTATTTTCGAACTTTTAACCCATCATCTTTTTTGGTATTTTGCAACAACCCATTTGACCCTTTCTTTCTGAATGACCAGACCCATTCATATGAGCTGCAACTTCCACTTTTGGGTGTATAGTACTATAGCCTATGCATTTTAGCCCAGCAAAGTAAAATCAACAGACCTCCACTCCCAAGCGCCAGTAACCAGTAAGAACTTCATCAAAGATAACCGGAATCTTTCGTTTTTGACATTCTTCAACAAGTAGACGCTGGAATAGTGGGTCAACCATCAGCATGCCACCAGCCCCTTGTATCACTATGAAAAATACAAAAAGTGCAAATAAAGTTCTGCAAAATTTTTCTTTTGGGAAATAGGAGATTTTAGATTTGCATATCCTAGGAAACCAGTACATCTTGGGAAATCAATTCAGAATGTCTTCAGATATAAAGTGTATTTGGCAATGCGTTTTTAGAACTGATTCTTATTACGCCAATTTGAAATTGCAATATTCGTTTTTAACAGCCTTTTGAAATTGCAGTATTCTGATGGTTTAATACTTTAATATCACATGATTGCCTTCAAAACGAACATCGAAACACCCCCATAACCAAATTTAACTAAGAAATAGTTCAAAATGCACTTACCTGGTTCTATGATTAATGCACCAGCATAAGAAAAATTTCTTGACCCTGAACTCAGCAGCAATTCTTGTGATATGTGTGTTCTATAAACAGAAGCAAGACTTGAATCGTCTCTGCTTTTACTAAAGACTTGATCACGAGAATCAAAGGCTGTTAAAAACGAAAGAATTTGTTACCAAACAAAACATAATGAGAATTATAAAACATGCCACAAGAGACTGACACGTGCATCACGTACACATATCTTCCAAAATAGTATCTTCATCATGCATCTCTCTAGGAACAGCTATTTTCCAGACTCCGTCACACATAGAAACCAACGGTGGATCCAGAAAAAAGCCTCTTCCAGTGTACCTGAAAGTTTTTAATAATAATCTAATATGCAGATTGTTGAAAACATCTCTTTCAGCCTTCATATTATCAACTATCAAGTATATTAATTTCTGGCCACAGTACCATACACCATTTTTCATTAGGCAGATTAAAAAAAAGGAGGCAATTTCGACCCATGTACTATTGGGGAAAATGTGCAGAAGAGCGTCTAATATGATAAACTACTAACATGCAAAAATAAGAAAACATAAACCTACCATGGTTGCTGGAGAAAACCAGTGTATGGCGATGGGGCCTGTGCATCCATAGCACCCAATGTATCTCCATGATAAGATCCCCGAAGTGCTACTACCTGAGGGAGATTGAAAGTACTATGATTAGGCGATTAGCACACAACTGTAGTTGGCTAACAAGAACATGTCATGGAAACAGGCTTTGTTAATAGTTTATCCTATTATCCAATTATGTACCAAAAAAAAAAAAAAAAAAAAAGCCGAATGTCAAATGTAACTACTTTGTATATGCAAACAAACAATCGTGTCATATCATGATGTATAACAGGAATAAGAAGTTTCATGGTCATACCCTATGGTGAAAACTCAAGTATCAGAATTAAATGTGGCAAGATGGGCAGGTTGGACATTTTTAGTGCGGGTCAGATCAAGTTGAGCTGCATACACTTTATGAGCTACTTTTAATTTTTTTGTACATAGATTATAAATCAACAGAGAACTTGGCAAGTATGTTGGTGCCACCACATGTTTGATTGGTTGGAATACATGTGTTGCAAAGTATTTATATCACATATTATAGCACTTCAGAATAATGTGTTTTCGATTGGTATTGGAACATGTAACAATTTCAGACTATGGCTAATGATGTGCATATCGTGATTTGTACACATATAATCTAATAATGATGGGGTTGGAAGTTGAAACCATAGATAAAAAGGTTGGACACACTAAAAAAGTACATTGGCATACCTTGAGCTCGATACTGTTTTCAAGGGTGTTATCTTGAGGAATATTCAAAAGCAACTCATTATCAACTAAGAATTTCCTAAACGCCATCTTGAGAGCAATTTCAATTGCCGTAGATCCATTGTCTGAAAAATACGCTCGAGAAGCCCATCCTGCAAAATCATCTTTGTTTCAGACTAGAGGCAAAATGAGAGAGTTGAAAAAAGTCATATTTAGTACGAACTGAAACAGGTTGTGACAGGTTGGTTTGACCTGAAAGCGTTTTTTTTTTTTTTTTTTTTTTTTTTTTTCCTCCCTAGTAGATATTATTTACCAATAACTAATATGATTACCATTTTCCTTGTTTATCAAAGAAAATTCGTTACATGTTTTTGGGATAAAAAGAATAGGAACAAACCTTTTCCTACACCTTCAAGCAAAAGTTCAGCACATTCGAGTGCTGGCTCATAAACATTCTCAGGAAACATTACATGCCCATACCTTGCAGCAGTGTAGCCAATATCCCGTGCAAGCTTAACCTGAACCCACCTAAACAAGTAACCACCATTTCGAAATGCATACAAATTTCCCATCAACCAATCAAGTATAATGAGATACAAATTATGAGAAACCAATTACTGGTAATTCAATTTTTTTTTTTTTTTTTTTTTTTTTTTTTTTTTTTTTTTTTTTTTTTGTGCTGGGTGGGGGGGTGTTTAAAAACAGTGATCCAAACAAGATTTTAGGGTATTAAATTTGTAATACCTTTCTAAAACTTTAAAACTTGGAATGAAAGAAATAAGTACTACTCATCCCAATTAGATAGTTTCCACACCCTCCCTATATAATTTCTAAGCTCCCATATTGATTAAAACATATAGCATTATCTCGTAAAACAATGATCAATGATACACAAAATCATAGAATGACCTGTAAAGCAGCATTAGGCCCCTGTGTCCACCAGCTTGCACAAGCGTCAAACATTTGAGTTATAGAGCCATCATCCTTCGCCGCCTATACAGGAATCAGAGTTCAAATCAGATTAAATATGACTATAAAAATAATGTTCCAATATTTAATAAGCCAATTCAGGTAGTTTTAAACACCTACATATGTTACCGGTGACTTTTAAACCATTCAACCAATTTCTTTTTTCGCTATTAGTTTCACCCGGTAGCAATATAATACTACCCAAAATTGACCCATTTTCACATAGATAAGTTAAGATTGCCCCTGAAGCACATTTTTTGGGGATTGGGTTGATCTGTTTGTTTAATAAACTTACACAAAACTAATGTGTTAAATAAGGTTATAAAAATCTATATTACTACACCAATCTAACCTTGTGAACTGCAAAATTTTCTCCACAACGAGAATCAATAACCGTGACTTTTTCTTCTGGTACAAATTTGTGTTGAGTAAAGGGCCACCAAAAGATCTCTTGAGCCTTCCTTGGCATCTCGTGTAGTCTCTCCATTCTTTTTTGATGTGATGATAGCATTATATCCTTTAAGGAGACAAAAACACTTTGTGATTCATCAAACCACTCCATCAAGTTGTCTAAGGGATCTTTTGGGATAGACGGAAGAACAAGAACCGGGACCCTTGCAAATAGAAAAGAAGTACATTTAAGTTTTCTAAGCAATTATAGCGGGAAATAAGGGCACGTGGCAAAAGGGCAAAATGAACGGGTTAAGCGGTTAAGCCGGGTAGGGTTGACTAAGACACTTTATCCTCCAAAATTTTCAATTCTTTTTACTAATAATTAGCATGTCAAGCATGTATATCATTAAAATAATTATAAGACTTTAAATAAAATGATGAAGGAGATCTAATGCTTCATATATACAATCTGGGCGAGTTTCAACCTACCTGACCCGTTTTCTTTGAGCTTTGTTTTTCTATTTTACACGTTTGACCCGTTAATAAGCTAACACACACAGATACACAGAACAAATAGGATAAAGCACGTGCATCAAAAGAATATAAATTCGTGCATGTTCCTCACTTGTTTCTCAGATAGGACCTCAATGGCACTTCATTTTCGAGGCCATGATCTTCCAGCACGATAGCAACAACATCATAACCTCGTATTATCAAACTTTCATATGCTGAAATCGTCCCAGAAATACCCCCTAATCTTCCATCACCCACAAGAACAGAAGGTAACCGGAATGGCCTGCATACAGATAATAAGAGATTTGAGTTACCTAGAGGACCGATGTCATAAATACCTAACACACTTATCTCAGTGTTCCACATTTGTCATTATACTTTGATCCATACTAACTCAGTCACTAAACATATAAAAATGTACCATTTATCTCGACTGTTCATCAACTGTAAAATGATTGATTACTAGATTGATACAAGTTACTAGATAGTTTTGTGTCCCATTTGGGTCATATTGCAACCCGAAAGGCCGTCATCAAGTATTTTGTGCAACTTTTAACATATAGTAGGGTTGGATCAGTTGGAACCATTGGACACAGATCGAGGTCGAGTGTTTGATCCTCACACCATACAAAAAGGCCGGAGGTCCTCTGGAAGCAGCCTCTCTACCTTTGGGTAGGGGTAAGGTTGTCTACATCTCACCTCCTCCATACCTCGTGGAAGACGGGATTGGGTTAAAGTTGATTTTTTTTAAACGTCAATCTACACTTTTATATAAGAATCATCATTTTAGAAATCGGTTTACAGGGTGTCTTATGTTACAAAATGACTTTCAAGACACATGAAAAAGTACGTCAGTAGGGGTTTGTTTAAGCTTATATGTGGGCTTATAAGCTTACTTGATTTCGGCTTATATTTTATAAGCCCTAATTTTACGGCTTATTCGGACACTTATGGGCTTATATAAGCGCATAAGCTGATCCGGAAAATTGGGGCTTATGAAATATAAGCCGAAATCTTTTAAGCTCATAAGCATATAAGCTTAAACAAACATCCCCATAGCTTAACCATAAAAATCCCGTTATTTTCTTAAAGTCAACTAACAATCTCAGAATTATCCTAGACGACTAGGTACGGGAGTATCTCACACATACCGCTAGGCTATAAATGCATTATAAGGAAAACCAAAACCAAAACCGCTAACCTATACAAGTCACATTGAAGCGACCCAGACGCCCCGGGACTAGCCACACCCCCAGCCGTCTCCACCAAACACAAAACACCCCCCTTCCCATTCCCATCCCCTTCCCCGATACCAATCTCCAAACACTTTTTCAACAACTCCAACACCTCCTCATCCCCAACCCCCATCCCCTCCCTCTCCGCCGCCAAATGCGGCGAAATCGCCTCGTTCCACGCATACATCGTCTTACACACCAACTCCAACCCCCCTACCCCCTCACCCACCTTCCTCTCTTCATAAACCCCAACCCCCACATTCGACGTGCTTTCGACACGCTTCGAGACGTTTAACGTCTCATTTGAGGTTTTCAGGATGGTTTTAACGTTTCTATGTTTAAAAATCTGTGGGATTTTGTTGAAAAGGAACGCGGCATCGGAGTCGAAAGGGAAGCCGGTTTGCAAGGGTTTGATGTAGGCGAGTTTTTTATGGGTGGTGGTGGCGGCGGCGGTGATGCCGGTGGAAATGAGGGTTTTGCCGAGACCGGTGTTGGCGGCCCAGATGGTGTAGATTGGGTGGGTCAGTGTGTGGTTGTGACGGTGGTGGAGCGGTGGTTTACGGTGGTGGTGACGGCGGAGGAAGTGGCGGGAGTGTGTGAAGAAGAGTGAAGGTGGTCGTTGGGACATTGTGTGTGTGGTGTGAGATAACGGCTACGAATTTGAATATGTATATTTTTTGGAATTTAATAAGGTTAATGTTTGACGAAATTAGCTGGAGTTGAAGTTGTAGCCGGTAGGGTTGTAAACGAATTTGATGAATACGGATGGAGTCTTGTTCATGTTTGTTCGTTTAGTTTGTTTAATTTTAACAAAAAAAATAAATGAACACAATCGCTTAAACAAACAAATTTTCTTATTTATGTTCGTTTATTAACAAACTGAGGTTGTTTATGTTCGTTCAAATGAATTTAAACGAAGGAACATACATAAACGTAGACTAAAAACATAAAATTTAAAAAAAAAAAATATATACGTAATAATGTGTTTTATAAATGTTGTTTTCTATACGTAAACTAATATTGAAGTGTATAAAAAAATATATGATATACAAAGATAAACGAAGGCATAATTGGACGCTCATGAACATAAGTGAATGGACAAGACTTTTGTTCATGTTCGTTTATTTAACTAAATGAACATAAATTATTGTTCATGTTCGTTCATTTCATAAAACGAACAAAAACAGACATTTTACCGAACGATTAATGAAAGATTCATTAAACGTTCAGTTTGTTTACATCTCTAGTAGCGGAGGTTAAAGAATATAAAATGTTTGTTATGTTATTTACTAGAAATGTTCTATCATTTTTTTTATCAAGTTATGCTCATCAATATCATGCCAAAATTAATCAATACAAAATATTTATCAAATATCAAATGTTATTGAATACTCAAAATCTTCATCAACGCTAGAAACCTTAAAACCACTTTCCTTTTCAACAAAATCCCACAAATTTTCAAACATAGAAACCTTACAAACCGACTTTTTATACTTTTAAGTCAAACCGACTTTTTATTTGTTCATCTAACTTGGTTCAATTTATCAGATTTGATTTTTTTGAAACAATTGTAATGTTCTCTAATTGAAAAAAAAATATATATATATATATATATATATATATATGATCGTTAGTGCCCATTTAACTTTTAAATGTGCAATATATGCCCATTAAAAAATAAATAAAAAAAATAAATAAATAAATGTCCAAATAATTTACAAATTTGCCCAAATTAGCTTTTTTTTTTTTTTTTTTTTTTTTTTTTTTTTTTTTTTTTTTATCACAACTTGCCACCTCTAATAATAATCGAACAAAATGAAAAAGAATAATGTTATACTAGTATATAGTTCTAGATAGATTAATGGTTTATCACGTATTCACGTGGGTTTTGCTAATCTCTGCCCACTAGGCAAAGATTATGGTAATTTTATCAAAATAATAATCAATTATGGTAATTTTAGAGTTAAATAAATGTTCATTAAATGTAATTTTTTATTTACAAGAAAATTTTATCTTCATTAATTGCGCTTAATCTTTTGTCCAGTGACAGAGATTAGCAAAACCCTATTCACGTTTATCTTGCTCATGCTCTTGACACCACTACATAGAAAAGCAATAATAGTTGCAATAATTATTTTCAGAAGTGGGTAATAAAAGCATATACAGTAAAACTTTTATAAATTAATACTCGATAAATTAATAACCTCGATAAAATTAATAATTTGTACAGTCCCAACTTGGGACCAGTACAAATTTGGATCCCAATCGATAAAATAATAAGATAATAATTTTTTTGAAACCCCAGTGTATATATATTAGTCCTAACGAAACTATAAATTAATAATTACTAAAAATTCCATATATACGTATATATGTGTGTTAGAGATATACACTTCAAAATTGTAAGATTATTTAGTAAAAAATGAAATTCATTGTCACTTGTTATTTTTTGTTGAACTTCAAATCTATATTAAGTTTATCTCAAAATCTCCTTATTGCTATAAAGTATTGGTGTGTTATCTTCTTGTATTTCAACAAAAAAATGTTAATTTTATTTTCATAAAGTGTGAAAATGAATTTATAAAATTTTAATTGAAACTTGTTTTTCAAATTAATTTTTCATCTTTAAGGAGTATACATTGTAACTAGTATATTATATTTGAAAATTTAAAGGCCATATATAAAACTTCTTTAAATTAATAAAGTATTAATTTATCGATATAATAATATCTCGCTAAATTAATTAAATTTCCCAGTTCCAACACTATTAATTTATAGAGGTTTTAGTATACACATAAGCAGCTAAGTCAAATTTAGCATCAAACTTCAGCATCTACAATTGGTCAATTTTTTAAAAACTATTCACTATTCTAAAAAGTCATTTTAATTTTAAGGAGTTTTTTGCATTGCATCAAAAGTTTTTTGAAAAAAATTTCTTCAAAAACTTGGTGAACCTCAAGTCTTTCCTCCAAGCTATAGTCATTAAATGTATTATGCATTGTAGATGCTCTTATCACCAATTGTTTTTGTATAAAAAGGTGAAATTATCTAATATTTGCTTCTTTTGAACTATATTGCTTTTTTGAAAAGCAAATAGAATGAAAGTTTTTTAGACTTTTAGTGATTCGACTCAAAATATAGACTTTTGTTGATAGTCGAAGTAACCTTAGAAATCCACCGCTTCTATATTAGCGTCATATCATCATTCAACATACCATCATATCCATCAACTTTTACCTTCTATGGTCACCACTTAACTCACCATCAAACTTATTGTTTTTGCAAATTTAATTAAAAACTAAATTAAACTTTTATTCATAATTTAAAAACATTACATTGATAATAAAAAACATAAACATACGACATTGAAGACGTAAACTAATCTTGTAAATTTCACTTCTCCTACCCTGCTTCATCTGTCACACCCTTTCGAGGTGGAATCCAGTCAAGTGATCAACGAGGCTCATATAGAACAGTTCGTCATCTTGTGATTTTTTTTGTTGCATGACCAACATTTGTTGCTTTATTTCGAGTTTTTGTTTGTTGCATTTTCATCTCCTGCCTCTTGATATCCAAAAAAGTGTCACGGTCTGATTTCTTCATTGACATAAACGACTCGGTTTGACTTGCATATTCAGTGACCAACAACATAGCCAACGCTTCATCACTACCAGCTGCTGACGATGTCAATAGAATGGATGATGCTGACGATTTCTTCTTCGCTCTGTCCAAACACAAAACACCTCCTTCCCATCCCCTTCCCCAATACCAATCTCCAAACACTTTTTCAACAACTCCAACACCTCCTCATCTCCAACACCCATCCCCTCCCTCTCCGCCGCCAAATGCGGCGAAATCGCCTCTTTCCATGCATACATCGTCTTACACACCAACTCCAACCCCCTAACCCCTCACCCACCTTCCTCTCTTCATAAAACCCAAACCCCACATTCGACGTGCTCTTGGCGTGCTTTGAGACGTTTAACGTCTCATTTGAGGTTTTCAGGATGGTTTTAACGTTTCTATGTTTGAAAATTTGTGGGATTTTGTTGAAAAGGAACGCGGCATCGGAGTCGAAAGGGAAGCCGGTTTGCAAGGGCTTGATGTAGGTGGCGGCGGCGGCGGTGATGCCGGTGGAAATGAGGGTTTTGCCGAGACCGGTGTTGGCGGCCCAGATTGTGTAGATTGGGTGGGTTAGGGTGTGGTTGTGACGGTGGTGGAGCGGTGGTTTACGGTGGTGGTGACGACGGAGGAAGTGGCGGGAGTGTGTGAAAAAGAGTAAAGGTGGTCGTTGGGACATTGTGTGTGTGTGGTGTGAGATAACGGCTACCAATTTGAATATGTATATTTTTTGGAATTTAATAAGATTAATGTTTGACGAAATTAGCTGGAGATGGAGCTGAAGTTGTAGCCGGTAGGATTGTAAACGAATCTGACGAATACGGATGTAGCCTTGTTCATGTTTGTTCGTTTAGTTTTTTTAATTTTAACCGAAAAAATAAATGAACACAATCGCTTAAACGAACGAATTTTCTTATTTATGTTTGTTTATTAAGAAACTGAGGTTGTTTATGTTCGTTCAAATGAATTTAAACGAAGGAACATACACAAACGTAGACTAAAAACATAAAATTTAAAAAGAAAAATATACGTAATAATGTGTTTATAAGTGTTGTTTTGTTTACGCAAACTAATATTGAAGTGTATAAAAAAAATATATGATATACAAAGATAAACGAATGTTAACTTAACGAATGCATAATTGGACACTCATGAACATAAGTGAATGGACAAGACTTTTGTTCATGTTCGTTTATTTAACTAAATGAACATAAATTATTGTTCATGTTCGTTCATTTCATAAAATGAACAAAAACAGACATTTTACCGAACGATTAATGAAATATTCACTAAACGTTCAGTTTGTTTACATCTCTAGTAGCGGAGGTTAAAGAATATAAAATGTTTGTTATGTTCTTTACCTAGAAATGTTCTATCATTTTTTTTTATCAAGTTATGCTCATCAATATCATGCCAAAATTAATCAATACAAAATATCTTGAGGAGTGTCTGAGAAGCTTATAATCTGATCTCCGATGTAGATTATCCGCGATTAGTGAGACTTTAGGTTCATTCTACCTATGCGTATGCTCTGCCTTTGTTCGTTAGATATTTGGATAAGTTTGGTCTCTCGATTTGCATTATGTTGACCTCTGTATATCTTTTACAAATTTTATGCTCATGGTATAGCTCTCTACTGTTTAATACAGTTATTCGATCTAAACTTTTTTTTTTTCATATCCCATGAGTTACTTCAATAAAATTCACCTAGCATCCATTATATGTTGCATTGGCATTTTGACCAGATTCAACCTGATTTGTCTCATTCTGAGGAATCCGAAACCACTTTGTCTAGATCGAGTAATGAGAAACTATTTTGTTTGTGAAAATTTCATGTGGAAGAACCTCCCCGAGCGGGAGGTTATTTGTGACAATCCTTTGCGATTTGCTACGACACCGTTTAACTATGTGACTTCAAATTTCGCGGACGAAATTTTCTTTTTAGAGGGGAAGAATTATAACGACCTGAAAAATCCGGTTTAACTTTTACGAATAATTCGAACATCCATAATATAAAACTTATACGTTATATTTGAAAATTGATACATGTATAATACGTAAAATAAAAACTTGCGACTACGGAATTTATAAGTTACATAATAAACCTATTAGGCCGAAAATATTTTAACCACAACAACACCCTAACCATTTCTTTACCGTTTGGGCCATCCTTAACCCAACACCAAGAAAAATTCGGTTGGGCCTCCCAAGTCCACAACCGGCCTTTTTGTTTGAAGCCCAACTCCACACCTGTACTTGTTATAAACCGGTATTTATTTTCACCCTTACACAGAAATACGCAACACCTAAACAAAACCCTAGGGGATGTTTGGTACACTGGAATGGAAAGATGAGAAAGGGAAAGGGGGTTCATTCCGATGTTTGTTGACACAAAGAATGGAAACATGGAATTAAATTGCCATTCTCATTCTCCCTTTTTGTTTCTCTAAAAAAAGTGGAGAAAGGTGGAGAATGAGAGTTTTAGAGGGACTCTTTCTTTACATCCATTCTTCCAGGAATGAAAGAAATCCCGTAAAAAAGGAGGAGATATATATTCCTAACATGTGCAATGCACACAACATCATAAATAATAAAAATACAAACCCTAGAGTAGCCATTATTCTCTCCCAATTGAGTTCAGCGCTTCATTATCGTTGGTGATTCTCAACATCAGTTGAGGTAAATTAAATATATATGTTCTTCAAATTACTTTACAATTTAATATATATTTTATCCTTTACAAAGTTTAGGTTTTACATGTGTAAAGATAGCACATGAATCTTCTTTGCGAAAAGAAAAAGAAAATGGTAGTTTCATGTTACTGGTTTGTATGAAAAATAGTGATAAAGTATTTTATACTTTATCATTTACAATGTTTAGTTTCATGAATATTTCATGTGCTACTGATGTATACTAGTCCCCATAAACAATGTTTAACTATTTGTATAACTCATGATATCTTCATGGTTTACGTCATCTGTAACAACAATGATGTTGGAATTTATATGTTACATTGTTTTTATTAAAATAGTTTAATTGCTTATAGATGTTAACTAATCACACACTATATCTAGAAAAACAAAAATAATCGGATCCGAGAGTATAATGGTTACTAACAATCAATGGTGGTCTTGACTTTGTTATAAGTATATAATGCTAAACGCCACTTGTATATTGTAGATGACGAGAACACCTTTGTTACAACGGAAAATCCGAATTAAACGAGCCGCCATGATAGCCGCATTAGGAGCAGCTAATGCAATCTTCATCATGGCTCGTTGGTTTCTAATGTGTGGTTCTGCAATGAATTACTTCATTGAGTCTAAAACTTTGCGTAAGAGATATCTCGTAAGCTACTATAATAGCTTACAAAATATGAGAAGGATGGTGTATGAAAGTGATACCACAAGTGTGGTTAATATAAGAATGAACATATATGCTTTTAGAAAACTTTGTCAGATTTTAGAAACTAGAGGCGGACTAAAAAGTAGCAAAAACATCCAAGTCGATGAACATGTTGCTATGTTCTTACACACACTTGCGCACAATGAAAAAAATCGTATAATAGTCAACAGGTTTCGAAGGTCCGGCGAAACTATAAGTAGGTATTTCAAGCTAGTTTTGAATGCGGTATGCCGACTACACAAAGAATTTTATAAAGTACCTATACCTGTGCCAAATAACGAATTAGATGAGAGGTGGAAGTGGTTTAAGGTTAGTCAACCGGTATATCTTTATTTCAGTTACCATACTAATGTCAGTTACTAGTTCATATCATCTTTTCTATGTGTGTGAAGGGTTGCTTAAGAGCCTTAGATGGAACATATATTAAAGTTAGGGTCCCTGAAAGTGAGCGAAAACCTTATCGTACAAGAAAGGGTGAAATTTGTACCAATGTTCTCGGTGTTTGCACAAGAGACCTTCAGTTTATATACGTGTTAGCGGGATGGGAGGGGTCTGCAGCTGATAGTCGTGTACTTCGAGATGCTATTAGTAGGACAAATGGTCTTAAAGTAACCCAAGGTAGGTTATTATCCATACATATACAATATTTGATTAAGTATGATGCCACTAAAAAGTAACTGAAATTATATGTTCGAACTTAATAGGAACCTACTACCTTTGTGATGCCGGTTATACAAACGGTGAAGGTTTTCTAACTCCTTATCGTGGCCAACGGTACCATTTGAATGATTGGAGTCATCCAACTACGACATCAAAAGAGTTCTATAATATGCGGCACTCTTCTGCCAGAAATTGTATTGAGAGATGTTTTGGGTTGATTAAGGCTAGATGGGCCATTTTGCGTGATGTTTCATACCATCCACTAGATTCCATGCCACGGATAATAATAGCTTGTTGTTTGATGCATAATTTTATTCGTACAACAATGCATGAGGACCCTCTTGATAATGAAGTACTAAACGGTCACACACAACATGCAAACGACCATGATAATGTCATTAGCACCATAGAAACATCACAAGGATGGAGTGATCATAGAGATAATCTTGCAAATGAAATGTTTAATGAGTGGAATGAAAGGCGTGCTCATTAATAAATTGATAGTTTCAAATGTATTTTTTAGCATGTTTTTTTATGAACTTGTAATGCTTTTGGTACCTTACGGATAATTGTGTGGAGCTCCCGGTGGCTTTATGTTATTTTTTTTTCTATAAGTATGGTTAATGAATACAATTAAATTAATCATTTGTTATGAAGTTTAGTTCGTGTATATTCATTTAAGCTACTGGAATTTTCTGGGCACCTTTTGTTTATAAATATTTGTCATACTTTATTTGTTGTGTTAACAAGTTTTGATATTGTTACAACAGATAATGTGTTATATGATAGGTGAGTTTTTAACATGACCAATTCACTATCTCATTTTGCCGCTATTTTGAAACATGATAATTGTTATTGATATAATATAATATTTGAAGGATTCATGTTCGTGTATTCTGTATCTATTGCATGTCTCTTATTTACTAGTAATTATCCCATTTAGTGTAGCTTGGAAGCATTTTTAGTCAAATTTGCCATATGGGAGCTTTGGATAGTAGGAGAAAAGTAGTACAGTAGTTCAAAGATGTAGTTTTGTCATAGACTTCATAAGTTATTATTGAATTCTTATATTAATAAGTCTCCTAAACTTTATACAGATGTTCATTTTGTATGTATTTTATGACATGTTAGCTTAGTAATTTAACTTAGTATCTTACAAGTTTTTTTATAGTAGATATGACGGATTCAAGTTTACCAAGCGGTCCGCAAGATTCAACTTTACCTAGAGGTGCTGGAAAAAACAAGAGAGTATGGACAGCCGACGAAGATGCAAAGCTAATTGATGCATTGATGGAGTTGCATGTATCGGGTAAGTACTCAGGTGCAGATAACGGATTCAAACCCGGATATGAAAAGGCTGTGCAAACATTGTTAGATGTTAGTCTTCCTAACTCGGGCTTAAAGGCGGATCCTCATATCAAGTCAAGGTTGAAGACTTTAAAAAAGAATTTTAGCATTGTGCACGACATGTTAAGTGGCACGGGTGGGACGAGTGGTTTTGGTTGGGATCCTGAAAAATGTGTCCTTACTGCACCAGACGATGTGTGGGCTGCTTACATCAAGGTATATTGTTCATCTTTCTTAATAGAATATTATTTCACCCACATAACTTAATGCTTACTTTCAACTTTGATGCAGGATAAGAAACAAGCAGCTCCTTTTAAGGACAAGGCGCTACCATATTATGAAAAGCTTTGTACTATATTTGGTAAGGATAGAGCAACTGGTGCTCGTGCTGAGGATCTTGGGGATGACGAAATCGTTCAAGAGACGCCACCGGTTTCTCCCATTGATGTTGATATGGATGTTCCTATATCGAGTGGAGTAGGAAACAAAAGAAAAAGAAGCAAAACTATAGAGTTTAGTGACACTTTTAGAGAATGTTCCATCGACTTAACTGACAAACTTGAAGATTCTATTGGTAAGTTAGGTGACAAAATAATCGCAAGTGCTAGTCAAGACATTGCTCATGATACATTGGATGAAGTTATCATGGATATACAAGGTTTACCACGTATCACTCCCCAACAACGTATCAGGGGCATGCACATCATTGGTCGTAATGCAAGTAAGGCCCGGATTTTTTTAAAATCGTCGCTAGAAGACAAAATTGTCTACATTCAAATGCTTGGGGATGGTCCGTTGGATTAGGTGCTCATTAAGATTTATTTGGTTACACACTTTTTTGCTCAATAATATGTTTAGTACTATACTATCTTAAGGTTAAGTATTATTTCTTTGACATTTTATTGTAATGTTGGTGAAGTTTTTTTTTATGAAGAAGTGATTTTGTTGAGTACAATTTGTGTAGTTCTTGTAATATAATTATTTTTGGTCATTTTTGTTTTATCGTAAAGATAATATAACAATTATATACTCGTACATGACAAAAAAATGAATTCACAAGTGTAATTATATGACCTCATAGTATTAAAGAAACTAAATAACCAACTTAACAAAAAAAAAAAAACTAAAAAAAACTATAAAAAAAAAAAAAAAAAAAGTCATTCTCTGTTGTGCCAAACAAAGGAATGAATTCTTTAGTCGATTCTGACACTCTATTCTCTACTTTTGCCAAACAGTGGAATTCATTCTCTTATTTCAGAGTCATTCTCTTTGTCAGTCATTCCATTCTTCACTGCATTTCCATTCTGTATGATTCCGTCGTACCAAACGTCCCCTAGGAGAATTTTTGGTGGCTCTTTTCCTTGTTCCTGATTCCAGTCGACACCAACAAAGCTTCCAAGATCTTCCTTGCTTGTTTGATCGTGTGTACATGTGAAGTGTAGTGTTGCTCGGTTTATTTTTCTTTCCTTGATTCGGTTTTCTGTCCCTAGCGACAAGGGTATGACTCCTTCACTTGTTATTTTCTTTGATTCATTATAGATATGGACTCGTGGTTATATATATATATATATATATATATATATATATATATATATATATATATATATATATATATATATATATATATATATATATATATATATATATATATATATATATATATATGAGGTGAGTTATTTTAAAGACCAAGTTTTTTTTGCATATTGAGGGACAAATCCTCACCATTCATATAATTTAATCTAATAGTGGAGATTAACCTAAGATTAAATAGGGAAACCTAAGTCCATGTCTTTTTTTCTTTGTCTTTTTTATTATTCAATTTCTTTATTTATTTAATTTTTTTCCCTTTCTTCCAATTAACGTGTTATTTTTTTTTCCTTTTTTCCTTTTTTTTTTCTTTTTTTTTTCTTTTCAAATTCTTGTTTTTTCTAAATCAAGTTTCTTTTAAATCAAGGTTTTTTTTTTTTTTTTTTTTTAAATAAATTCACGATTTTTTTCACTTTATTACGTTTTCGTCCGCTTTGTCTGTTTTCACATGTTTATATACGTTTTTGTCCGTTTTTTACATTATCGTCTGTTTTCAGATGTTTTCGTCCGTTTTTATACGTTTTCTTCCGTTTTTTTACGTTTTCGTCTGTTTTCAGATGTTTTCGTCCATTTTTATACGTTTTCGTCCGTTTTTGTCCGTTTTCATACGTTTATATACGTTTTCATCCGTTTTCGTCTGTTTTTATATGATTTTGACAGTTTTTTTTATGTTTTCATCTGTTTTCAAACGTTTTCATCTAATTTTATACGTTTTCATCCGTTTTCAGACGTTTTCATCTGTTTTTATACGTTTTCGTTCGTTTTTTGTCCGTTTTCATACATTTATATACGTTTTCGTCTGTTTTCATACGTTTTCGTTTGTTTTTATACGATTTTGTCCGTTTTTATACGTTTCCATCCATTTTTATACGTTTTTGTCCGTTTTCATATGTTTTCGTCTATTTTCATATGTTTTCATCCGTTTTCATACGTTTTTAGATGTTTTCGTCCATTTTTAAACATCTTTGTCCGTTTTCAAACTTTTCCGTACATATTCGTCCGTTTTCTTACGTTTTCGTCCATTTTCATACGTTTTCGCCCATTTTAAAATGTTTTCGGCCATTTTCAAACGTTTTCATATGCTTCTGAATATCAAAAGTATTATTCTTTGATAGTCAAAATATCACAAGTGATATTCTTAATATCACAGGTGATTTTCAACTAATATTTTGTAACATGAAAATCACTTGTGATATTCAGAATGTCACAAGTGATATTCAGGATAACACAAGTGATTTTCAACTAATATTTTATAACATGAAAATCACAAGTGATTTTCAACTAACGTTTTGTAACATGAATATCACTTGTAATTTTCCGAATATCACTTGTGATATTCAAATTATCACTTGTGATTTTCATGTTACAAATCATTAGTTGAAAATCACTTGTGATACATCACAAGTGATATTCAGAAAATCACAAGTGATACTCTGAATATCACAAGTGATATTATGAATATCACAAGTGATTTTCAACTAATGTTTTGTAACATGAAAATCACAAGTGATATTCTGAATATCAAAAGTGATATTCAGAAAATTACAAGTGATATTCATAATATTATAAGTGATTTTCACATTTTTTTAATTCACGTTTTTTTCACTTTCTTATGTTTTCGTCTGTTTTTGTTCGTTTTCATACATTTTCTTTCGTTTTCATACGTTTCTGAATATCACAATTGATATTATTAATATCACAAGTGATATTTTGAATATCACAGAAAATCACTTGTGATATTAAGAATATCAATTGTGATATTCAGAAACGTATGAAAACGGACGAAAACATATGAAAATAAACGAATGTGTATGAAAGCGTAAAAACACGCCTGGAAAGGGATGAAAACGTATGAAAATTTCATGAAAACGGACGAAAACGTATAAAAACTGCTAAAAAGTATGAAAACAAACGAAAACGTCTGAAAATAGACAAAAATACATAAAAACTGACGAAAATGTTTTCATACGGTTTCATCTGTTTTTGTCTATTTTCATTCGTTTTTTTCTGTTTTCTTACGTTTTTATTCGTTTTCATACATTTTCCTCCGTTTTCATTTATTTTTGTTTATTTTTAAATGTTTTTAGACGTTTTCATACATTTCTGAATAACACAAGTGATATTCTGTGATATTTAGAATATCACCTGTGATATTCAGAATATCGCTTGTGATATTCAAAATATCGCAAGTGATATTCAGAATGTCGCAAGTGATATTCTGAATATCACAAGTGATTTTCAACAAATATTTTGTAATACGAAAATCACAAGTGATATTCTGAATATCACAAGTGATATTCTGAAAATCACAAGTGATATTTTCAATATCACAAGTGATATTCAGAAAATCACAAGTGATTCAAAATATCACAAGTGATTTCACGTTTTTTTAATTCACGTTTCTTTCACTTTCTAACGTTTTTGTCTGTATTCATACATTTTGTACATTTTCATTCATTTTCATACGTTTCTGAATATTACAATTGATATTCTTAATACCACAAGTGATATTCTAAATATCACTTGTTATATTAATAATATCAATTGTGAAATTTAGAAACGTATGAAAATGGACGAAAACGAATGAATACGTATGAAGGCGTGAAAATACGTCTGAAAATGGACAAAAAAGTATGAAAAATGGACGAAAACAAAAGAAAACAGATGAAAACGGATGAAAACGTATGAAAACGGACGAAAACGTATATAAATGTATGAAAACAGACAAAAACATATAAAAAAAGACGAAAACGTAAAAAAATGGATGAAAACGTATGAAAACGAACGAAAACAAACAAAAACGTCTGAAAACGGACAAAAATATATGAAAACGGACGAAAATGTATGAAAACGGAAAAAAACTTATGAAAACAGATGAAAACATGTAAAAACAGACGAAAACGTAAAAGAATGGATGAAAACGTATGAAAACGGACGAAAACATATGATAACGAACAAAAACATCTGAAAACGTATAAAAGCTGCCGAAACGTATGAAGACACGAAAACGTCTGAAAACAAACAAAAATGTATGAAAATTGATGAAAACGGACAAAAACGTATGAAAACGTAAGAAAACGGACGAAGCAAACAAAAAAGTCTAAAGACAGACGAAAACGTAATAAAAATGGACGAAAACGGACAATAATGTCTGAAAACGTATAAAAACTGTCGAAAACGGACGAAAACGGACGAAAACGTATAAAACGGATGAAAACGTCTAAAAATGAACGGAAACTCAAAAAACAGACAAAAACGTATGAAAACGGACAAAGACGTGTATAAACGTATGAAAACGGACAAAAATGGAAGAAAACGGACGAAAACGTAAGAAATTTAAAAAAAACGTGAATTTAAATAAAAAACGTGAATTTAAAAAAAAACACACGTGAATTTTTTAATGAAAAAGAAAACAAATGAATTAAAAAATATTTATTAAAAAAAGAAAAAAACATGTAAATAGAAAGAAGAAACAAAGCGTAAAAGTAAAAAAGAAAGAAAAAAAAAAAGAAAAAAAAAAGCTAAAAGGAAAAAAAGAAAAAAAAACTGTTAATAGAATAAAAATGAATAAAAACTTAAATATAAATTAGAAAAGACAAAAAAAAAATAAAAAATAAATAAATAAAAAAGACAAAAAGACAAGGAAAAAAACATGGATTTAGGTTGCATATTAAATCTTAGGTTAATCCCCACCTTTAGATCAAATTAGATGGATGGTGGGGATTTGTCCCTCAGTTTGTAGCAAAAAACTAGTTCGCAAAAAAACTTTTCTCATATATATATATATATATATATATATATATATATATATATATATATATATATATATATATATAGGGAGGAGTTAAAATAAAAAGATGATTTTTGGTAAAAAGAATAAAAATGATTTTGGACCATTAGATTTAAAATCAATGAATGAGATTAATCACCATAACTAATTATTGTTGGAAGGGCAAAAATGTTATTTTCCCTTTAAAAAAACCCAGACACCGTATCATCAACATCAAATTTCTCAGATTCATTACTCACATTTTAATCTCCCTCTAACTTTACTTTCTCTCTCTAAAGAATCCATTAAAATCTGATTTCACCATGAATCGAAAACACATCAAAACTTCTTAAATCTAAGATGCGAATACTGATTTAACAGTAATCAAATTTTCAATCGGCGATTTTACAGATGACAATCGGATGAAGATGAAGCAAGATCGTCCTTCAAATTTCATAGGTAATTAGTTTTTAGCTGAAAGTTGTTTTGTTAATCTATATATTCTATTAAATTGTTCCTCAGGTTTAATTGCACATGTTTTGACCATTAAAATGGCTAAATGTGCATCAAATTTTTGGAGATCGTTTATAAAAAATGTGATATGTTTTTGTAATTTTGAGTTGTACAAAATAATATTGTTATGTGCATTAAAATGGGCCGGATGTGCGATATTTTTGTAGGAAGTTAGTAAAAGTGTGATGAGTTTTGATAATCGTGAGTTGTGTGAAATAATAATGTTATGTGCATAAAAAGTAGTCTAAACGTGCGATAATTTTCATATGAAGTTAGTAAAAATGTAATATGTTTGGATGATCATGACTTATGTGGAATAACACTGTTTTGTGCATTAAAAATGATCTAATTCTGCATCAGTTTTGTGCACTAAAATTGTCTAAATAAGCACTAATTTTTGTGAGAAATTAATAATGTGAAACGATTGGATAATCGTGAGTTGTGTGGAATAACACTATTTTTTATATTAAAAAGTGAACTAAATGTGCATTAGTTTTTGCAGGAAGTTAGTAAACTAGTAATATGTTGGGATAATCATGAGTTGTGTGAAATAATATTGTTTTCCACATTAACAATTTGCTAAATGTGTGTTAGTTTTCATATGATGCTAATAAAAGTGACGTGCTTCGGTAATTTGTGCGCTATTATTTGGAATAACAACGTTTTGTGCATTAAAAATGGTCTATCTGTGCATTCGTTTTCATACGAAGTTAGTAAAGGTGACATGCTTAGGTAATTAGCAGTCTATTGTGTGAATTAACACTATTTCGTGCATTAAAATGGTTTAATAGTGCATTCATTTTCATAGGAATTTAGAAAATGTGGCATGCTTAGAAAATCACTAAACTATTGTTTGAAATGACACTATTTTGTGCATTAAAAATTGTCTAAATGTACATTGTTTTTCATAGGAAGTTAGTAAACGTGAACTATAAAAATAATGCGTTAATAATCCTATTTAGCATGTATAAAGTATAATGATGTACAAAAGTACTAGGATTTTGAGTCAACTTAGCACAACTCAACTCAATGTCATGGCGAGTGTGCATTAAATTTACCTACTATCATTGGACAATATGTAGGTGGAGGAGAAATTTTCACACCAGCTAGAAGAAGATGTTTTGCGTAATAAAACAAGATGCTTGTTATCCACCATCGGTATTGAATTTTGATCATAATGATAAAAGTTTGGTGATGGCTTGTTACTAAACACATGATTTCTTGTTGCTTAATTACTAATAATTAAGAGAGGTAACAAAATCTCTGTTTGTTTTGTAGTCATCTACCTGATTTATGCTAAAATATACCAAGATGTGTTGCTCTTGATATTTAAATATTGAATCTTTTTGTCTTCCCATGCTTGGAATTGGTATACTTCTTTCTTTTCTCGTGCCTATAGGGAGAAAGAGGTGAAGAAAGCAGATTTGCAATGTGTAAAATATAATTTAACGACTAGCTCTCTAGGACATAGAAAATTGTATCAAATTTAAGACATGATAAACTTGACATCACATTGTTGTTGCAATACTTTCTCAAACAGATGCATTAGACCCGTTTTAGTTTTCACTCATTCTTTCTATATGTTGACGTATTAGAGTTTCTATATGTTGACCCATTTGAGTCAAATAATACTAAAATGATATCATAACTTATATACCAATAGAATATGGTTCAGCATTAAAATTGACTACGCATAAATTGATGAAAGAAATCTTAGAAAGTTACCCTTTGTTATGTGAACTATGCATTGGTGTCTTGGTGATATGTGGTTAAGAACTGTTTTGTTAATTAAAAAATTGGCTAAATGTGCATTAATTTTTGTAGGAAGTTAGTAAAAGAGTGATATATTTTGCTAATCATGTGTTATATGAAACAACAATGTCTTGCGCATTAAAATTTGGGCTAAATGTGCATTAATTTTAGTAGGAAGTTAATAAAAGTGCGATATGATTTGGTAATCATGTGTTATGTGAGCTAAATCTTCATTAATTTTTGTAAAAAGTTAGTAAAAGTGCGATACGTATGGGAAATTGTGAGTTGTGTGAAATAACATTGTTTTGACCATTAGAAATGAGCTAAATGTGCTTTAATATCCGTACGAAGTTAGCAAAAGTATGATACATATTGATAATCGTGAGTTGTGCGAAATATCAATGCTTTGTGCATAAAAATGGGATAAATGTGCATTAGTTTTTGTTGGAATTTAGTAAAGGTACGATACGTTTGAATAATCACGAGTTAAATTGTAGACAATTCGCTCAAATAACAAATTGGTATTGTTTTAATTCAATTTCTAAAGATAGTTTGCATTAAAACACAAATGACAGGACAATATATTGTGTTTTAATAGTGGGAATGGTCTCTTCAAAAAAGTGTGCATTTAATCTACTTTTACATGCCTGTGACAGTGTCAACTACCGGCCATTGTACGCTGCCTTTCTCACCTCGAGTGGTCATGTCCGCATTGTTAGTATTTCAGTTCTCGGAGCCATTTTGCATGTTGGCGTGTTGAGAACAAGTGGTGAAGAAGCCAACAATATAAGTAGCAAACATCAGTACATGCATGCAGATGTCATCAATTGGGAAGCAGACCTAAAGTGTTTGACCTTGGAAGCTCATAGATGGATCACAACTGGACAACTAATTGAACATCTCGCTACTGTTGCCAAGGAATTGGGGTGCTCAATATCCATTTAATCATGTGCTTGAAACTCGTGGAACCCCGAAAGTTTACTCAACAGACGGCCAAAGAAACGAAATCCATGATGGGGGTTGTAGTGCCATGTTGATTTATTTATGGAGACTTGTGTGTTTATGTTTTATTTATATATAGAGATGGACTATGCCTTTGATTTTGTGATTGTTAGATGTACTTTGGATTTACTTTTGACGAAATGCTCCTGAATTCTTAAACCCATGCTTAGACTTTATGTTTTTTTTCAAAGTGTCTGCTGTTGTCTTTCACACTTCTTTCAATTTATGCTAAAAGCAGGAGAACATTTATTTTTTATTAGCTAGTCTTTTCGTTGTTATCAGCAGTTTAAAATGTTATACGTAGTATAAGATTATGTCAAGAATCTTATATAGGTTGTTAGGATTATAATTAGATTCTGAAATTACTTTTATACCCTTAAGAGTTAGTTAGGATTATAGTTAATCTCATCCATTCATTTTAAATCAATGATCCAAAATCATTTTTATTCTTTTTATCAAAAATCATCTTTTTATTTGATCTCATCCCTATATATATATATATATATATATATATATATATATATATATATATATATATATATATATATATATATATATGTCTGCAAGCTATAAATATCGATACGTATATTATGATATGCTATACGAAATAAAAAGTTCCACATAAATCACAATATATAACCGAACATTTATGGTTGTGCCTGGCTTTGGATTTGTCTTATATACATATACGAATGAAAAATATATACGAGATCTAGCATGGTGTTGTGTCAAATAAATATTGGTTGGGGTGGTCTTGTTTGTTTCGAATCAAATGAACAAAAAGAAAAGGTGGGGCAAGCTTGTATTTGTGGTCAAAACATACGTTGCGTTTGTTTTTATATAAAAAGAAGAGAAAGCCAAAACATGTGCTTATGATTAGAATAAAGTTTAAAACAAGAAAGATTTTAACGTGAGATTAAGAGTCATACGAAGGATTTGATTTTGTGATTTGGATAAGGTTTATCGTGGTCAATTCGAATTGGGTTTTTGACTTAATATGTTCGTATAACACGTATAAAAAGATGGTGTCTGTTCGGCTTATCTCTATAACAAAAAGAGAAGCGTTTGTCTCGGCATATTTTTAATAAGAGGGTGTCTTGGACTTGGTTGTTTTCGAAATAATAAAATCCTGAGTCGTCACGGCATAAATATTAAGATCATGGGTACGTTAATAAATTATATAAAATTATAATGACAGGTCCAAAATTATTATTGTGATATTAATTTATTAAAATAAACTTTAAAATAATTTTATTTGACTTTTAATATTTAATTTTTATAATTTACATTTAGAACCATAAACTTTGTAATATTGACACTTACGACCCTAAACCAATAAAAATTGGCATGATGGAAATTTAATCTATAATAATGGTTAATTTGCATGGGTAACTTGAAAAAATGTTTTTATCAATGACTAATCATGCTAAATCGGGGAAGTCTACTAAATCAGAAAACTTACTAATTATGGAGACTTACTAATTTGGAAAGCTGCTATAAATGAAATGTTATTAAAAATGGAAAGCCGACTAAAAGGAGTAATCTGAATTAAAAATGAACTATTGAATAATTCTCGACTTCTAATTCACTTAGGTTCCGTGAAGAAGGAGTGTTCCCTATTTCCGTTTGATCTTTCTTTTGCCTGCTTTGTCGTCGGGTTGAGGTACATATATTCTGACCTTTCAGTAAGGTTTCTCATGACTTATGATCCGTTTCCCTTGTCACTATCATGATTTCTGACCTTGGTACATCTGATATCTTTGGTTCATTTGATATTATGATTTTGTATTAAAACCTTTTTAAAATATAACTTAATGATATGGGACAAAACTATCTTGGAATGATTACTATAATTATGATACTAGACCAACTTTTAAATAGAGATTTAAATAAATTTTGTCAAAAATGTGTTAAGGAAATACTTTTACGATAATCAGGTTCTAAATGAATTGCAAAGTTTCTAAATCAGTTTTCTTATAACACTTTCACACTTGTAAACTTGAACCATGGATATGAACCTTTGCTAATTGAACCTTTGATATTTCCATTGAATCTTCATCTGTTTAGGATTCTCTATGCCATTGCTATGATCCCCTTATTTTTTGAACCTTTGATATTTGAACTATTTTATTTGGACCTCTGATATATGAAACATTTGACATGAACTATATGATCTGAACATTGATATATCTGGACGTTTGATTCGAGAATTTGATCTGAAACTTTTGACTGCATGGGGGTTCTATGTCCGTAGCATTGATGCACCAATGTTATGACTCCTGTGTGGCCGTGTGATTTGCCACACCGTCCCTTTGATTGGTCTGCATGTGATTGGGTAGGGGCGTATGGATGCATCCTAGATTTGATCTGTATCTGTTTTGGTGATTGATGCTTGCGTGCATGCACGTCCTTCACAACCCATTGGTTACTGAGGTCACCCCTCTGATTACATCTGATATTCTGAGGCCTCCCCTCTGGATTAATGAAATATTCACTAATCGACTTTTTATTTGTTCATCTAACTTGGTTCAATTTATTAGATTTTTTTTCTAGTAATTTTACCACCAGTTTTCGTATTTTATAACAAATCATAATAGTTAGTGGTGGCCAAACGGGCGGGCTGGGCCGGCACGAGCCACGGGACAAATGGGCGCGTATTATACGAATCGCTTTAGAAAATAACCAAAACGACGAAATAAATTACTCAAACGTAACACCTCATTCATATTTAAAAAAATAAATATATTATATCTATAAGTTTAAAAAAAAAAAACAATTATAATGTTCTCCAATTGAAAAAAATATATATGACCGTTAGTGTCCATTTAACTTTAAATGTGCAATATATGTCCATACAAGAAAGAAAAAAAAAGGCTAAAATTGTCCAAATCATTTACAAATTTGCTCAAATTAGCTCATTTTTCATTTTTGTCACAAATTGTTACCTCTAATAATAATCGAACAAAATGAAAAAGAATAATGTTATATATAGTTCTAGGAGGTGAGATCCGTGCAAAACATGTATCATTTAAAAAACAAATAAGCTAATTTCAACCATCCATCCACCTTTCATCTAATGGCTAAGATCAAACCAAAAAATAACAAAGGGAGGGCAAAAATTGGCATTTTAGCTCATTTAATATAAAATCCCACTTTCCGCATTTTAGCTTATTTAATATAGATATGCATTGTTATATACTTTCGACGAACTTTTTTCTTTCTTTCAAAATTTCCGTCCAGAAAAATCCCACGGGATTCATAAAAATTCCCATGGGATTCGTAAAAAGACGTTTTTTTTTTTTTTTTTTTTTTTTTTTTTTTTTTTTTTTTTTTTTTAGTTTCTGTCTAGAAAAATCCCACGGGATTCGTAAAATGAAGATTTTTTTTTCAAAATTTCCGTCCAGAAAATTCCCACGGGATTCATAAAAAGACGAATTGTTTTTTTTCAAAATTTCCGTCCAGAAAAATCCCACGGGATTCATAAAAAGACGAACTTTTTTTTCAAAATTTCCGTGCAGAAAAATCTCACGGAATTCGTAAAAAAATCCCACGGGATTCGTAAAAAAATCCCAAGGGATTCGTAAAAAGGCAAACTTTTTTTTAAAAAAATTTTCGTACAGAAAAATCCCACGGGATTCGTAAAAAAATCCCACATGATTCGTAAAAAATCACTTGTGATTTGTTATTTTTAAAAAATCAGAAGTGATTTATAAAAATGAGTAAATCACTGCTTTATACTTTTATGTCACATAAAAGATACTTAACAATTATCTTTATGAATCACAAGGGATTCTATATGAATCACAAGGGATCAGAGAGAATCACATGGGATTCTGATTAAATCTCATAGGATTCTGTATAAATCACATGTGATTTTCATTTTGCTTTATATAACTGTAAGTACAAAATCACATGAGATTATGTATGAATCTCAAGGGATTTTGTATGATCACATGGGATTCTGTATGATTTATCTTATCGATAAATCACAAAGGATTCTGTATGAAATCACATGAGATTCAGTATGAATCTCAAAGGGTTTCATTGTGAATCCCATGGGATTCAATATGAATCTCAAGAATCCCATCACATGAGATTTTTTAAATGACTAAACGAGAAATAATATTTAATGATTGACATCATTTTCATAAAATAATTCGAGTACTTTTTCATGTGTGTAAAATATTCAGTTTTTCTATCATTTTGTAAAATAAACATAAATGGGTAAATATTTATGTGTATTTTACTAATGAAACGTAGAAAAATTGTAGATATTATTTATACATATTAACCGAAAAACATAAAGTAAAAGAGTATTACAAAATGTTTACCAAGTAAGAAAATACACCAAAAGCAATTAGTACTATAATATATAAAACAATACACGTGGTGATGTGCATTGAAACCAGACCAAAAAAAACTTTGACCAATGAGTAATAAAAAAACAATACTGTTGCATCATAAAAAGCAACTCTTAAAAAAAACTACTCCCTGCTCATCTTCTCCAAGACTCCAAACTGAACGACCATGTCCGGTTATGTTCTTTCGGAGATTTTTTCTTGCTTTCTTTTCTTTCTTTTTTTCTCTTCTTATTGTTTTCGGATCTAAGGTGGTTTCTCGTTTATTTTCAAGATCTAAGGTGGTTTTATTAGATGATAAATAAGGCCCAAGCCCGGTATGTGGGGTTGGGTCCATTAGGGTTTCATTATGTATTGGCTCTATATATATCGTAGCAATAAAACGTATCACCTACGGGTTTCATTGTCTAATATATAGCCGTCACTTCCGTACAACTAAAGATCGTATTGTTTGTGGTTTGACTAAATTTTGGTTGGATTGCGGCTGAAGGAAGCAATCTACATTTAAAAATTCTGAAGTATTTGTTGATGCAAGCGTTGTTTAAGAATTGATGCGAGGGAGTTTAGATGCTTTTTCAAGGATTTAATTTAAAGGTGTAGCTTTATGTTAGAATTTTTCTTCGTTTTATTTTATTGTTGAAAAAAAATTATATTTGTTTTATGTTTGTTTGTTAGTCGATTGTTCGTACGGCTTTGTTACCAGTCGATTAAAATTGACCGTTGGTACCAGTCCCTAAAGTCGACCGTTTGTACGGTGTTGTTACTAGTCGACTTAGCCGACCGTTGGTACCGGTCAACTAAAGTCGACCGTTGGTACGGTTTTGTTACGAGTCGACTAAAGTTATGTTTTTATTATGTTGATGTTTTCTTTTCTTTTCTAGTTTACTACAGTCTGAGCTTTCGCGATTTCGCCGCTCGGACTGCGGGGGAGTATCACCTACGGGTTTCATTGTCTAATAGGTTTCTCGTTTATCTCCTTCATCATTTGTGTTTTGGTCAACGACCATTCAATCAACAGTCTGGATCATCATCCACCAGACCATCTGTTTCTCGTGTTTCTGTTATTCATGCCAGATCTGCGTTGTATATATTTCATACATTTTCAACAAAATCTGCGTCCTCTCCATCCACGGCGCCGGGATGTTTCGCTGGAAAAGCTCTAGCTTATCTCGAAAATAATATCCGGTGATCCTATCCATCGACGGAGACGTGTTTGGGGATCTGAGAGGAAGATGAGAGAGACACTTTGAATGTGTGTGTACAGTGTGTGTGTTTAAGGGGTTAGGTAGAAAGTATTGAATGATTAAAATGCCCTTCAGTATATTTGTTCATTTTAATCTAAACCATTGGATGGAAGAAGTATGGATGGTTGGGATCTTGTTATTTGTTCTTTAGATAAATGTTGTTTCGTATTGAACTTTTCTCATAGTTCTAGATAAATTGATGGTTTATCACGTATTCACGTTTATTTTGCTCTTGCTCTTGACACCACTACATAAAAAAAACAATAATAGTTGCAATAATTATTTTCCGAAGTGGGGTAATAAAAGCATATATACACATAAGCAGCTAAGTCAAATTTAGCATCAAACTTGAGCATCTACAATGAGTCAAATTTTTAAAAGTTTTTCACTATTCTAAAAAGTCATTTTAAGGGGTTTTTTGCATTACATCAAAAGCTTTTTGAAAAGTTTTTCTTCAAAGGCTTGGTGAACCTCAAGTCTTTCCTCCAAGCTATAGTCATTAAATATATTATGCATTAAATGCATCAAGTGAGACTTGATGCATTGTAGATGCTCTTATCACCAATTGTTTTTGTATAAAAAAAGGGAAATTATCTAATATTTGCTTCTTTTGGACTATATTACTTTTTTGAAAAGCAAATAGAATGAAAGTTTTTTAGTCTTTTAGTGATTCGACTCAAAATATAGACTTTTGTTGATTGTCGAAGTAACCTTAGAAATCCACCGCTTCTATATTAGCTTTATATCATCGCTCAACATACCATCATATACATTAACATTTTACCTTCTATGGTCACCACTTAACTCACCATCAAACTTATTCTTTTTGCAAATTTAATTAAAAATTAAATTAAACTTTTATTCATAATTTAAAAACATTACATTGATAATAAAAAAACATAAACGTACGACATTAAAGAAGTAAACTAAATCTTGTAAATTTCACTTCTCCTACCCTGCTTCATCTGCCACACCCTTTCGAGGTGGAATACAATCAAGTGATTAACGAGGCTCATATAGAACAGTTCGTCATCTTGTCGGTTTTTTTTGTTGTTGCATGACCAACATTTGTTGCTTTATTTCGAGTTTTTGTTTGTTGCATTTTCATCTCCTGCCTCTTGATATCCAAAAAGGTGTCACGGTCTGATTTCTTCATTGACATAAACGACTCGATTTGACTATTCAGTGACCAACAACATAGCCAACGCTTCATCACTACTGGCTGCTAACGATGTTGATGGAATGGATGATGCTGACGCTTTCTTCTTCGCTCTGTCCCTGCCCATTATTCGTACACTCCAAAAAATTGATCCACTTTAGGGCGCAAACCCTTTCACTTCCCATTTAATGAATTGTAGGTTTGAAAACCTGATACCTTCATTGTTTGCTCGACGTAACCTAAAACCTTTGTCCAAAACCCATTTTCCTTCTTCGTATTACCTTTGACGCTATCTTCGGATGTACAAACCCAACCTTTAGACTTAAATCGACATACACTTCAACCTAACGACACTATTCCCCTAGAGAACAATCAATTCCCCGGACTTACCTATACTACACTACAACGGTCAGGTACACTGCTTGGAGGATTGCAAGCTTCTCACGATCCCTTGAGAAGTAAAACCTTTTGTGAGGTCTTGCAAATCTCGCATCAAATTCCCTTAGCTTGTAAAGGTTAAGTTATACTGAATAAATTCAACACAACTAAGTAGAAATTGTCTTGAGTTATATTAAATACTATGCAGAATCTAGCAGTCAATATTAAGAACTTATTTAATAAATAGTAAACGCAAGAACAAAGTTTAATAAACAAAACAACTTCAATATTATTAATGAAAAATACGAATACTCTCCTCGTATTAGGGTTGAGAACCTTGAAGCTAAACAACCTTTCTAACAACTTGTATCCAACTCTATGCCATAGGACCTCCTTTTATAGGCTAAGGAGTCCTAGTCGGCTTACAATAACTTTCTACACAAGATAAATCTTTTCTATATTTATCTAAACGTGTTACACGGTATTACTATACTTATCTAACATACAAACAGACTATACACCAGCAGTCTTAATACTTTCACTAGTAGTAGTAAAACACTTAGAGTATTTTCCTTTATTCCCAAGAACAGTTATAATACCTTTGAGAAGTCTTAACTATCATGAGCAGCAGTAATCCAAGAAGCTTTAATTCCCAACAATCCTCCCCAAAACTTGATATTTTCACCTAAAATCATCAAGTTTCATTCAAAGCTTTAACCTTCACCAGGAGGATGCTTCCAACCACCTTATTTCTTTTTCTTCTCCTTTGGATTGAGAATATACCCTATTTTCTTGATTAACTGATAGGTCATTTCATCATACACATCAATTTTAAGTCTAACATCTCCATTCAACATCTGATGAACTATAGATTTGCTTAGAGGATATGTCTTGTTTACCAACATGTAGACCTGTAGACCATTCATATCACTGTATGAACGTCACAAGAATGATAAAGCTTCCAAGTTAGAACTTTATTATCAGACTGGTTTCTCCATACTCTATCTTCTGGATGTGGTTCAAACATAACTAGCAAATCTACCAAAAGAACTCTATCCATAATATATTCTAGCCTTGTAGACCCAAACCTAGCCTTAACCAGCTTCCATAGAGTCTCTAGGTCATCCCTATCAAGGTTCTTGAGCATCTGACCAAAAGTGATAATTCTCTGAGACTTTCCTCCAACCCTTATGATGTCCCACTAAGCTGTCTTCCCATGATAGCCTGATTTCCAATAAATGATAGGCACTTTGGTATTTAAAGGTACAACATCAACAACCTCCTCTTCATTATCTGAAACAATTTCAATTAATTGTTGCAATTTTGCTATTTCTTGGTCATCACTTTCTTCTTGCTCTTGTTCTGAATGCTCATCAACCTTTTGTTTCTTACTGCTCTCAGACTCTAGCTCTTTACCTGCTCTTTTTGATCTACTCACTTGCTCTTTCTTAGAACCCCCACCTCCTCTGTACTCATATCTCTGAATGTGTTGGTCATTCTGAAAACTCAGTCAAAGTGCTTTTTAAGGCTTTCATAACTCATGCCTTTGAACTGAGTAGTCTTCCATCCATCCATATTTCTTAGATAGGTTTGCATTAATTGCTTTTGCTGAGCTTTGGTAGGTGGCTTGTTTCTTTTGGCTTCAGACCTCTTCTGTGCAAAAAAAAAAAAAAAAAAAAAAAAAAAAAAAAAAAAAAAAAAAAAACTTCTCTTTTGTTCCAAGAATTCTATGAAGAGCTTAGATTTTTCTTCTAATGATAGCTCTTCTTGTTCATCTTGCCACATCTTCTGGGATAACATGTGATCAGTTTAACATTTTGCTTGTATGTCATCCCATGAGTTAATCTCTACAAGACTAGCCTCTTCTTCTTCTTCCTGAGCTGCTTTCTCTCTTTCCATCATTTCTTTAGCATCAAGATCAGCTTGAACTTTTTTTGCAAGCTCTGCATCTGCTATCAATTGAGCTTCTCTAGATAAAACTTTTACCACAAGTTCTTCTACCAGAATACCTTTACCCTTACCCTGTAGTGGTGATTGTAATTATGTTGTTGTTGTTGTTGTTGTTGATGATGTTGTTTCTTTGATCATTACACCCTTTTCTTTTGGTCTTGTGCTCTTTAAATTTTTAGTGCTTGAGAAATGGTGATCTCTTTTTCTTCAGGTGTTGGAGTAGCACTAACTGTAGCAGTATTAACTTCAGGCACATCAACACTAACTTCAGGCTCAGTAGTACTAAGTTTAACACTAGCAGTATTAACTTGCTCACTAGCAGCTCTAAGTTTAGCAACATCAACCATTTGCTTAGCAGCTTCTACAACATTTCTAAGATCCAACCCAGTAGTTTTAGCTGTTTCTACTTGCTCTTCCACAACAACTTCAACAGTTGTAACCTGTAGAACAATCTTAGCAACATTTAAACCAGCATCAATAACAACAAAATTACATTGTTTTTCTGTAAATACAAATTCATTCTCTTCATCCATATCCAAAACATCATCAACACTAGCATCAAACACCGTATCAGTATCCTCCCCTGCATTATTGTCTCCATTCTTCCCCTGTTTAGGAGCATCCTCCCCCAAACTTTCTTCACTTGCAGAGGTTTCCACTCTGAATGTTGTACCAACTTTGTGTAACCTTTTAAGTGTAGAGGTTCTTGATCCTTTCTTCTTCTCTAGTTGTTTGACTCTTTTCTTCAAACTAGTAATTTCTTTCTTTTGAGAGTCAACTGTCTTTGTAAGATCAAGAACATGTTTTGACAATTGTGTACAAGTTTCCATCAATTCATTAAGTTATATTTCCATACTACCCTCATCACTTCGGAGTGTGTTACCTCTCCCGAGTGGTGAATCATGAGGTAAGTTAAAATCAGCTTCAAACCTAGTTTGAGCAATTAAGCCCCCTTGGTCTTATTGTTGTTACCACTATCCTGCTCTGCTTCTAAGCTAAAAGCAGTAGTGGCAGCCCTTTCCAAACTACCTCCCAACTCCTTATGGGTAGCCTCATCTGCATCCATACCAGCAGTAGCCTGATGTAGCTCAGTGCCCTCTTTATGTGATTTCCTACGGGTATAGGTCTTTTGCGGTTTAGATGATGATGGTAAATCAGTGGGTGTGTGATGGGTTTCAGTTGGGATTACTGAACCTTCACCCTGGTTTTGAGTTTGCACCAACATTATTGGAAACAATGGTGTTACAATCCCTGAAAAATCTTAGCCCTCTCTCTTCATGTTAGCAAAAATCTTTCTAGTATGAGTGGTTGGGACATAAACCTTTTTATGAATTTGTGATTGGCCCCGAACGGTCAACTAAGTTCACCAGGTGATGGTCAACCAAGTCAAACGTCAAAAACCAACTAACCAAGGAGTTTAGGGAATCCCCGGGTCGTTATGTCCCGACGAGGCGTGCAATTGTATTTGTGAACGTTTTAAAGGATCGGGTGATTAATCAGAAAGGTCAGGAATTTGATTATTATGATTACACTACGAGATTATGATGGAAAATGATTTAGAAACACTTAATTAACAATTACTGATTATCAGATTACCTAAAAACGTAAGTTAAACTTAAAACGCGCGTTTGGATTTAAAATAAACGCGAACGCGCAAATAAAAAAGTGAAACGGGAGTAAACAAAGTCCTACGAACGTGAAAATTATATTTTTACAATCCTAATGTTATAAGAAAATTTTTGGAAAATTAAAATTATTTTTACAACTATTTAATTAATTACTATTAATTAATTACTAATTATTAATTACTTTTTAATTAACTAAATTATCCTAAATTATAAATAATTATGAAAATTAACTAGAAAAATGAAAATTAAATTTAGAAAAATCTAAAATATTATAAAACTAATTTTAAAATAGAAAAACTATTTTTCTTACTTTTTAATTAATTATTAATAATTAAAAAAATAATTATTTAATTAATTTAAATTAAACTAAATTATAAAAAATACTAAATGATTAAGGAAAATTCTAAAAAAATTACTAAAAATCTAATATGATTACAGGAGCCTAAGAAAAATTTAAAAATAGTTATTGCTTATAAATAAGCAGAAAATAAGCCAAAAGGGCTTAAATAGAAGCTATCATTTTCAATTTTTTTGTCTTTTTCAAAATTTTCTTTTACAAAACTGATAAACTACTAAAATTATGAACTTTTTGTGAAGAAACTTGTCTTGGAGCTTATTAATGAACTGTGTGCATGCAAATAAGCTTAACAGTGCTTATTACAAGTATTTTGATTATGCAAAAGCTATTAATAAGCTATAAACATAAACACAGAAGCTAAACAAAGTAAAGACAAGCTAATAATACTAAGAATAGGCAATTGTAAGAGAAAAAAGCACACTGATAAGCCACAAACTCAAATAAGCATTTTTCATTCCATAAGGACTAAGGCAGTCCAAAATGCCAAAGTGCAGCCAAGTGTGGGGTCCACAGAAGGTTTTGGAACCCAAAATAAAACTTATTCTGAAAAGGTGGGGTGGCAAGCTATCCAATAAGCCAGGGCTTAAGGTGTAAGAACCACAAATAAGCTCTAAGGGAAGGCTGAGAGTTGGATGGTTCACACTGGATACTCAGTGTGAATGGTTGAACTGAGCAACTAAAGGCTAAGTGCAGCCCTACCAAATGGACCAAAAAACAGGAAATAAGCTAAGACCCTTCAAATAGGGCTTATTGGCTTCCAAAAAAACTAAATACCAGACTATGGGTCCCACAAATGAACAAACTAAGATCACTTGAAAATGGAGGTACTGGGTTGTTTCACTGGTGCAGGGCAACACAGATCTGAGGTGCTCACTTTGAGCTCATGCACAATCAAAATAAAAAATCACAAAAATGAGGTGACCATAGATTATTGTAGCTTAGATGGGACACTTTTAACTTCTGAAAATTTCAAGACCCAAATTCAAGCACAAAATTCAATAATATTCCCCCAAGTTCTGACCTTTTTTCTGAAACTCACAATTTGACTTTTTATAATTTCAAACTCAGTTGACTTTCATGAGATTTGGTTAATCAAATTTGATTCCTTGGTGTTTATTTGGACTTAAGCAAACCAATTTTACCAATTACACCTAACTTAGGAGTGATCTTCAAAGTTTGAAGGCTTAATTCCACCACAGATAAGCTGTGGGAAGAGATGGGTCTGATTTTGACTTTTTTCTGGTGAAGAGACTAGAATGACAGTTAAACTAGGCTTATATGAGTATAAGTGATTACTTTGAACCAAGAACTACAACAATGAACAACAAGAATGCAGAGAAATAGCATCAACCAAACACCCCTAAGCAGCAAACTGATTAGTGATTTTCAAAGGGAATTGGTCTTTTAAATTTAAAATCCTAGTTTTAACATTACACTACAACTAATCTAGCATAAACAAGCTTAGAAAACATGCAAACAATAATGGAACAGTAAAGAGTAAAAATTTTGGATTCTTACAAAGGTTTGGCCAATTGAAATACTAGGAACCATGAACACCCTAAAGCTCTCCACAGAGCACTAATACCCCAATCCAACATTCTTCCAGCTCAGCTTCACTATGCTTCTTCACCCCTTTTGCTTTCTTGATTCCCTTTTTTTTTCCTATTATTTTTTTTTGTTTTTGACAAGAGATTAAGTAATCATATAGATGAGCTTGGAAAAGCTGATAATAAACTTAACTGAGCTAATATAATTATTAAACAACAACTTTTTGAGCTTTTATCACCAATTTGTAAACACTTGCTTCTTATAAGAGGAACTGAAAAACAATAAACTTCAAATTTTAAGAAACTAATATTGCATTAATACTAAAAAGGATTACAAACTATGTTTTCTAGATTATACAATAAAAACTACTTAGCTGAATTGTAAAATTACATAAAAACTACTAAAAAACTACATGCCTTGACAGGCTTACAAATGGTTCCTATAAATACTAAAAAAAAAAAAAATAGACAGACCCGTTTCCTGACTCTACCATGCCACAACTAGGGCAATTACCACCATTATAAGGACTACCACACCATCGACAAAGAAGGTGAGGATGAGACATAGAAAGAATCAAAGGGTTTTGAAGGGTAAGAAATGGAGAATCAAAAAGGTAGGAGGGTAAGGATGGATATTTTTGGGATTTTTGATAAACATTTTATAAGAAAGAAAATCTTTTTGTGTTTTTTGTGTTCGTTGAAAACTAATTTTACAAAGTTTTCGGGAACAGTTTTGTTTTTAAAATATGAACAAAGGATGGTAAATATACAGTGAGTGTATATCCAGATTCACTAATCAGAAAAACCGTTTAGAATACGCGCACAACCTCCCCGGCAACGGCACCAAAATTTGATTGGCTCCAAATGGTCAACCTAAATTGACCAGGTTAATGGTCAACTAGGTCAAACAGCTTAGAGTCAATGCTCCGCGGAATATAGTGGTTTCCCCGGGTCGTTATGTCCCGACGAGGTGTGGATGGTATCAAAACGGGTTTGTGATCGGGTGAATTTGGGCAGGAACAAGGGTTTGAGTGAGGGATTGATTAAACTAAGGAAATACGAATGAGAACGATGTAAACAAACTATATTAACAATAACGCGAAATCTAATTAACCTAAAACATAATCTAAAAACTTAAAATCAGAATTTGCTTATAAATAAGCAGAAAAATAAGCCAAACGGCTTAAATAGAAGCTATCACTTTATTTATGTTTTTGGTTTTTCTTTATTTTACGAACTACTTCTACAAACGTAACCTAAATTTTAAAAACGTGAAAGTTATTTAAATAAAACGCGAGTGCGCAACATAAAAAGTGAAAATTGAGCTACGCTAACCCCACGGATGTAAAAATTATATTTTTACAAACCTAATAATCAAAGAAAATTTTAGAAAAAAGAAAATTATTTTTTGACTTTTTAATTATTTATTATTAATTTAATACTAATTAAACTAAATATAATTATTAAAAATACTAAACTATTTTAGAAAATTATGAAATTTTTTGGGAAACTAATTTAACTAATAAGGAATACATGAAAAATAAAAAATTGGGAAAAGCCACCTTAATAAGCCCTAAATAAGCTAAACAGTTAGCTTAGCTTATTTATACTAAGAAGTATATAAAGGATTTATTTTGTATGAAATTAATGAAAAAAGTCCCAAGGGCAGTTGGTGGTATGGTGTGTGTTGTGTTTGTGTGGTTTGCCAAGGTCCCAGGTTCGACCCATGCTTCCCCCCCCCCCCCCCCCCCCTTTTTACTTTTTATTTTTCTTTTTGATATTTTCTACTTGCAAAACATTTGAACACCAAAACTAACCAACTTTTAAGAAGACAACTTTTACAAATCCCAAGAATAAGCTGTGTGTGAGCTTTATGGCTCAACAGTAAGCTTATTTACTAAAAATGAAATTTGGACACTAAATAAGCTATCACAAAACTACAAACTGAAACCAATAATAACAATAAACTAGAACAAGTTGAAAGAATCTTGAGTTAATCTAAAACACAAGAAATATCCCACTGAATAAGCTGGGAAGAAGAATAAGCACAAAAAAAAACAATCCAAACACAACTGGGAACAAGGCAGAGCAAAGGGTACAATTGCAGGCCTACTTAAGCATATCAAATAAGCTCAATAGCCAAAAATAAGCATGGAACTAGCACCCTTGTACACTGAGCTTTCAAGAGAGCAAAATATCTTAAGCTCAGCCCTACTGATAAGCTCAAAGGGGGCTTATGAACTTGATTCAGATACACTGATGAGTCAGTGCATCTGTTGTGATGGATAACCTTGACAAGCAATTTTAAGCAATGAAATAAGCATTTAAGGGGAAACAAAACATAGGCATAAGAAGCTAGCCAGTAGGGCTTTCTAAAACACCAAATACCACAAGCTAATGTCCACACTTGAGCTCAGCATGAGCTTGTGAACCAGGCCTAACTAGACTGATGACTCAGACTTTGGGTCTGGGTGGGTGGAAAAGCACAGCAAAATAAGCCAGGGGCAAAAGCTCCTAAGCTCAAAGTGGCCATGGGAATGGATAGTCAGCTAGGTGAGTTACCTGAAAAGCCCAAAATCATCCAGTGGGGCCTACTAATGAACATTGTGCAAGGCTAAGAAATTGGGTGTGCATACTGGGTACAGGGCAACAGAATTAGCCAATAGGTGACTTTGAGCTTAATTTTAAGCTAACAAACAAGTTTCAAACCCCAATTTTCTGGTTGAGATAGATTCACAAGCAACAAAATAATATAAATCCATAGGACTTAACCATTTCCAATCTATATTGAACCTTATGCATGATCTGGAAGTTTTGGCCATTTTCACAATCATGACATTTTTGACTATTTGAGTATTAGCCCTAAGTTTGACCAATTTAAGATTAGATAAATTAAAACTAATTCTAGGTGTAATATTAAACTAATGTGATACCTGATTAACTTAAATCTACCCTAGAACTAACAAATGGTAAAAACACAGTTTCCAAATTACACTATATAAGCCTATAAATGAGATTGAGAGTAACTTTGACTTTTAACATAAAGACCTACTGATTTTATGCTTGAAAATAACTATTGACTATAAACTAAAGCTAACCTAATAAGAAAATTGTGGACAAAACAATTTTAAAAATCAAAACAGCCTTTTGCCAAACACCCCCTTAAAGTTGAAACTGTTTTTGCATATATTATGAAAAAGATGAACCAAGCTGAATTACCGGTGCAAACTAGTTTTATAAGCTATAGAAGAGATATGTGACCCAAATTGATGCAGAAACCAGTAGCTTATGAAGCCAAAACAGTTACTACTAACTTACTTCTAAAATGAGTAAAATGAGTGATTCTAAAAACTAGCAACTAACTTTCAGCAAATGAGGGACAAATATTCTCTAGTGCACTACATAAGCAGGGAAATATTGAATAAGCACTGATCCAAGCATGCAATAAGCAAATTCAAATAAGCAGTTTTGAATAAGCCAAATTGGGAACCTGACTTACAAACAAAAGCCATTGAATGATCTCCCCATTTACTTTCTGACTAACCCTATTGCTTCCACAAGCTCTAAACCATGATATTCAGCCTCCTCTTCTATTCTTCCCCCTTTTTTTTGGATTTTTATTATAGTTGTGGTAATTTAAGATTCTCTTGAAAACTTGAATAAGTTCTTTGGAAAACAATTTAAAAGAGAGGAAAAGTTTACAACAAGCTAGGTGAGCTTGTCTGAGCTTATAAAAGCAGTAATGGAAGCTTGCACATGAAAACTCAAAGTTTAAAGCAATATAAATTTTTAAGCTGCTTGACAATAATATAGAATGAAACTGATACTTTGATTTTAACTTAAAATTAAGAGTACAATACTGGAAATAAAATTGAGAAACAGTAAAGATTACATTACTTTGATTAAACTAAGTTATATTATCCCTAAAAATCTATTGAAATCTACCACCCTCTCTGCTGTCTCCCAACTTCAATTTATAAAGTGGGATTAGGGTTTTGAGACCTTCTGAGCACTTTCCAGCTTCACTCTTGACCATAGGATCAATACAACTCCATCTTAGCCGTTTAAACCTTTTTGCCGCCAAATTGCTCTTTGTCTTTTTTCTTGATATTTGATGCCAGAGGTATTCTTGGAGTGTAGTGTTTGGAGGGATAAGGTGTAGATGGGTTGAGTGAGGCAGTGAGATAGCAGGGGTGGGGGTGATGATGGTGGTGGCAGGCTATGGTAGTAGGGGAGTTGGGATGAGGTGGATGGTTTGACTGGGGTGTTGACTGAGGGTAATATAAAACGGGAGGGAGTGTGTATCTGGTTGTGGTGTGGGCTGGCAAAGGGGTAATGGGCCTTGGGTGGTTGTGGGCTAGGATTGGTTTGGGGTTTTGTTTGTTTATTGTTTGGTAAAAATAACACAAATGGCATATTTGGTTTTGCAATTTCACAAGGACTAAAAATGTAATTTCTGCAAAGTTGAGGGCTGAGAATGCAAACTTTCCAAACTTTCTTCCAAGGATAAAACCTGTCATATAATAATAACACAAGGACCAAAGTTGTATTTTTCATATTTTAAAACTTATAAGGATCTTTTATGTCATTTTTGGATTCTTAGGGGTAAAAGTGTAATTTCCCAAAAGTTATCAAAAAGGTTCCAAATTGTAAGTTATGAATAGTACAAGGGTATTCTTTGTAAAATTTCCATTATTTAATACCCAGGGACTATTTTTGCAAATTTTGAAATTTCAGGGACCAAATGTGTAATTTTCTCAAACTTTTCACCCAATGACTTATTTTGACAACTTTTGAATTCCAAAGGACTTGGGTTGAATTTTCTTTCATTTTAAACCTTCAGGGACTAGTTTTGTAAATTTATGAAACTTGAGGGACTGAAACTGCCAATTATGCAAACTTTGTTCGTTTTTCATTTATTTTTAAACATTTTGCATCTAAAACATATAAAACACAATTCCTGGAATAATTTCTGTATTTTGATGCATTTCTGAGTGTTTTTGGATGTTTTGGCAGTTCAGATGCGATAAAAATGATGAGTATTTACACACTCATCAGTAATCACAACAGTAAAACCGATGTGGCTGTGGGTTGTATGTGCTAGAGTCATAATTGTTATCAGGAAACTGCTCATAGACAAGCGTGTTTCCCGATCGATAATCAGAGCTGTAGTGTGAACCACCACAGTATTCACAACAGTAAAACTGCTGAGTCTCATGGTGTGGTAGCTGATGGAATGAATCAGTGGTGTCATGGTAGGAATAGGGATTCTGGTTATAGACAGACCCGTTTCCTGACTCTACCATGCCACAACTGGGGCACTTGCCACCATTATAAGGTCTACCACACCATCGGCAAATAAGAAGGTGTGGATGAGACATAGAAAGAATCAAAAGGTCTGGGAGGGTAAAGAATGAAGAATCAAAGATGTGAGAGGGTAAAGGTGAATATTTTTGGTATTTTTGAAATACATTTTGTACAAATAGGAAAGAAAATGTTTTTGTGTTCGTTGAAAACTGAATTAAAATGTTTTCGTGAACAGTTTTGTTTGTTTTTGATTTTTTTGGTGTTGATAACACTTTAGGAAAAGTGTTAATGACGTTTTTGTTTTAAGATTTACAAAAAGTGGTGGTGTTTATACAATGATGTGAGAAAAATCACTAATCTCTAAAAAACGTGTGCAGATACGCAGCAGCCTCCCCGGCAGCGGCGCCAAATTTTGATTGGTCCCGAACGGTCAACTAAGTTCACCAGGTGATGGTCAACCAAGTCAAACATCAAAAACCATCTAACCAAGGAGTTTAGGGAATCCCCGGGTCGTTATGTCCCGACGAGGCGTGCAATTGTATTTGTGAACGTTTTAAAGGATTGGGTGATTAATCAGAAAGGACAGGAATTTGATTACTATGATTACACTACGAGATTATGATGGAAAATGATTTAGAAACACTTAATTAACAATTACTGATTATCAGATTACCTAAAAACGTAAGTTAAACTTAAAACGCGCGTTTGGATTTAAAATAAACGCGAACGCACAAATAAAAAAGTGAAACGGGAGTAAACAAAGTCCTACGAATGTGAAAATTATATTTTTACAATCCTAATGTTATAAGAAAATTTTTGGAAAATTAAAATTATTTTTACAACTATTTAATTAATTACTATTAATTAATTACTAATTATTAATTACTTTTTAATTAACTAAATTATCCTAAATTTTAAATAATTATGAAAATTAACTAGAAAAATGAAAATTAAATTTAGAAAAATCTAAAATATTATAAAACTAATTTTAAAATAGAAAAACTATTTTTCTTACTTTTTAATTAATTATTAATAATTAAAAACTAATTATTTAATTAATTTAAATTAAACTAAATTATAAAAAATACTAAATGATTAAGGAAAATTCTGAAAAAATTACTAAAAATCTAATATGATTACAGGAGCCTAAGAAAAATTTAAAAATAGTTATTGCTTATAAATAAGCAGAAAATAAGCCAAAAGGGCTTAAATAGAAGCTATCACTTTCAATTTTTTTGTCTTTTTCAAAATTTTCTTTTACAAAACTGATAAACTACTAAAATTATGAACTTTTTGTGAAGAAACTTGTCTTGGAGCTTATTAATGAACTATGTGCATGCAAATAAGCTTAACAGTGCTTATTACAAGTATTTTGTTTATGCAAAAGCTATTAATAAGCTATAAACATAAACACAGAAGCTAAACAAAGTAAAGACAAGCTAATAATACTGAGAATAGGCAATTGTAAGAGAAAAAAGCACACTGACAAGCCACAAACTCAAATAAGCATTTTTCATTCCATAAGGACTAAGGCAGTCCAAAATGCCAAAGTGCAGCCAAGTGTGGGGTCCACAGAAGGTTTTGGAACCCAAAATAAAACTTATTCTGAAAAGGTGGGGTGGCAAGCTATCCAATAAGCCAGGGCTTAAGGTGTAAGAACCACAAATAAGCTCTAAGGGAAGGCTGGGAGTTGGATGGTTCACACTGGATACTCAGTGTGAATGGTTGAACTGAGCAACTAAAGGCTAAGTGCAGCCCTACCAAATGGACCAAAAAACAGGAAATAAGCTAAGACCCTTCAAATAGGGCTTATTGGCTTCCAAAAAAACTAAATACCAGACTATGGGTCCCATAAATGAACAAACTAAGATCACTTGAAAATGGAGGTACTGGGTTGTTTCACTGGTGCAGGGCAACACAGATCTGAGGTGCTCACTTTGAGCTCATGCACAATCAAAATAAAAAATCACAAAAATGAGGTGACCATAGATTATTGTAGCTTAGATGGGACACTTTTAACTTCTGAAAATTTCAAGACCCAAATTCAAGCACAAAATTCAATAATATTCCCCCAAGTTCTGACCTTTTTTCTGAAACTCACAATTTGACTTTTTATAATTTCAAACTCAGTTGACTTTCATAAGATTTGGTTAATCAAATTTGATTCCTTGGTGTTTATTTGGACTTAAGCAAACCAATTTTACCAATTACACCTAACTTAGGAGTGATCTTCAAAGTTTGAAGGCTTAATTCCACCACAGATAAGCTGTGGGAAGAGATGGGTATGATTTTGACTTTTTTCTGGTGAAGAGACTAGAATGACAGTTAAACTAGGCTTATATGAGTAGAAGTAATTACTTTGAACCAAGAACTACAACAATGAACAACAAGAATGCAGAGAAATAGCATTAACCAAACACCCCTAAGCAGCAAACTGATTAGTGATTTTCAAAGGGAATTGGTCTTTTAAATTTAAAATCCTAGTTTTAACATTACACTACAACTAATCTAGCATAAACAAGCTTAGAAAACATGCAAACAATAATGGAACAGTAAAGAGTAAAAATTTTGGATTCTTACAAAGGTTTGGCCAATTGAAATACTAGGAACCATGAACACCCTAAAGCTCTCCACAGAGCACTAATACCCCAATCCAACATTCTTCCAACTCAGCTTCACTATGCTTCTTCACCCCTTTTGCTTTCTTGATTCCCTTTTTTTTTTTCCTATTATTTTTTTTTTGTTTTTGACAAGAGATTAAGTAATCATATAGATGAGCTTGGAAAAACTGATAATAAACTTGACTGAGCTAATATAATTATTAAACAACAACTTTTTGAGCTTTTATCACCAATCTGTAAACACTTGCTTCTTATAAGAGGAACTGAAAAACAATAAACTTCAAATTTTAAGAAACTAATATTGCATTAATACTAAAAAGGATTACAAACTATGTTTTCTAGATTATACAATAAAAACTACTTAGCTGAATTGTAAAATTACATAAAAACTACTAAAAAACTACATGCCTTGACAGGCTTACAAATGGTTCCTATAAATACTCATCAATTTGCTTTTGAGAAAACTATTTGTCCATAATAAGTTGTGAAAACCTTGGATATAAGAAATATTTGTTTGATGAACTATCCAAGCCCTTAATCACACTATCAAAAATTAATTTTGAAAAATTGAATTTTTTATTTTTAGCCTAGTAGAGCATGACAGAGGCCATATTGCTGCTAAACCAATTCCATCCAGTTGTCATTGGACTAAGACACTACAAGATAATATGGATTAAGAATTTCCACTGTGTGGAAAAGACACCTTTGTTAAACTTTAAAGAATCACTTTGCTCTGATGCCACTTGCTGATCCTAGTTATGAACTTGATCGAATTCCCTTAGCTTGTAAAGGTTAAGTTATATTGAATAAATTCAACACAACTAAGTAGAAACTATCTTATACTATGTTGAATCTAGCATTCAATATTAACAAGAACTTATTGAATCTAGCATTCAATATTAAGAAGAACTTATTGAAATAAAAATCCAAGAAGTAATTAGGTTAAATCACTAAAAATTCTCTAGTCATTCAAGTAAGTGTCCTAAACTATTTTTCATAATATTACAAGGTTTTTATACTGTTCATATCATTTTATTCATCTCATGCAAATAAATATGTGATTTATACCACTTTATATATGTTTTTATAATTTTTATGAGCTAAAAATTAATTATATGAGATTAATTAGTAAACTAGCTTGATTGATGATGTTTAGGAACCCATGACACCCTAAGAAGGTGTATGGTAGGTTTAGACTAGTTTTTGTAGTGATTGGGGAAGGATAGAACCAAGTTATAAACTAGAAATACCATTTTTGAAACAATATAAATACTTGCTGTCCATTTTTGTTAATTCTGTTGATATAAATAATGCCTAAAAACGTTATTAACATGTATCGATATCTCTATGTTTTGATAATCACAAAACGTAAACTCATTGAACTATAAATTATGACGTAAACAAGTACGTAGTCATAAATATTCATTTCTACATCCAAATCACTTAAGGTATGAATAAACAAAGTGTCTAATGCATTCTATGATCAAAGGAACATTTTCTTAATCACTAGATTTTTTTATAAAATCTCATAAATATTTTATATCTTTTAGAAAATCATTTTTGTTATTAAAAAATATATTTAATCCATAATAAAGATATGATTTCAAAGTTTCAACCAAAAATGGCAAAAATGTTCAAGGAAACCTTCCCTACTAAAAGACAAAGCTGGGCAACGTTCAGAAGGGGCGGCCCCCTTAATTATTAAGGGGACCGTCCCCTTAATTAAGGGGACCGGCACGCTCCTGAAGCTCCCTAGCTTTGCTATAAATACTGGTTCATTCCTGCATTTTTTCCCCACCTTTTGCACTCAAAACTTTCTCATCTAAATCTCCTTTCCTATTCTCTTAAAGCCTTTGATCATATAATCATAAGCTTTTGTTTCCAAGTGATTAAGGCTATGTTTGGCACACAAGATTGTTTAGAGATTGTGCTTATTTTTTCAAAAAATAAGCTACTTAAAAAATAATCTTTGTTTGGCAGACATAGCTTATAAGAGATTCTAAAAAAATAATATTTCATAATCTCTTAAAACCAAAGGTTACTTCATGTAACTTATAAAAATAATCTCTTTTTATAATCTCCAGCACCAGCACCATCTCTATCACCAGCACCAGTTCCAGCAACAGTTACTTTCGCCAAACATACCCTTAAGCTTCAACATTTCAAGTTCAAGAGAAGAATACTTCAAATCCTTCAAGACAAAAAGTATTACAACTTGATGTGATCTCTACATATAAGTTGTTTGTGCATCATCATTTGTATATTATTCATCCATTTACGTATAAGTTGTGAATATTAGTTAGATAAGTGTAAGCATAAGGAATTAGGCTAGTAAGGTGTGTAGGTAGATAAGCTGTGAAGAGACTGTGGTGTGTAATTAGTATAGGTGTGAAGAAGTAGTGGTGTGATTAAGTAGTGCTTAGGTGTGAAGAAGTTGTGAAGTAGTTGTGAAGAAGGTGTGGTGTAATAAGTGGTGTGTAAGGTTTTCTCCGTCATAAGGGAGCTTGTTGACATAGTGAAGAAAACTCTCGAGTTAGGTGCTCAGGGAGTGGAGTAGGGCAAGGAAGGTGTCCTTGTAGCCGAACCACTATAAATCTCTTGTCTCGCTGTTCGATCTTTCCGTCTCTCATTTACTACTTTACTTACTTTGTTATTTAGTTTATATACATATATACTTGTTAATATTGTGCAAGAGTAGATTACACATAAACTCGAATCAACATTTTTGAAACAAAGTTTTTATAAAATTAAAAAGCAGTAAAACTATTCAACCCCCTTCTAGTTTTCCATAAGTTAAACAAGATTTTTGAAATATATTGTATTTTAAACCTTGAATCGATCTGTGGAAACAAAAAAATATTTAGAAGGACAATCTATGCAAAGACCACCACTATTTGAAAGTGATGGTTTTCTTTGTCGGAAAAATATATTCGAAACTTATGTGAAATCTAAAGATCTTGATCTTTGGCATGTTATTACCTTTGGTGATTTTACCCCTATTCAAAATAATCCGGAAACTAAAATTGATGAAATTGTACCTTTTGAAAAACAAAGTGATGATTTGAAAAGGAAACTAGCAAAAAATAATGAAGCTAAAGTGGTACTCCCTCCATCCCATATTAAATGTCCAGGTTTGTGATACGCAGGATTGCGCCCTCGCAACAGGTTTTACCTCTCAAGGGATCTTGAGAAGCTTGCAATCCCCACCAGGCAGTGTACCTGATCGTTGTAGTATAGTATAGTGACAAGTACCGGAGGATTGATCATTCAACTCAAAGAATAGTGTTCGTTAGGATTAAAATTAATCTAACTAGGTCTAGATGTGAAGGAAGATTCTTTTTGTATTTTTATATTTTATTTTTGAAGAAAGTAAAATCTCAGTTTTGGAAGGAGGGGCGGAATTAGTTGCTAATCAACTAACCCAAAAGCTACCAATTAAACTAATATGCAAGAAAAGTAAACTAGGATTTTACAGGGGAAGTGAAGCGTATCTACCTATGATGTATTACTCCTTGCTAGCTATCTAATTCTACCTATTGAATTGTCACATCCTTATTTTAATTGACGGGTTGTATTCCTTAATACCATTCGTAGGGCCGTGTACGATATTCCCTAACACGATTGGCTTCTACTTCATTCTAGGTTGAGCCGACTACTAGCTCCTAACGTAGTATCACTAGCAGTTTCCCACGCATTAAATACAACCAATAAATCGTAGTACACCTCTGATCATGTTTCTTAAGACGTTCAAGCAAGTTACCAATTGGAAGTCTGCCAGTTTTCTTAAGCCTAACATCGAAATCATTCAACCAAACAAGAGACAATAGGAATCAAGAATTATAAGCTAAATCAATTAGACCTATTGAAGTTGTCACACCTTAATTGATGAAGATAGACACAAACATCAACAAAGACATCAGTAAGATCTAATCAATTATATACAAATTTCACACAATCATAAGTAGACACAATGTGAATTAGCCAAGCATAATTAATGAAGAACAAACAACAATAATCATAATTGAAGACATAACATAAGATTGAATCAATAAACAAACCATTACATGATGTTTATAGAGTGATTAAGACCCTCTAAGTTGCTGGAAAAACACCTACCCAAACCCTGGAATCGGCCTTAGGGTTTAGGGCTTACAAATAATGAAGTTATGATGTTGTATTTATAGGCTGTTTTCTGCCCGGCCCGTCTTGACTGCGTCAGCCCGAGCCTTGACGGTGTCAAGACCAAATTTTCTTCACCAATTTGTAGATCTTTTCGTCCCGATCGTTTCCTTTTTTGAATAGCTCTAATCCGAGTTCGTATGCAAAAGTTATGGCCAAAATAGTGTCAACTACTCCGCACGCAAGTTGCGATTGTCTCGATCATCTTGTGACGGTTTCACTAAGGTTTCTTCTTGTGTAAGCCTTCTTCCTGATGTCGTTACTCTATATCATCTGACGTCGTCAGGTTCAACCCTGACGCCATTACTCTTTAAGTCCTTTAGGCCGTCACATGTATTCTGACCCTGACGGCCTTGGTGACGCCGTCAGGCCAAATTGCCTTGAAATTGTTCTGGGCCGTCATGTATATTTTCCATATCCACCGCCGTCACTTGTATTGCCTTGACGCCGTCAGGTACTGTTCCAGCAAGGATTTTGAGACTTTGTCGTTTTCTTCACTAAATTGCTCCAAAAACGTCCAAAATGCTTCCTTTTGTAAAGTTCCTCTCAAAAGTACCTAAAATAACAAAAGGAACGATTAAGGAAAATAATTAATCAAATAATTACGAATTCGGGCTTAAATGACCCCCCAAAAGCAGTACACTTTTCGCCTTATCAGTTTGACTTTTCAAGTCTTTCTTTATCAACTTTGACTTTAAATATTTTTTCTTGTATTATATAGTATTTGATAAAATTTATACGCAATGAAAATATTTAAGATCAAAGTTGAGAAAAAAACCAAAATATTTAAGATCAAAGTTGAGAAAGAAAAACTTTAAAAAGTCAAACAAGACATTTAATGTGGGACGGAGGGAGTAATTTATAATGCGTTACCAAAATATTTAAGATCAAAGTTGAGAAAGAAAAACCAAAATATTTAAGATCATTTATACATTTTGTATCAAGTGTTATATTACACAAACCAAAATATTTAAGATCAAAGTTGAGAAAGAAAAACTTTAAAAAGTCAAACAGGACATTTAATGTGGGACGGAGGGAGTAATTTATAATGCGTTACCGCGCAAAGAATATGAAAGAATTTTTATGTGTAAAACCGCAAAAGAAATTTAGGATTCACTACTAATCACTCACCAAGGAAATAGTCAAGTCAAAGACAACAAAATAGATCTTCTTGTTCAACAATATGAACAATTTACGATTCCGGAAGAGGAATCAATAGATAATGCTTTTGCTAAATTTAACACTATTATCACAAGTTTAAAAGCACTTGATGAGACTTTTTCTAGTAAGAATTGTGTTAGGAAATTTCTTAGGACATTGCATCAAAAATGGCGAGCGAAGGTCACGACAAATGAAGAATCAAAGAATTTGATGACGTTATCACTCGATGAACTTATTGGCAACTTGAAGGTCCATGAAGAAATTATAAGAAGAGATTCGGAAACGGTCAAAGGCAAGAAAGAACAAACCAAATCTCTTGCTCTAAAAGCCAAAAAGGAACTTAGTGACGATGATGATTCAAGTGACGATAGTGAAGACGAAGAATATGCAATGGTCGTAAGAGAATTCAAGAAATTCTTCAAGAGACGAGGAAGATTCACAAGACAACCACGAGACGAAAGAAGGTCATCTAAAAGAAATAGAAACGATAACTACGAGAAAAGAAAGTGCTTTAGATGTGGAAGTCTAAATCATCTCATTGGCGAATGTCCAAAGCCACCGGGTTATGATCATCAAGGAGCCTTCGTTAGTGGAACATGGAGTGATAGTGGCAAAGAAGAAATGGAAAAACCAAGAGACAAAAATTGTCTTGTAGCCAAAGCGACCGATGAAATATGCTTAGGAATAGACTTGGAGCCCGATGAATGGATCAAGGATAGCTGATGCTCGAGGCACATGACGGGGAACCGCAAGCTATTCTCTTCATACAAGGCATATAATGGAGGTAATGTTATTTTAGGTAGTGACTTGCGTGGAAAAATCATTGGCAAAGGTACGATCTCTCAAGACTCCCTAACTATTGAAAATGTTGAGCATGTGAATAATTTAACATATAAATTGATTAGTATAGGTCAAATATGTGATAATAAGTGTAGGGTAACCTTTACCGAAAAAGATAGTGAAATAGTTAAGGATGGAAAAGTCATAGGTAGAGGAATTAGGAAAGGAGGTGTATAGGTTATGAAACTAGGAAATAAACATTAAGATAGGATATGCATAGCAACCTTAGACGAGAACTCCACTTTGTGGCATAGAAGATTAGGACACGCAAACATGCAACAAATACAATCTTTAGCCTCTAAGGAATTAGTTAGATATTTGCCTAACCTAAGATATGACAAACACTTTTGTGATGCTTGTAAAATTGAAAAACAAGCTCATGCAAGCCACAAAGCTAAGAATATAGTATCCACTACTAGGTGCCTAGAATTATTACATATGGATCTATTTGGTCCATCCACTGTGTGGAGCTATGGAGGAAACCGTTATACCTTAGTAATAGTATACGACTATTCACAATACACGTGGACCAGGTTTCTAAGTGATAAAACCCAAGCCTTTGAAAAATTTGAAATATTTAGTAAAATGATTCAAAATAAATTAGGATGCACAATAGTATCTATTAGGATGGACCACAGTAGGGAATTTGATAACGAAGTACAATTCGGAAAATAATGTGATTTAAATGGAATAATCTCACAATTTCTCCGCTCCTCGTACTCCTCAATCAAATGGCGTAGTAGAAAGAAAGAATAGGTCACTTCAAGAAATGAGTAGAACAATGCTAAATGAACAATCCATCCCACAAAAAATTTGGTGTCACACCGTAGATACATCAACATACATAATTAATAGAGTATCAATTAGGAGAATTTTAGGAAAAACTCCTTATGAGTTGTTAAGAGATAGAAAACCTAACTTAAGTTACTTTAGGGTATTCGGAAGTAAATGATATATTCAAAATACTAGGGATTACCTTACTAAGTTTGATCTAAAATCATTCGAAGGAATATTTCTAGGTTATTCACAAAATAGTAAAGCATATATAATACTTAACAAACACACTATGAAAGTAGAAGAATCATTAAATGTAACATTTGATGAAACACCATCACCTCCTAAAACATTACCTATAGAAGATGATGACCTAGTTGAAGAAGAAGCTATTGAGGTTAGTAAATCAAAACCCCTAGGAGATGATAATGAAAACATAGACTTAGAAGAAAACGAAGTAGTAAATACTACGGAATCTAAATCACACCCATTAGATAATATAATAGGAAGCCTTAATCAAAGAACCCTTAGATCACAAGCCCAAGATAAAAATAATTTCTTTTGTTTCCTCTCAGCAATAGAACCTAAAAATATTAATGAAGCCTTAAAGGATGAAAGTTGGGTTATGGCCATGCAAGAAGAACTAAATCAATTTAAGACGAACAATATTTGGGAACTAGTCCCAAATCCAATGAACATGACCATCATAGGAACTAAGTCGGTATATAGGAATAAGCTAGATGAAAATGGAGTAGTAACTAGGAACAAAGCTAGGTTAGTTGACCAAGGTTATAATCAACAAGAAGGAATTGATTATGACGAAACTTATGCCCCCATAGCTAGATTAGAATCTATAAGAATACTCCTTGCCTATGCATGCGCCCTAGACTTTAAGTTATTTCAAATGGACATGAAAAGTGCATTCCTTAACGGTTTTATCAATGAGGAGGTTTATGTGGCACAACCTCCGGGATTCATTGACTTCACAAAACCTGATTATGTTTATAAACTCAAGAAGGCTTTATATGGACTCAAACAAGCCCCCAAGGCTTGGTATGATAGATTAAAATAATTTCTTATTAAACATGATTATTCCATGGGAATGGTAGATAACACTCTTTTCACTAAAAAACCCGAATCTCATCATTGTTCAAATATATGTAGATGATATTATATTTGGATCGACTTGTCAAGAAATGTGTGATGATTTTTCAAAAATCATGCATGATGGGTGAACTAAACTTCTTCCTAGGATTACAAATAAAACAATTAGAAGATGGAATATTTTTTAACCAATCTAAATACATTAAGGAAATGCTTAAGAAATTTGGCCTAGAAGACTCAAAACCCATGAAAACACCTATGTCTACGGAAGTGAAACTCACAAGAGATGAAGAAGGTGAGTCCGTAGATAATACTAAGTATAGAGGAATGATAGGTAGTTTACTATACTTAATGGCAAGTAGACCCGATATCATGTTTAGTGTTTGCCTTTGTGCCCGCTTTCAAGAGGATCCCAAAACCTCTCACCTAGAAGTGGTTAAGCGTATCTTCTGATACATTAAAGGCACTATACACTTAGGATTATGGTATCCTAAGGGATCTGGCATAGAAACCATTGTATATGCGGATTCGGATCATGTGGGAGACTACGTGGATCAAAAGAGCACTAGCAGAATTTGCACGTTTATGGGATGTTGCCTAACATCTTTGTTTTCGAATAAGCAAACCACTCTTGCTATTTATACCATCGAAGCCGAATATGTAAGCGCTGGAAAGGCATCTCAATAAGCACTATGGATGAAACAAGCTTTCGTAGACTATGGCATTAGGTTAGAAAATGTTCCTATTATGTGCGGTAACAAAGGTGCTATAGATTTAAGTAACAATCCCGTTCAACACTCTAGGACTAAACATATAGAAATACGTCACCACTTCCTTAGGGATAATGTACAAAAGGGAAACATATCTATAGAAAAGGTTGCATCGGAAGATAACATTGCGGATATATTCACTAAACCCCTTAAGCGTGAACTATTTAACCACTTATGTTTAGGATTAGGAATGATGGAACAAATTGACTATTTTTTTTTTTTTTTTTTTTTGCATTTTCATTAATCATTTATTGCATAAAATATATTTTTCTTTTCCTCACTTCGTATCTGAGTCTAGGAATCTATTTCGCACAAAATTGAAGATTGGGAAACTACATTGCATAAACATTTTTATAAAACCCAATCTATTTTATTCAAACAATTCTCACTTCTAGGAAACACATGAAAACCATTTTTCTTGCTTTGTTGAATAATGCTAAAAACATTCTTTAAAATCATGCATGAAATCTCACATGAATTGTCAAAATATATAATCTAATACATACTTTTGACATTCATGGGTTGAGCAAAATCGAATCAAGGAGAATTTGGATTGCTTCTTAGGATATCTTCATCTTTGCATTAGGAGTCGAAGCAATCACATCTCCATATTTGTTGCATATAGGCACACACTAGGACAAGGTCAAGAATTACTTTGTCACATTTGTTCCATCACTAGTTTCTCAATCACTAGTTGCCTTTTGCCCTTGCACTAAAATAGTTCTTTTAGGTAGAATGACTTGCTTGTTTGCACTATTACTTAATTGGTTTTGCATGCATGCTTAGTTATGATAATATTACATGCTAAATTGCCTCAAAGAGTTGAACTTGCTTGAAACCGAACCCAAAAACACACCTTTTCTGAAATTTTCTGCCAAAAACCCATTTCTGGCAATCTGGGAACCACCAGATGGGCGGCCCCCTTAATTATATAATGCGGCCCCTTTAATTATTAAGGGGACCGACCTCTAATTAAGGGGACCAGCCATCTGATGGTCGGGCTTACATAATCTTTTCTGCTTTTTAGCCCATTTAATCCTATACTTCCCAAAATTCACAAACATATTTTGTCCTAATTCCTAAACAAACATTATCCATCCCTAATCACAAAAATCTCACACTATAAATACCCCATTCTTCAAACTCTCCATTCATCTTATCTTGACTTCTCCCAACAAACCAAAATCAAAAGCCTCAAGGCTAGCAAGGATGACCGAAAAGCCCGTTTGGCCAAAAAAAACGAGCTCTCGAAACAAGTCAATCACAACTAATGAAGTTGGAAATCAACCAAAACCTCCAACCACTTACTTCCCCAGCTACACTCCAAATCCACAAGGACATTCCTTTGAACCACTTTACAAACCATACAACATTTGTCAAACATCCACCTTCATCCCAAGCTACACATCTCAACCTCAATCCAACTACAATGATCCATACCAATTTGGCCAATCATTAAACTAAACCTCCAATAACTTTACTTCCAACTACACAACCCCACTTCATCCATATCAACCAATTGATTCACTCCACATTGCCACAGAAAAGTAAAAGTTCTGTGAAGAAATCAACCAAATTCATGATCTAAGTGATCTCCTTGTTATTCACGTTGCACAATGCAACAAAGGGCAACCTCCATCATCACCCTATGCAAATTACTTACCCCACTCTCTCAACTTGAATCAAGTTACCAACCACACCCATTATTGCCCTTGTTGCATCTTCCTCCAAAAACAAATTCTCTACTTGAGTGAAGATATTTCTTGGATCGAATATCATCTCACTCGTCCTCATCCAATACCTCCCTTAACATGATACAACATCGTTAGATCCACCTCTTCCGCTCCATACCCTACTCCATACCCTTCTCCATCAAACAACTAAGCATTATGCTTATGTTCTCAAACAAATAAATCAATTCAACCATGTGTTGCAAGCAAGTCCAAGAGCTCTCTTTGGCAATTTAGGACTATTTTGTTTCTTTTCTTGTTTTGTAATCAATATGCTTCAAGCATATTGAATGCTGTAATGATACTCATATATATTATATGATCATCTTAAATGCTTGAATGAATGAGTTATCTATGTTTGCTTTATTCTTGCTTTGCATATATATATATATATATATATATATATATATATATATATATATATATATATATATATATATATATATATATATATATATATATATATGTCTTATACTCTTAACATGTTTTTGTAGCCAAGCATTCCATAGCTCGATTCCTTGGTGCCTTCGAATGAGGGGGAGCACACATCAAGGGGGAGCTTTCTACCCGTCTAACTTCATTTATGAAACTCGTCGGCATAACCTTTTTGAATCTACATAAACGGGGAGAAGTGAATATAAACTTACTAAATACTTGTCTAAAAATTAATTTGTAGACTTAATGAGTTTAGGTTTTGTAATCATAAAAAAAGGGAGATTGTTGATATAAATAATGCCTAAAAAAGTTATTAACATGTATCGATATCTCTATGTTTTGATAATCACAAAACGTAAACTCATTGAACTATAAGTTATGACGTAAACAAGTATTTAGTCATAAATATTCATTTCAACATCCAAATCACTTAAGGTATGAATAAACAAAGTGTCTAATGCATTCTATGATCAAATGAACATTTTCTTAATCACTAGATTTTTTATAAAATCTCATAAACATTTTATATCTTTTAGAAAATCATTTTTGGTATTAAAGAAATATATTTAATCCATAATAAATATATGATTTCAAAATTTCAACCAAAAATGGCAAAATACTCCAGGAAAACCTTCCCCACTAAAAGACAAAGCTGGGCAACGTTCAGAAGGGGCAGCCCCCTTAATTAACTAGGCGGCCCCCTTAATTATTAAGGGGACCGACACGCTCCTGAAGCTCCCCAGCTTTGCCCATAAATATTGGTTCATTCCTGCATTTTTCCCCACCTTTTGCACTCAAAACTTTATGATCTAAATCTCCTTTCCTATTCTCTTAAACCCTTTGATCATATAATCACAAGCTTTTTGTTTCCAAGTGATTCAAGCTTCAACATTTCAAGTGCAAGAAAAGAATACTTCAAATCCTTCAAGACAAGAAGTATTACAACTTGATGTGATCTCTACATCTAAGTTGTTTGTGCATCATCATTTGTATATTATTCATCCATTTATGTATAAGTTGTGAATATTAGTTAGATAAGTGTAAGCATAAGTAGTTAGGCTAGTAATTAGTATAGGTATGAAGAAGTAGTGGTGTGATTAAGTAGTGCTTAGGTGTAAAGAAGTTGTGAAGTAGTTGTGGAGAAGGTGTGAAGAAGTTCTGGTGTGATAAGTGGTGTGTAAGGTTTTCTCCGCCATAAGGGAGCTTGTTGACATAGTGAAGAAAACTGTCGAGTTAGGTGCTCGGGGAGTGGAGTAGGGCAAGAAATGTGTCCTTGTAGCCGAACCGCTATAAATCTCTTGTCTCGCGGTCCGATCTTTCCATCTCTCATTTACTACTTTACTTACTTTGTTATTTAGTTTATATACATATATACTTGTTCATATTGTGCAAGAGTAGATTTCACATAAATCGAATCAACATTTTTGAAACAAAGTTTTAATAAAATTAAAAAGACGTAAAACTATTTAACCCCCTTCTAGTTTTCCACAAATTTTGGAAAAATCAGTGGCTCATGGGTAATTTTGGATCAAAGAATCAGAAAATACACTTTATAACAAAACCATGGCCGCTTGAATGAGTCAAAACAGACTTACGACGAAAAATATACACTAAAAACAAGTTTATCGACAAAAAGTATTTCCTGAAAATTTTTAGGCTGATGCCCGATTTTCAACAGTTAAAACAGGGCACTAAGCATAAACTAAATGAGCCAACTTATCAAAAATCCATTAGTTCTCTATAACACGATACCAAGGACATAAAGAACTTAGAAAACGAGCTTATAACGACCAAGATACACGCGTTTGAAAACTGACACTTGACACACCTTTTACAAATCGATTGGCTATTTGTCTTTTGGACTTATGAATAAAAACTTTCCGAAAACTATCTGGAAATGGCAGTTTTGGCCCACTTCACGACTGTTTATCTTCTAACCTGGGCACATATAGGAAAAATGTCAGTGTTAAAACTTTTAGATAATGTAACAAGCTTTCCAGAACCACTGAGTTTGCTTTCTAACTCTCACTACACACTGTTTAATGGCTAACTTTCCGAGGCCACTTGGCCATTTTCTGAAATTTTACAAAGTGCTTTATTTGCGACAACAAGTTATATTTTCACACTTTTTCACTAAACGACTATCGTAAAACATCGTTACACCATATATACACGTAAAGTACATTATAACTTGACGCGATAATATAAAACATTATTTTTGACGATTATAGTCATTTCAAAATAATACGAGTGGTATAGATAACATATGCATTTGCATTCACGATATCATTTCATAATCTAAATTAGATTATATTCATTCACATTAGGTTGCGGCTAGTGTTTGCGCCTCATTTCTGTACATTCACTTTATCATCATATCGATTTCAACAGGTGAGTTTTCATAGCCCCGTTTTCAATTACTTATTACATTTCAAAACTCTCGGGGGAGAATGCATTGCACCAATTTTTAGTACTAGCCAAGGTATCAAATTCATTACATTGCTTAAGTTACATCATTGCCTTACTAAGTCCCCAGTTTATCATGAACCGTTAATTGCAAGTAAGCGAGGGTGAGTGAATAGATCTATTGAGGGTGACTCCTCCGTTCGGGTTGGTAGCACCAACTAGTCTACGAACGCATTTCACTTGAATCATTTCAGAGTGTTTGGCAATTCACTCAGTTTTGGGCGTTCACAATTCAGTCTAGCTTCGGGGTCATGAGCTAAGGAGCTAATGTAGACTTTTATACGACATTTTGTCATTTCACTTTATACTTGTGGTTATCGTAAATTCAATTAATTTACATAAACCTATTAATCTCACCAACATTATTGTTGACCGTTTTAGCAATGTATTTTCAGGTAACAAAGGCATACACTTCATGGCATGCATGGAGTCATTTTAGGTTTTCATGCACTTGAATTATCGTTTGGTTGTAACAAACTTACTTCCACAACTTTTACTAATCATTGGGACCTATACTTTGTAAACATTAAATTATTTCTATGAATCAAACGATGTATTTTTCAAACAACACTTTAGGTCGTTCAATGTAACCATAGCTGAGATGCTATGACAGTCACGCCCCAGGTCTTCCATTCCGCTGCAAATCATGTATTTGGGGGTGTGAAAGATTGGCATCAGAGCAAAGGTTATAGAGAAATAGGTTGCATCATGGACCCTAGACTATAACTACATCGTAATAGCATCTCATCATTACATCATAAGTGCATATTCACTATTCATGCGATTTCATACGTACATTATACGGGTTATTTACTTTCATTTCACATCGATTGTCACAGAGTCATGTCTTCAGATACCCGTTCCATCATTCTTTCATCAGATTCCGACACGGAAAATAATTTGTCATCTTCTACTGTCATTGTATCACCAGTTGACCCTACACTAGACTCACTATTGATAGCATTCGATGCTGAGACCGAGCCCTTTGAGGAGGGTAAAGTCTCATCTACACCACCATTATCACCATTGATTTGTCATAGGAACAAGGTTGTTCCTATCATTCAGCCCATACAGAGCATACCATTTGGTAGGGCATACAAGCTTAATCCTAATGGACCTATTAGGATGCTTATTGCAAGAAAGATAGTACGTTTTGTTTCCTTCACTATTAGAGCACTCACTACTCATGTACTACCACCACAATCAACTACTTATACCACTATTGGTCGTCCTATAGTGCATACTTCAGTTTTACCTCTTAGACGTCGTGAGATAGCGCGAAAGATAGTAGTATTTCATTCACTATCATCATCACCATCTCCTAACTCACCAATAGGATTTCATCATCATCAATTCCATTTTCATTATATGGAGCACCATTTGTACCATCACATCTCAGAGACTCTACACACAGATCTGACTTGCCGCTTGAGAAGCGTGCATGAATTAACACACCATTACCATCTACCACTGAGACCACTACGCCACCTGATAGGATTGAAGTTGGTGAGAGTTCATGAGCCTCTACTACTAGACAACCTACTACTCTTCATCGTCAGACGATGACCTCTAATTATGTGAGGCTACACATGAGGGTTGGGATGATACACTCTGAATAATATCACAACCCCCACAAACCCAACAAGAACAAAAATAGATCGCCCAAGGGTGGCATTCATCGCAAGGACTCTATACTATCTCAGATATGATTGACTCATACCTCCATGACACAATGAACCAACAAGATGCTTTGAAAGGTATTACACCATCACAATAGAACTCATCACAACTCTCCTTTCATTATCAAGTTTGATTACACCACTCTCTAAGCCGATGCGTCGGATCACATCATTAATCACTTTAACAACACCCCATCAACCAGTGTAGTCACATTAGTGGTTTTGACATATAATTATGACTTTGGGAAGATGCAAGTAAGACAATAGGATTAATAAAGACAATGATGACTTTACAATTAAGTGGTCATGTTGACCAAGATAACAATGACTGCCCTAGTTTTCATGTTTCAGCGATAATACCAATTCAAGTAAGTCAAAGTCTAATTGAAATTTTTGTACAAACGAAAGGATTTCTTGCAAACCTTACGGAGTACGACAAATTTGTGATTCTCAATGGTTGGATTAAAAATCATTTGTGTTTAAGCATCAATCTTATTGAATTTCATTTTTCCAAAGACATATATGAGATATTGTTTTTATCGAAGTACACAATATTTCGTAGTCACATCTTTTTACATGACTATACTCACTACAAACTTCAAATAAGGTCGCTCCAAAATACATTTATGATAAAAATTTCACAATGTTTCACTCAAATAAATGTTGTTAACAAATTTTAGAAACCATATCTCTAAGAAGGAACACATATAATTCATGAGCGAATCTCGAAAGCAACCACTATACCTACTTACTATATGACCTTACAAACGAAAGAAGCACCTCTGCCAGAGATTGCCAATATTAATACACCATGCCTCAACACTACTCCTTTAAATTACAACTTTCTCACTCATTCCGTATGATAAGATCCTCACGCTGGTATAAGCGTGTTGAATTAAAAGATCAAGGTACAATTACACAACATAAATTTTATTCTTTTCGGAGATCAATATAACTTAGTCACATTGGGATAGACCTCATTTTCATGAAGGGATATCAAGAAGTTTCACCTGACCATAAGGCATTTAACTTTCATTGATGGGAAATCAAACATCATTCGATGTGGTATCTACTTGACTCAGACCACCCGTACAACAATTTCCATTCTTTATACATCTTAGTCATGCCTAGAGGGATTAAGCATTTGAACCCAAGAGCTTTATCTGATATAAATTCTCGAATACTCCAAATCATTGGCACCAAATTCTACCCCTATATCCTTTCACACATAGACTATCATCTTTAGTTAACTGGAGATGCCTAAACGGCACGTTCATCCTTCACGCTCTCAATATCACTACCATATTCTCAACCACTTCATAATCATATACCACTACACTGTTATGAACTAATTTATTTACATTCTCTAAGATGGTGGATTAGTAAACTTTTATCACCCTATAAAAATATTCTTCCAAGTGTCATACAAGCTGTCTCACAATTTCATTGCAAGTTATTTTATTACCATCATACAGACTATTTCACAATTTCATACAAGATATTTTGTTACCACTCTACAAACTGTTCTACTATTTCTCCTATTACCCTACAACAACCCTACAACCCCAAACCCTGAGATAATTCAGGTTGGTTTTCTTTTTAGTCCAGAATTCATAAGGGGTGACTTTGTTCCTTTTGTTGGGAACCCTGTTTAATAAATAGCAAGCTGTTAACATAGCTTCATCCCAGAACCATTGACTCAGTCCTGAGTAGGACAACATGGAATTAACCATCTCCTTCAGTACCCTGTTTTTCCTTTCAGAGATACCATTTTGTTAAGGAGTATAGGGAGCTGTCGTTTCATGGATTATACCAACATACTGAAAATACAAAGTGTCCATGTATTCACCTCTCCTATCAATCCTGAATCTTTTGATCAGGGACCCAAGTTGCAATTCAACTTCAGTTTTAGATACTTTGAATTTATCTAATGCTTCATTCTTGGTATGTAACAGATAGACATAACAAAACCTAGAAGCATCATCAATAAACGTCACAAAGTACTTCTTATTCCCCAAGGAGGGAGTGGCATGCAAGTCACACATGTCACTGTGTATAAGCTTCAAGAGCTCACTCTCACGTTTTACACCATGAAAAGGATTCTTAGTAATTTTGGTCAACATGAAAGTCTTACACTTTTTAGTGTTCATGTCAAATGCTGGGATTAACCCATCCTTAGACATATCTTGCATCATTTTATAGTGTACATGGCCAAGTCTAGCATTCCAGAGGGTAGAGTCATTCAGTTTAGAGGTTGACATAAAGGCTGAATTAACAATATCAGTGACAATATTGAGCCTGAACATTTGATTACACAAATAGCCAAAACCAATAAACACACCATGTTTAGACAAAATAAATTTATCAGATTCAATAACTTGTTTATATCCATGATTATTCAAAACACTACTTGAAACCAAGTTTTTCCTTATATCAGGAACATGAATAACATTAAACAAAGTTACAACCACGACCATGCACCAAGGCTGTTGACTCATTTCCCATGTGAAGAATAGAACCATCATTCAGTGACTCATAAGTTTTGAACCATTTTCTATCTTTGCACACATGAACAGTTGCTCCAAAGTCAACCCACCACGCAACATCATCATCCTGCACATAGTTAGATTCAGATACATATGTAACATAATAAACCTGAAGAGATTCATTAAACATATTCTGACCTTTCAGTGAGTTGGAAGAACCACCACTCCCTGAACCACTAGTGCCTGAACCATTGGTTTTACCACCAATCTTAACACCTTTGCAATCCCTTTTAGTGTGACCAGATTTGCCACATTTCCAACAAGTAGGTGTTGCCTTCTTGTTAGGATCAGCCCTTGTGTTATCCTGATGTTTACGTTTTCCTTTATTGTCATTGTACTTGGTGGAATTGTTATGTTCCACCATATTGACAACAGATACACCAGTAGCATTGCTACTCTTTGGCTTGTCATTATCCTGCGCCCTGAGAGATTCCTCAATATGCAGATGACTGCCCAACTGAACAAGAGTCAGTTCATCCTTATTATGTTTCAAGGTATGCTTGAAATCTTTCCAAGAAGGAGGTAATTTGTCAATGATACAAGAAACGGAAATAGCCTTGATGAGTGTGTAAATACTCATCATTTTTGTCTTATCTGAACTGCAAAAACATTTAAAAACACTCAGAAATGCATCAAAAATACTGAAAATATCCCAGGATCATGTTTTATATGTTTCATATGCAAAATGATCGAAAACAGATGAAAAATGAACAAAGTTTGCATAATTGGCAGTTTCAGTCCCTCAACTTTCAAAATTTGACAAAATCAGTCCGTGAGCATTTGTTTTGAAAGAAAAGTCAACCCAAGTCCTTTAAAAGTCAAAAGTTATCAAAAATGGTCTTTGGTTGAAAAGTTTTCAAAAGTTTACAAGTTTAGTCCCTGAAGTTTCACATTTGGCAATATTGGTCCGTGTACTTTTAGAGAATTTTCGAAATGGTCCCTGGCAAGATTTTATGAAGAAAAAGTCAACAAGAGTCCTCCTAGAAACCTCAGATGACAAGATTGACCCTTGGATGAAGTTTGAGAAATTGGCAAGAAATACCCTTCAAAAATTCAGAAAATACAAGTTGTCCTTGTGATTTACTTACTAAACATCAAACGGACCTTTGTTTGTTATAACCCAATTTCCCAATATAAACATACCCCAATATATACCAAAACCCATCCCATCCTGCTTGGCCCATAAACCCTCAAAGCCCAATCCCATTTTATTTAATAAACCTTGTCAAAGAGTCAAAGGGTCAAACACGGGGTCAAACTCCACCTTTCTTCCCCATCTCCCTAGTTTATCCAGTAGACACACCACCACCACCATCCCTGCAACACTCAACCCCCCTCATCTCCTCAAAAGCTCCTCATTCCAACTCCTAATCCCACTACTATCCTCACAAAACCCTACCTACCCCATTTGCCAAGCTGGCAATCCAATATCCCCACAACACTTTTTCCCGCCAAATTGGAATTGAGGGTTCAGATGATGGTTACTTTAATTGGATGGCTGGGATTTGTTCACGAGGTCACAAGGATCAAATTAGGGCTGTTTTATCCCAGAGAAGAAGCACAAGTGCAAGATTTCTACCTACCTCTTAGTTAGTATAAATAGTGAACTCTTGTAGCCTCAATGGGCATTCTTTCTTTGTATCTTTTCTGTATTTTAGATTTAAATTCAGTTGTAATTCCAGATTTCTCAATTAATTTAAGTTTCCTTTTCATTTCAAGAGATTCGTATTTTTACTCAAGTTTTAAATTTCTTGTTACCTTTTCAATTTGCATTATATCTTGTTCCAGTAGCTTTTATAAACCTTTTTAAAGTTACTTGAAGTAAAAAGAAAGCATCAATTCAAAAAAAGAAAAGAAAAAGAAAAATACAAAGAAAAATTCAAAAAATACAAAAAAAATTGAAGAAGAAAGAAGGAAGCAGTAGCAGAAATGGATGTGAAGTATGGTTTAGAGTCCCATGGGGTACATTAGGATGTGTTTTGGTTCCTAGTTCTCATTGATCTCCTAGCTTTGGATGTCAAGTAAGGATTTGTACCAAATTTATTCATATTATGTGTTAAGTGTGATTTGTTGTATTTGATTGTTCATTTCTGTTTATTTAAGTTTGATTTAGCTTAGTATAAAGTGATTAGTGCAGTTTATGTGTTAATTTGCTCAATTGCTTTGAAATCTTTGAAAACAGTTTAGTAAAGGGGTGTTTGGTTCAATCTGTTGAGGTGTGTAGTTGTTGTTGTATTTGGACCAAACCTGTCTCAGTACCACTCTTATGCTCAAATTAGTCCAATTCAACTTGTACTTTGGTAATTTTAGTGAAGAAGTCAAAAATACCCTTTAAATTCCATTAAGCTTAACTGTTAGGATTTTTGGCATTCATAATCAATCTTTTAGTTATTAAACTAGTTTAGCTTGCTTAGATTAGTCTCATTTTAGGTTAGATCATATTTAGTAATCTAGGAAGGATTAAAACTCATCAAAGTCAAATTGCAAAAAAATTGAAAAAAGTCAAAATGACAGAAAACTCAAAAAACGGTGGATTTTTAATTTGTTCATGATTGTGAGTTAGGATTTGTAACTCTGGGATTTTAGAATTTTTCAGCTATTGAATCCAAATATATATATTTTTTGAATCTTAGGAATTTTTAATAAAAGGTTTGGACTAGCTTAAAGTTGCCTGTTTGGGCATCTGTTGCCCTGCAACAAAGTTTCTTGCAGTTTGACCCATTTTTCATTGCACCACAACTAGTTCAGTTCTTGTCCATTTTCTTTGATTCTTACTGGTTTAGAAACTCAATTTGCTAGCTTGTCAAATCCATTAAGTGGTTTGCCCTGATTTGCTTGTTAGAATAACTTATTTTACCCTCAAAATCACCCATTAGGTCTGCTTCAGGTGTGTTTGTTTGTTTGAGCTTATTTTCTTACTTAGTTGGATGTTAGCTGCTTTTTCTAGCTTAGTTTTAGTTAATTATGATTAGTTAGTGTGACTTTAGCTCTTGTTAATTGATTAAGTTAAGTTGTAGCTTATTTGAGCTCAAAAACTTATAAACAGTTAAGCTTTAGTTTGGTTTTACAAAATTTTAGCAAACTGTTGAGCTTTTAAGCTCTTACATTGCTTATTTGTTAATTCCAAAAGGTTTGTCTTTTCAAAAGTTGGTCATTTTTGTTGTTAAAATGTTTGTGTAAAAGAAAATTGAAAAAAAAATAATTGAAAAAAAAGGTGTCAAGGGGATTTGAACCGTGGTCACCTCTGTCAAACAGACACAACACAACACCACAATACCAACGTGCCCTTGGGTCTTTTTCAGTTATTCATTTCATAATTTAATACTTAGTATAAGTTGTGGTCTGTTTTGTTCATTAAGCCTAACAACTTATTTAGCTTATTGTTGGCTTATTAGTGAACTGTATCACCACTTTTTATTGTAATAGTTTTAGTATTTATTTTAATTTAATTTAGTTAAATTAGTAATTAAATCTTATTAAATATAATTTTTATTAAAAAATTAATTTTCTTTTTTCTAAAATTTTCTTTTGTCATTTAGTACGTAAGAAAATTATTTAGAAACCAGTAGGACTAGCGTAGCTCTAAATTCATGTTTTAATTTGCGCGTTGTCGAAAAATAAACGTCACGTATTTGTGTTAGATTGCGTTTTAGGCTTTCTCGTTTTCCTTATCATGTTCCCCGTAGTTTTTTATGTAGTTTTAAGATTTCCCTATCATTCGCTTGTTTATTTTCCTTTTTAGGTTGCGTTATTTCAATTTGCATTCGTTAATTCTTAATTCTCGTTAATTTAACGTACCATAACACCAAACAATCTTTCACAACCAAACATACAAGGTTTTAATCTCGATCCTTTCACGTTACTTTCCATTCACACCTCGTTGGGACACGACCCGGGAAATCACTTTCCCGGTTTTAAAAATATCACTTTCACGAGTTTACGAGGTAATCTTTTTCGTAAAAGGTTTACTTGTAATTCTCCACGTCTTCTTGTCTTCACGATAACATTGACCTCACGTTTGTTGGTATTTTTGATATAACGTTTTGCACAAAAACAAAATGAATTAAATGGCGTCGCTGCCGGGGAGGCTGTGTGTCGAAAGTTTCGTTAAGATTTAGACGATTAGTCTTGTAGAACCTTCGCAAGAAGTTAACGCTTTCATAAAACTTATAAAACACCAAAAATATTTTTCTTTTGTTTCTATACATGTATTATATCTATAAAAGATAAGAAAAACACAAAAAGATTTTCCCGTTTCTTTGTTTAATAATCATAACACTAAAATCTTATCACTATAAAATCAAGGCAGAACACCTACCAACTGGGGGTGTGACCATAATAAGTTCTCAAACTAAAGATTAAAACTTGCCTTTGTATCACTTGCGTTTTGGAAAACTTTTAATCGATAAGCTTACGTTAAGAGGAGTCGAAACGGTATAGGGCGATCCAACGAACTTCGCCCTAGTGAGAAATCCATTCTTTTCTCACGCTCCTTGTACGTTTATCCTTAAAGGTCAACCTTGCGTTCTTGATTATTGGTTTAAGTTCCCTTGTCGTTAAAGTGGTATTGTTTTAATTGGATTTGTTTTTGTGGTGCATGCGTACTCGTTCACAATCAAGGTGAAATCGTCAACCAAGAAACATCACCGAACTACGTCCTACTGTTGAAGATCCCATTCCAAAAATGGATGGAAACCATGAACCCCTGAAGGATGACACAGCTCCCGATCTCCGAACGATGGAGGAGTTGCCCCCATCAACCTACTATGCACGGAAGGGGTGGCCCCATTGCCCCCCTTAACATCGCGGCTACGGATTTTGGACTTAAGCATCATATGATACAACAAGTCCAGAATTCATGCCAATTTCACGGTTTTTCGGGTGATGATGCAAACAAACATCTTGGTAAATTTCTCATCGTCACCCAAAGCATGAAACAAAATGGTGTCACCGATGATGCCCTTTGTTTGTATCTCTTCCCCTATTCTTTGACTCATCATGCCAATGCATGGTATGATCGACTTCCCAAGAATTCGATTCACACCTTTGAAGAGATGGTTGCTAAATTTTTAGCCAAATACTTTCCACATTCCATGGTTACTAAGTTACGTAATGAAATTAGTAACTTTCGTCAGCATCCCGAAGAGTCCTTATTCGAGGCATGTGAACGCTATAAGCTTTCAATCGATCGGTGTCCTAACCACAACATGTTGCTAGTTACCAAAATAGATACCTTCTATAATGTGTTGACATTGAGACACCGAGATACAATCAATGATGCTGGTGGTGGTACCTTTATGAAAAGGAGACCCGAAGAGTGTTATGATCTCATTGAAAACATGACCGCTCACCATAACTTTTGGGATTCCTCAGCCGAGAGAGGCGAGTCATGTAAATCTATCACTCCGGCATCCAATGAAATAGCGACTCTCACAAAGAAGCTTGATGACTTATCTACGGCTATGTTGAGGATGAACCAAACCATCCAAAATCAACAAGTCAAAGCCATGAATCAAAGTTGTGAAACTTGTGGAGGTCTGCATTCTTATTCCGAGTGTCCAGCCACCGGTGGCTACACTCAAGAGAACGTATATGCTGCTCAAAGTTCCTATAATACGGGTGGTAATGTTCACCAACCACAAGGGGACCGTAATCTTCTCAGCTATCGCTCTAACAATTTCATTGGACCACCTGGGTTCAATCAAAACCAAAGTTTCAATCCAAACCAAAATTTCGAAAACCGTAACCAAAACCAAAATCGAATGAACCAAGGTTTTCAAAACCAAGGGAATTTCAATAAAGGTTTTCAAAATCAAGGAAACTTGAATAGAAACCAAGGTTATGGTAATTTCAATCAAGGAAACAATTTTCATGGTAATGGTAACCAAAACCAAGGAAATTTTCAAAACCAAAGTTTCAATAAAAACAACCGAGCTCAAAATTTTCCTAATCAAAACCAAGCCGTTGTTCAAACTCAATCATCATCTGATGAGTTGTTGAAACAATTTATGAAGACTCAAGAAGAAACAAACAGGTTGTTGGTCAGTCAGGTCTCTGAACTAAAGAAGACTTTAAATGATCAACCTTCGGGATCGGGAATGCTTCCTAGCAACACGATCGCTAACCCGAAGGGCGATGTAAAGGCGATCACAACCCGTAGTGGTGTTTCTTATGATGGACCCGCGATTCCTACTACCTCTTCTACTTCTCCTCCGAAGGTAGTGGAACGTGAACCTAAGGCGACAAAGGACAAAGTGCAAATTACTAGCCCACAAAGTACCGCACACGTCCAACCTCATGTTGTCCCAAAAACCAAGTCCAAACCGGGAGTTGTTTTTGAACCCCGGAAATTCCCATTCAATCCAAAGCTTCAATACCTTATCCATCACATTTAAACGATCAAAAGCTTCGTGAAAATGCTAGTCACCAAATGGACAAGTTCTTTCAAATCTTCTAAGATTTGGATTTTGACATAAGCTTTGCGGATGCTATCATGTTAATGCCCAAATTTGCTTCAACAATCAAAAACTTGTTAAGCAACAAGGAAAAGTTTTTTGAAATGGCTAAGACTCCACTGAACAAGAATTGCTCCGCAGTTATACTGAAGAAGCTTCCCGTGAAGCTCGGAGATCCTGGGAAATTTCTCATTCCTTGTGTTTTTCCAGGAATGGTTGAATGCTTTGCCTTGGCCGATCTTGGCGCTAGCATCAACCTAATGCCCCATTTAGTGTGTATAACATCCCGTAAAATTTTCCTACGATTAACACGTTATTACAACATAAATTAACCATTTTTACCCATAACAAAAAAAAAAAATATTTTATTTTATATATATATACTTTGTCAATTACAACTTTATTCACTCTTACCTTGAAACGACGTTTACACCTGAACCTTAATAACCTAGATACCATACATAACTTAACGTTTCAATAATTACCAAATACAATTTATATAAATCCCAAGCCTACCAAATTCCCATGCGTACTCACTAATAATAACGGACTCTTTTTTCTTGGCCCCTTTCCTTTGGACCTAATTCATTAACGAACTCACCAAGCTTCACAGCCCAAGCACATCTCTAACTATTATTTTTACAAGTCACAAGTATATGTTTGCTTTGGCTCAGTTGATCATAACTTTTACACACGACATACCTCTTTTAATTCACAACTCTATACTTCTAAGAACCATGAATGACAATTGTTATCAACTTTCAAATATAATTATGATACTAGAATATTGATCAAGTTAAGGCACCTTACACATTTCATCTCAATTTGACACAAATAGTAACTTTGTTCCAATGCCACTTCGTATAAATTCTAATGAACCACTAACTTTCTGTAACGAATTTAAATCCCAATTTTAAGGCCCTTCTGGTCCGAACCAGGAAAAGTGTAAAACACAAAAGTTGTCCGAAATAATGTTTTACGTCTAGACTCGCAAGATTTTGAACCAAAAATGTAATTCGTGGCTGTTATCTGTGGAATACGAACTGGACTCAACATTGGGTACTACCTACTTGTACATCCTTATACCTTCACCTTCCTCACATTGCTACTCCCTCAAATGAAACCTACGAAACCCATGTGTAAACTCTTACACACCACCTCCCACCTCCTATGCTCTCCAATCCAAGAACTTGTATACTTACACACTCAATGAGATTCCCTGCCCATTTCACCATTTGTCACGCACAAACTCGAGTATATAAACAAGCCATGCAAACCACCATCTGTCTCATCACAACTCCAAAAACCAAACGCAAACACAAGTTGTTTTCCTCTTTACTACTGAAGTGAGAAGAGCAAGAAAGGAGAAGCAAAGTTGAAGCTTGGAAGCTTTGAAGTTGCCTTGGTTCTCGCTCGTCCCATGTTCCATTCTATTTCGTTAGCTTCGTTCCCCACCCTTTGTGGTGTAGTAAGTCTCGTACACCACCTTTGTTATTACATTTCACATTTAATCTTCCATCACACCATGGCTAAACCGTTATGGTACTGTCGTTAATTATTTCATATCAAATATGGCATCACAACTCCTTACGTGGCTATGCATGAAATTACCCAAACATATATATATAACTACTGGTAACATATAACAATTTTTAAACCCACAAATGACAAGCTCATAAAGTTTAAACCATGCTTCTACTCTTTCTATAATTAACGATCCAAAAACCTAAACAGCATAATGTATCATGATAACTTGCGCAACGATTTAAAGTTTACTTGACACTTAAAGACCTTTCAGTAGTCAAAAGAAAGTTTGTTGTATTTTGTTTCAAAAACCGACCTACACTTCGAATATTTAAACTATGTACGAGTAATAACATAAAGAAACCCAAGTATCTAATTGCATACTAAGGTAACATAAGACTCTTGTTTGCAAAACTAAAATAGAAACACAAGACACACGTATGAAAACACTGATATGTTTTATCTACCAGTTGGCTTGAAAAGAAATGAGAACATTTGGAAGTAAAAGATATAAACGTTATATACTTAGACGCAAAGAATAACACAAGATCAATACTAGCTCAGTTGGTTGTACCGTGGAGATGTAAACTAGAGGTCTTGAGTTCGAGCCTAGGCAAGACCATTTTTGCTATTTTTGTTATTTTCACAACTTTTGCACTATGGCAGTTCCAACCCTTCAACTTGCACTACTTATTATTTTCTTAAAAGACTTTTATAAAATAACTCATATAAACTTTTACATTTTAAACCTCCAACTTTAACTATATAACATTTTTCTTATAAACTTTTATAAGTTTTAAACCCTTATACTATTGTTACAAATTCGGCACCTCAAATCTAATACGTGACATTTCTCACCTAAAACTTTTATAAATGAACGTAGATAGTTTTTACCATTCTTCGTCTAAATGGAAAATATGGTTAACACTTATTTTACTTAGCAACCACATTGGAGTAAACAATAATCTATATATATATATCTGTCCTAAAATATTATCACTAATCTAATAAGAATATACCTTATATATTTTACACCTCGAGACCTAACGAAATAATAAATATAAATTGACAAGGTAATGTTTTAGGACGTCATCATAATATCGGAAGCTACATTATGAGACTATAACGAAATAACATTTTTTAGATACCTTGAATTATAAAACATATGACTTGACGTTATTATCATTTTCTTGAAAACCTTTATAAGTTGTAAACATATTTATTTTGGGCTAAATACGAAAATCATTTAAAAGAGTAACGTTGGCATAGTTTAAAAGTTTACATAACAACTTAATTACGCTTGACAAATTAACATTTCATGACTATATAACGAGACCTACTTTTAAGGCAATAATGAAATAATAATCTTGAATAACTATATATTTCTGAATATATATAAATTGTAACGTAAATTATATAGCTTAACGTTATTATTGGTTAACTTGAACACACGTTAAGAAATGATTATTCCTACAATAAAACTCATCGGTTCACTTAACCAGGCGTAAACTTGAAAGTTACTATAATTTATCATTCACCAACTTTCGATACATATTATAAATTCATGACGAGAAATATAAAATAATAAACGATACTTATACATAAAGACAAATTATATAGTATATAACTTGCTCTTGAACTATTAAGCATTTTGCCACGCAAGCCACCTCTGCCCATCATTCTGTCATCTAACACTATTCGAATCACGATTCTCAATAAGTCGAACTTATCTCAGAACTTCCATATCATTCAGGTTATCTTTGAAGTTATTTCCATTCTACCTCTGACATTATGTTATCTATGCCTATCATAATCCTCAGGTGAGTCATAGCCCCTACTTTTACTTGTTTTATAATTGTTTTGTAAACTCTTTGGGGGAGATACATGCTTAACTACTTGCTTTTACTTACAAAGGTGTTTTAAACCTTTACGAACTACTATAAACTTATATTTTCAATCTCGTAAGAAAATACATACTACCACCATGAACACAAGTATCCACTGGTTATGTTATGGGTGCAACAACGTGGCCACTGGTTATGTTATGGGTGCAACAACGTGGCCCACTGGTTATGTTATGGGTGCTAACAACTGGCCCACTGGTTATGTTATGGGTGCTAACAACCGGCCTACTAGTTATGTTATGGGTGCTAACAACTGGCCCACTGGTTATGTTATGGGTACAACAACGTGGCCCACTGGTTATGTTATGGGTACAACAACGTGGCCCAAATCCCGACACTTGTGTTCAATGGATTTATAAACCAACTACTATTTTGGGTGTTGACCCGGTGAAGGGCAAACCAACAGACTATTTTTGAATTAATAAGGAAATCACTCATTTTCTGATTTTGATAAATCAACGATTTAAGCTATGAATATTATGGATTGACTCACACTTTAATTTGATTATCTACTGTTATTATAACTACTTTGGACTCATAAACTCTTTGATTTTGGAAATCGATATTCGAAACTATAAACTCTATGAACTCACCAACCTTTGTGTTGACACTTTTAGCATGTGTTTATCTCAGGTCCATAATGAGCAAGGATGGCACGGAGGAGCACGGATACTTATAAAGGCTATAAATTTCCCTATCATTCGAAAACTGATTTAATAAACTTTGGGACAAACAAGGACCTCTTTTAAAAATCTGATATTTAAATTCGAGTGATAGATCTTTAAAATGACTAAAATGACAAATCATTTTCTACTAATAAACTATGCGCTATGAAGTAACACCCAATCTAATTTCCGCTGCATGTTTTCAAAACTGGGGGTGTTACATATTGGTATTCAGAGCCTTGGTTATAGCGAGACGGGTCTAAGTTAGATCCGAACTATAACCGGTTTTCACAAAACAAAACATTTTATAGCCTTACGCTCTCCGTGCTTTCCATCTGCCAGACGATTATGTGACTTCTAGATAGTTATGCTACACCAACACTCTAATATATTGATATATATGCTTACCAACTATTTTGAATACTATACCAATCCTCCTTAATTATCTCACTCTCATCAGTATAGATGCGTATGACATACTCTTTTCGTACTCTCAGAAAATCCGCGCATGAATTGCTTTGTCGATTAGTATAGATGTTAAGTCAGAATCTTAAAATGATTTACAACGTCTTAATTTGAATGGATTGGGACGCCCTTTTATTCAAATCAAGAAATTGTAAATCATTGAACCACAAGTTTATATTTCCTTAGTTACATAGTTTGGGACGCTTCTCTATGTAAATAACGAAATATAGATAAATAGGTTTAATTATTTCTGAGATAACAGGCATATGAAACCACAAACCCCTAAATCTCATTAGAAACCACGGATATTGATACACAACGATATGACTAGCATCGGTAATGCTATCATCACAAAGATCATTAAATAAACCTTGACATCACTAAACGATTGATCCATCAAGCTAATGAAGAATGCCACCACTCCTATGAGTGCAAGAATCACGACTGGATGTAATACATCGAGTACTCTGTAAAACAAAACCACACAAGGAAACGTTAATGCATAGTGCATAATGATACTAGTTTAAAACAACACTCCTATTATAAACGATATCTCTTACCCCCACATTTCATCCACACTAACGGCTAAAACCACGATTAGCATGAGAAGTGCTATGATCCAATCCAAAGACTCCAGATCTTCTTTTGGGAAGAGAGTTGCAACAATATACACAATTACGAGAACAATATATGTATAAGACATTTTAAAAATTTTTGCTTGAAGAAAGAGTGAACGATAAAGAGGAAAATCAGGGCATATATATAGGGAAGTAGCTATAAATCACTATTCTTGCCATGTGCATTCACTTTTTCCCAAACTAATTTCTATCCTCGAGAACTGATAATTCAAGAAATTTCTCTACCCTCTTCCTTTTTGTAAAAATCTGTATCAACAAAACTCTTTTGTTTAACGGGTAGGTTACCCGCACAGATTTTTGTAATTATAAATTTTTAGGAAAATCTAAACGTAACAGAATAAATAAATTCTCATCCAAATTATGCTCACAAGGGATTTTATTTAAGCATTCAAATGATATATTATTAAAAACAGACTTGACAGAAATACATAAAAACATTACAAACAATACTGAATTAAAACATCACACTTCAGCGGTAGTCTGGGTGATCCCAAGTCTGAGAATTGTTAGAATCATATCCATCATCATAAGGGTCGAAGCTTGCCAACCTCTCTTCTTCTATTTGAGCCTCCAACCTACTTAACTTCCGTTCCATGTTAGAAGTCCAACCATCATCGTCAACTGCCACATTTTCCTCAAAACTTGGCTGGAATTGATCCAGATGAGGCAATTGTTGTTGTCGGACAACCACTCTTGGCGCAGAGGAACTTGTTGCACCTTGTTGTAGTAGTGGTTGCTGTTGCGGTTGTTGTGGTGGTGGTGGTGGATTTTGTTGTTGTTGTTGTTGTTGTTGTTGTTGTTGTTGTTATTGTTGTTCAACCCTAGCAGCTTCAACATTCTCTTTAAAACTCCAACGGATCTTGTTGGAACTCTGGTCCTCTATCTGATGAACACAAGCCCATAGCGATTCAATAATAGCCGCATCCTTACGATATCCGTCATACAAGAAATTATCAATCACATGTTTCCGATCATCCGATATGTCTGTGCACTCTACATAACGTTCTCTAAGTCGTTGTTTCAATTGTTTCGCCACCTCAAACTCCAGGATGACCCTCACTATAGCATTTTTGCGATCCACATCACTATTTTCGGTTTCTGCCTTGATATATTGTTGAATTTGTTCAGCGGTATGTGGTAATTTGCAAGCCATTGATTGTTTTGTGTGTATGTGTAAGGATAACACAAACGTACCAATGATATTTATAAGGGAATTGGAAAATATTTTTCAATCATTTTATTTTGAGAAATATAACCGTTGGTAGTCAAACGGTAAAATTTTCAAAAGTCTGTGTCTATTAAAACTAGCAACAAATTTTTGAGATATGTGATAAAATTTTATCTTGGCTTTCGCATCTCAACACAAGTGGCAGGAACAGATCATGTTAAATATGTAACACCATAACGAAATCATGAACGCGCCACATATGAATAATACACTCTCACACGAATTGACCCCTCAGCCTCTAAGAATTATGAACTTATCAATAATCTATACAAACCCTCGAATATTATACGAAATTTCAACTATCTCGTAACCCTATGTAACATGAAATGATAAAATACGTATCGATAAACACTTCATACTCGCTTAAACCAAATACACCTTCTTAACTTGGGCTTTGGCCATTGTTTCGTATGACAAACCACCCTAATGACATTGGGCCTTAACCCACTGCTTCCATATGCCAACACACCTTTGGGCCACAAAATCACAATAACCCAACGCGCCATTGGACTGATCACTAACTTGAGCCCGACATTGCTCAAGCCCAAAACCTAAATATTACTCCCAACCGACGCATGCCCTACAGTTTCGAACCATTTCCATGACATTTTCCTTGCACCCTGTCAATATCTTTGTGCGTCTCAATTTATCATGTACCTAAGAATCAAGTGTGACGAATCTCTATAAATTAATCGATCTTTTGATGGTCAAGTTATCCTCAAAGCTTAACCCGAATTGTACCTCTTCCAAACTAGTCAACTATACCAAGAATCATATTTGTCTAAGCATTCGAAGCCAAACAAACTTCCATATATAGTATCGGTTGTAATTCATTAAAACCCACCTTTGTAAACTTAACTACAATCAAACCAACCAATGTTTTGACACATAATATACAAATCTAACGATTCATAAGCAGTAAAAAAAGCAAAAAAAAAAAAAAAAAAAAAAAAAATCAACACAAACCACGACATCAGAAAACGAAGAAAATTTTATTCATACACTAGAAGCTACATGGAAACACAACAAACCTTCATTTCAACGTTCCTACCAATACACTACGATACTACTCCTCACTTCCAGAACTTGTCAATAATGATCGATAGAACCACGAGTGGTACAAGAAACATTAAAATTCCGACCAACATGGCACGATCTTCTCTCGGAACATACACCAGGTGAATAGCAGCAACAATGAAGTACAAAATCGCAAGAATGGTGATGAAGTGCGGCATGTCGACTGAAAAATAAGAAAAAGAAAAGTTAGGTAAAAAGGGGTACACTAGTGGGTTATTTAAAGAGAATAAGAGTTGGGTATTGAACACCACTGTGGTAAAATACTGTTTACACCTTAAAAACTACATTTAATGTTGCCACGTAACAATTATATTTTTGGACTAAAGTTCCCCAAGTTTTCTTTAAAAATCATATTAAGATCCGTCATCATCAAGGAAAAAGCTAATGTAGTAGTAGATACGTTAAGCTGAAAAGAAAAATTAAAAAGAAGAAGCTAATGTAGTAGTAGATACGTTAAGCTAGAAAGAACAACTAAAAACCGCTCAGGAGTTAGATCGTTAGAAATAACTATTTGTTCACCCTTTCCACTCACCTTTACAACCACTTTAGCCTGGAATCCCGGGACGGGATTCAGTTTAACGGGTAGGAAATATAACATCCCGTAAAATTTTCCGACGATTAACACGTTATTACAACATAAATTAACCATTTTTACCCATAACAATTTTTTTTTTATTTTATATATATATACTTTGTCAATTACAACGTTATTCACTCTTACCTTGAAACGACGTTTACACCTGAACCTTAATAACCTAGATACCATACATAACTTAAAACGTTGATACTTAATAATTATACATTTCAATAATTACCAAATACAATTTATATAAATCCCGAGCCTACCAAATTCCCATGCGTACTCACTAATAATAACGGACTCTGTTGGGAATAAAATGGACAAAGTAAAGAGTCTGCCAGAAGAGCCTGCTAGTTGATAGTTAAGCCCGCCTCTTCAGTTTTGCTGATATTGAAGATATACTAACAGTACCTTCTGGGTAAGAAGGTACTGCTAGTTAAAGAAGGTCCTGCCAGTATTTACGACAAGTTGTTATATTTTATTTAGAGATATTAGTTGTATTATTAGTCTTTGTACAAAGTTATACGTTAAGTAGAAGTAGTACAGAAGTCTCAGTAGATACAATGGAGTGTTTTACCTTGAAAGGTGTAATATTAGGATAAGATAAACCTCTAATATATTATATTAAGCAACTTGACCACTTGTAATAAGGGTTCTTTATACTATAAAAGGAACCCTTAAGTCACCTTCTTAGATATCCTTTTCCCACAGCTTTCTCATCTTTCCCATGCATAACTTCCATATTTGAACTCTTTCACGTATCAAAGATTCAAGGTTACACTTGTAATCCTGGTGATAGTTAAGATCACCCGTATTATTTCATCAATAATATTGAATCGTTTTGTGTTATTCATGTTGTGTTCATTCTCATTTACTTATTCACCACCTTTGTTCCTTTAGTGTGTTTTAGTAAATTCCGCGTGCTAACTCACATTCATTCATAAATATCCTAAACACATTACTGAGATTAACATCCCAAGTGTTTGCATAATTCAATACAGAATCCTTCCACAAGTGATATCAGAGCAAGGCTGATATTTACGACATAAAAGAACAAAGCAAAAATGGATGTTGAGCACATTCAAACCAATGTGTCTGCAAAACTTCCATTACTCAAACAGAATGAGTTTGAGATATGGAGACTAAGGGTTGAACAATACTTCCAAGTGCAAGACTATGCACTTTGGGAGATTATTGAAGAAGGAAACTCATTTAAACCAGTAACCACCACCTCCACAGTAAATGATGCACTTGTCACAACTGTGCAAGTAAATCCAATAACAGCTGAAGAAAGAATTCAAAAGAGAAATGATCTTAAAGCTAGAAGTATGCTTCTCATGTCTATTCCAAATGACCAGCTTTTAATCTTTAACAAATACAAGTGTGCTAAAACCCTTTTTCAAGCTATTGTGGCTAGATTTGGTGGTAATGATGCCACCAAGAAAACCCAGAAAACACTTTTAAAACAACAGTTTAAAAAATTTTCAGCCACACCAAATGAGTCTTTGGACAGCATGTTCAATAGACTACAAAAGCTTTCTAGTCAGTTAGCCATTCATGAAGTGATAATATCTCAAGAAGACTTAAACTCCAAATTCCTTAGAAGTCTACCCTCTGAATGGGCCATGCATGTCATTGTCTGGAAAAACAAACCAGTATTGATTCCATGAGTCTCAATGATCTTTACAGCAACTTCAAAATAGTAGAGCATGAACTAAAGAAGTCTACTAGTTCAAGCTCATGAAATATGGCATTTATGTCATCTCATGGTACTACCAAGAAAGTTGATGAAGAAAAACATGGTGGAGAAGAAGGTACTGCCAATACAAATTTTGGTACTGCCAGTACTTCCAGCAGTACCAAAACCATTTTAGATGAAACAATTGGTTGTGCTTTCCCAACATCACAACACAATGGTTCGACATTGACCTTTGAAGATCTTCAAGAGATCGGTGATGATGATCTTGAAGAAATGGACATAAAATGGCAGCTTTCACTTCTTAGCATGAGGGCTAAGAAATATTTGATGAGGACTGGAAAGAAGATTGTCATCAATGGCAATGAACCTGCTGGGTATGACAAATCTAAAGTGGAGTGCTACAACTGCCACATGAAGGGTCATTACTCAAGAGAATGTAGAAGACCAAAGAAGCAGGGTGATAAGGGAAGAGGTTTTGAGAACAAGAACAGGGGAAACAATGAGAACAAGAGCAAGGAAGTGGACATCACTGAAACAAAAGCTATGGTAGCTATTGATGGGCTGGGTTTTGATTTGAGCTTTATGGGTGAAGAAGAGTCATCCTTAAATGAAATGGCTTTAATGGCTCTCTCCAATCCTGAGGTACAAATTACTAAATGTTCTGCTACTTGTGAAGTTTTTAAAGAACTAGAAATCTTAAGAAAACTTTATGATGAACTGAAAGAAGAACAAAGAAAAACTCATCAAGACCTAGTTAATCATAAGTGTGGTATGTCCAAACTTGAGAAACAGATAATTCACTTTAGAGAAAATGAACTCACCTTTTCTGACACAAAAGCTATTCTTAATAGAGACATATTTCTTAAAGATGCTGAAATAAACCTGTTAAGAACTGAGTTTGCTAAAGTGAAACAAGCAAAAGATAATATTCAACTAACTGTTACAACATTAGAAAATGCTTCTGCTTGTACTAAAAGTATAGTTGAGAACCAAATGAACAAGAAAATCAAATCTGGGATTGGATACAACACATGTCCACTTCCTTACAGAGGAATTCCCTGTCCCCCAGGTTTAGATCTTGCTGAATCAGGTTTACATGAGCTCACAAATAAACCACTAGAAAAAGTAAAACCTGTAGGAAATAGTGAACCTTTTGAGAGTACAAGTGATACTTCTCTCTCCAAAGAAAAGGTGCTCACTGATAAGAGCTTAGATGTTACAACTATTGAAGGTTGTACATCTTATGAGAATGGAAAAGAGATTGTTTCTAAGAAAGGAAACAAAGTAGGACCAATCAGTCCTAAAAGTGTAGAAAGTATCACAAAGACTAAAGTTGTTCTAAAAACAGTTGAATGCTGTGCTAAATGTAATAGCAAACCTAGAGGTAGTCAGAGAAATTGGAACAATCTTAAGTCACACCAACTTGGTGATAACTTTGTTTTGTACAATAAAGCATGCTATTACTGTGGTAGTTTTCATCATACTCATGCTTATTGTAACAATTGGGTTTCTGGGAGTACATCAAGGTCTAAAACAAGTAAAACAAACCCCAAAAAAGGCTCTGTGAAATCTAACACACCAAAAGTCAATCATACTGTTAGACCAAATGAGACTGTTTGCCCAAAATTCACTACTAAGGGTGCAAGTAATACTTTCAAACATACACCAAAAGTTGTGAAAAGTCATATTGAAAGGAATTTTGTGGATAAAACACAAGACTGGAGACCAAAACCAAAAGGTCCTGCTAGACCAAATGGTACTACCAAAAATGGTACTGTCAGACCAAAAACCACAAAATATGTCAAAAATGAAAATGCTGTTAAGTCCTCAGCATGTTGGATTTGGAGACCACTCCAATCAAATGGTGCATCAACAGTCCTAAAAAGGTTTGATTACATTGATGCACGAGGCAAACCCAAGTCAGTCATGGCTTGGGTACCCCAAGGAAACTAATATGTGTATACATGTGCAGGAACATTCAAATGATATTGCAGATCAAGGATATGTAGATAGTAGATGTTCAAGGCACATGACAGGCAACATGTCTTACCTCACAGACTTCAAATCATTTGATGGAGGATATGTTACCTTTGGGGGAGGAATCAAAGGAAAGATTACTGGTAAAGGTACAATTAAAACCAGTAAATTAGATTTTGAAAATGTGTACTTTGTGAAAGAACTACAGTTTAATCTCTTAAGTGTCTCATAAATGAAGCATCAGAAGCATTCACATTGATTAGACTTTGTTTTGAATGTGAAGATCTGACTTTAGCCATCCTCTTTGCTCTTCTTCCCGGAACATAAATAGCAGCATGAACTTCAGCTTCAGCAGATTCACCTTCTGCAGCATCAGTTTCCACTGATGGAGTATCTAATTGTTCATCAGTAGAATCCTGAGAAGATTCAAGTGCAGCAGATGCATATTGTTCATCCATAGCCTTCCTTATCTGTTTGTTTCTAGCAGCTTGAAGTTCAACTTCTCTTACCTTCAGCTCATGAAATCTTGCAAGTTCAGCTTTTTGTTCCTCATCTAACTTCCTAGCAGTCTCTTCACCCAATCTTTCCTGCTCCAATTGTCTCCTAGTTCTCTTTCTAGATGGAGGATCTTCTGCTATCACTTTAGCTTTACCTTTATCCACATAAGATGAAGCAGCAACATGTGGTACATTAGCAGAAGTATCAGGTAAAGATATCTTTTCAGCAGCAACAAGAATATTAACAGATGAAACAGCATCAGTATTAAGGAGAGGAATACTCTTTGAAGCACCCATTCCAGCTTTGTCATTTCTAGCCTTGATTCTGTTATAAATCTCAACCAGTTTGTCAAATGGAAGTGCCCACACTTGTTTCTTAGACCAAGCAGTATTAAATAATGAACAGCTTTGAGTTTTCACATATGTTCTCATATAATCCCTCTGCTGTGCTTGAGTCATAGGTTTATCTCTTTTAGCTTTGGCTTTTAACTCATTTGCTACCTTCTTTCTCAACTTCAGCACTTTCACAATTTCAGAAGCCTAGTCTTGTTTCTCCACCCTTTTACCAAGAATGTCTTCAGCTAAATCAGAATTATCAAGCACTTGTTTTCCAATATGCTGCCAATCTGACTCATCAAATTCTTGAACAGCTGCATCCAATTCTCTTTGTCTTTCAATAGGCAAAGTAGAAACATATCTTTGAGTGACAGACTCATATGCTGCATCAAACTTGGCTTGCTGTTCCTCAGCCATATTAGCACTCTTCTTATAATCTTCCCATTCTTGGAAGAGGTTTTCTTGTGCAGCTCTATCTTCAGCTGTGACAAGCTCATCCAAATCTACATCTATTCCTTCAGCAAGATCATCATGAGGAACATTCAAATCTTCCATAGGTTCATCATGTAATTCTTGAACCTCTCTATCAGAAGAAACTTGTTGATTCTCAGATGAATGATGAACAGGGGAATTCAAATACTCTTTCCCTGCTACAAAGAATGCTTCTCCTGATGTATTCCCTTTATCAGCAGATTTGTCAGCAGCAACACCACTTAATGAGTGTTTCTCCTGAAGTATATCAGTAGCTTCAGTCATAAGCATATCATCATCACCACTAGACACTTTGGAAGATTCAGCAGCTTTCCTTGCCAAATACTATCTTGTACTTCTTCTTCTGCTGAATTGAAGTTGTGGTTTAGATTTAGGTACTTCAACAGCTTTAGGAGGAACAACATGAGACTGTCTAGCAACTTCAGCTAGAATCTCAAGAGAATCCAAATTTGCCTCCTTTGTAACTTCAGTAGAATCCAATCCACCCTTACTTTGCTTCTGCTGATTCAGCTGTGCCTCCAAATCTTGAACCTTGCTTTTCAAACTTTCAATTTCATTACCAAGAGTAGTCTTGGTATCAGCAAGCTCTTTTTGGAGGTCATCAGTCATTTTCATGTACCTGCTAAGGGAATCATATACAAAAGTGAGAGTAATAGGGTCCTCTGCTCTACCAGTTGATTGCTCAGTGGTAAGTGGAGCTTCATTGAACCCAGCAGGAGAAACAGACTCATTTACAACATTAGGAAAACCTTCATTAACTAGTTCTCTCATAGGACTGGGTATAGGTAGTCTAGTGAACTCAGGTTCAAGAGGCTGAAAGTTATCTTCAAACTCATGAATTTGCTCAGCTGGAGCATACTGAGCTGGTGAAATGGTAGGACTAGGTGACATATGTACAGTGGTAGGTGGTGGTAAGTCAGTAGAAATAGGTAATGGTTCAGCAGTTGTAGCTGGCTCTTCCTCCATTACCACTGAAGGATTACCATCAGCAGCAACACCAGAAGATGATGGATTACCATCATCAGCAGCATTATGAGCAGGCACATTACTAGCATCATCACCCTCAACTACATTATTATTGCCATGTGGCAACATAGCATCTAACAAAGGGCGATGTTCCCCATTATAATTTGTTTTCATTGAGGCAAACAACTTAGAACCAAGACTTTTAATAGGCACATGGGTTCTATCTTCAGTGATTATGTCTAAAATTATTTGTAAGAATCTAGGGTACATTAAAAACTTATGCTGTTGTTTATCAATGTTTTCTAGCATATTATCAAAAATAAACTTAGAAAAATTATAAGTTAGACCCTTAGAAAGACAAACAATACCACAGCCCAATTGTAGAGAGAGTTGGTTCCATCCACCACATTTGTTGCTTATACATTGGAGCAGCAGATGCACCAAATACCTCCACTTACTACAAAATTGATTCTTGTGCCTCTTAGATGTATCAGTACTTTGATATCCAGCTTCCCTCAGCCTAGCAAGAATCTCTGCAGTGTTGGAATGATACACACCATTCTCATCACCAACTGAAGCTTTGTCCTAATCAAATCTTCTGTCACCACATACTCTACACCATCAATCTCAGTTACAATCTCTGTGTTAGATCTCTTAGTAGCAGATGCCCAAAATTGCTTCACCAAGGATTCACAAACCAGATTGGGACTATGTGTCAAAGCATAATGAATCTTTGACCTTTGTAGAAATTCCACCATTAAATCGAATTCTTCATGTCCCTTTGCCTTTTTCAGAATAGCATACTTGTTGTGATCTCCTTTCAATTCAAGTTGTGCCATTTGAATGAACTTGCGTGAGACGGTTATGAATTACACAAAGAATAATGGGTTTAAGTGGAGTGATAAGCGAATAATGTTGTTTAGGAAGAGATATGCAAAGTGGGTTATATTTGGAAGTTCCCCAATCGTGGTCAAAATTATTGGAACTAATTATTGACCGAGTCTGACATGTAGTTCAAAAACTTCCAATTTGAAAATTTACCCTTCAGTAGAAATGAAAGTCAAATCTGCTGAAGAATGGTCAACATCAGCAGAAACCAACCAAAAGTAAAAATATCTTCGGTCAATATCTTGGTTTTACTGTACCACCCAACTCGCATTAATTATCGTAACGCCTAAACTTGACTTATTTAATCACCCCCAAATCACATCTCAGTCACCAATTAACCCCAAATCATCTTTCAAACCCTAATTTCCCAATTAAGCCCAATTCTGTACCAAAACCATGTCATCAAACCCAGAAACCCCAGATAAAAAATCCTCTTCTCCATCATCAGAAGAAGATTTACCACCATATCCATGGGAGCTTGATGATTCTGACTATGAAAGAGAAATGGAGAGACGATGGGATGCACAAGAAAGACAATGGAATGCTCATAGAAAGGGTGAATCAAGCCATGTACCCATTCCTGCTGAGAGAGAGCTTGTCTCTCCCTTCATCTATACCTCTGATGAAGACTCTTCAGAGGAAGAAAATGAAGATCCAACCTTTCTTCCTCCTTCCACACCAGAGAGATCCCAACCAAGATCAAGTAAGAGGGATCCATCTCTTCCAACATCACAAAATGAGGTGTTGGATCTTCCTGCTCCAGGACCTGATCTTTCTTCACAAGAGCACATCGGATAGAGCAAGAAGGCAGAGATCATACGTAAGGGAAAAGAGAAGCTGAAGTAGATGATTGAGGAATGTTGCCATGGACCAAAGTTCTTGAGTATTTTCTTGACTTTGGTACTTGAGCATCTTCACAGTCTTCCTTCTCTTCTTTTTCCATTTTCATCTTCAGCTTCATCATTGTACTTGTCATAGCGTCAAGTATTTTTTAATAAGTGATAGAAGCTAGTAGTACTCAATTAGGCAAATGTTTAGGAATGGTCATTGTAATCCAGTTGGTACTTTGAATGTAAGCTGTAACTTGTTTCTTTGAATGAATGAAAAGATCTTCTTTATTAATCAACTGTGTAAGATCTTCAGTATAATCAACTATTCAATAGAAACCATGTTCAGCATACTTGACCACATTCCTTTGACTTCAGCTCTTGGTGACTTTAACATTCAACTTACAATCTCAGAACATCTGCAAAACAAACAGAAAACATGCAAATACACCAAACAACTTGCAAAAATATTAGTGGGTTAGTGTTAAAACTCAAAAAGTATACAAATTATACAAATCTACAAAGTTTACACTCGTAATCCTCCCCTGAGGCATATGCCTCCCCTGAGGCTTATGCCTCCCCTTAAACTTTGCAGTTAAGGGTTAAGCATGCCAATATGGACCACTAAATATTGAAACCTTGGTCCATCAAATGCTTTGGTTAACAAATCTGCCACATTCTCATCTGTGTGAATTTTTACCACTTTAACCAAATGTTTCTCATAAGCATCCCTTATAAAGTGGTGCCTGATTTCAATATGTTTGGTTCTCTAATGAAAAACTGGATTTCTAACAATACAAATGGTACTTTGATTGTCAATGAAAATGGTAGTATTCATAAAGTTATACCCATAATCTAGTAATTGATTCTCAATCCATAGAACCTGTCCACAACAATTGGAAGCAGCAACATACTATGCTTCAGTAGTAGAGGTAGCAACAATGGTCTGTTTCTTGCATTGCCAAGAAATCAGTCTTCTTCCAAGGAATTGGCAACCTCCAGTTGTGGATCTTCTATCCAAATTTGCACCAGCATAGTCACTATCACTATAAGCTGCTAGCTGAAATGGAGACTCTTTGGGATACCAAAGACCTAATTTGGGTTGGCCTTTTTGGTACTTAAAAATCTTCTTGACAGCATTCAAGTGAGAGGTAAGTGGAGTAACTTGGTGCCTTGAACATGGACTCACAGCAAAGGTAATATCAGGTCTTGAGGCAGTCAAATACATCAAAGAACCAATCATTGACCTGTATAAATGAACATTCACAGGAAGATCAGGATCAATATTGTTCTTTGGTTTGGGAGCCTCATAGGGAGTAGTGGCAGTCCTGACATTCTCCATAGCAAACTTGGACAACATATCTTTTACATATTTCTCTTGATGTATGAAAATACCATCAGGTTTCTGCTGAACCTGTAATCCTAAAAAGAAAGTGAGTTCTCCCATGGCACTCATTTGAAATTCTCCCTTCATCAGATCCTCAAACTCTCTACACCATGCTTCTTTGGTGGAACCAAAGATAATATCATCCACATACACCTGCACAAGAATAATATCCCTAGAATCTTTCTTGAGGAATAGAGTCTTGTCAATGGCACCTCTTCTGTAGCCATGCTTCAGCAGAAATGTGGAAAGTCTAGCATACCAAGCTCTGGGAGCTTGATGAAGTCCATAGAGAGCTTTGACAACCTTGTACACATACTCAGGATGATCAGGGTCTTCAAATCCTTTGGGTTGAGTCACATAAACCTCCTCTTCAATCTCACCATATAAGAAAGCACCTTTAACATCCATCTGATAAACCATAAAGCCCATATAAGAGGCATAGGCCAAAAATATCCTAATTGCTTCAACTCTGGCTACTGGTGCAAAGACTCCATCATAGTCAATGCCTTCCTCTTGTCTAAACCCTTGAGCCACCAGTCTAGCTTTGTTCTTCACCACAATCCCCCTAGCATCTCTTTTATTCTTCAAAATCCATTTTGTCCCAATAGCATATTTACCATCAGGAAGAGGAACCAAAATCCAAACCTGCTGATTCTTAAATTACAGCATTTCTTCTTGCATTGCTTCAAGCCAACTTGAATCTGCCAGTGCTTGAGGAACACCAGTTGGCTCTATTTGAGAGAGAAAGCATGCAAACAGACAATGTTTGAAATCTGTGTGATTGTTCCTCTTTTGATTGTAGACATAAGAGATGAAAGCAACTTCACCATATTTTGTATTCTTTACAGTGCTTCTAGTTCTAACAGGATCTTTAGGATCTCCAATAATCTTTGATAGGGGATGAGCATTATGAATCCTTTTAGTTGCTGTAGGTTGAACATCAATTGTGGCATCAAGATTGTTGACTGTAGGCCCAAACTCAGTATCATAAGAAGCTGAGTGAAATAGGCCAGGCTTTGGCTGATAATTCCCAAGATCAGAAGGACTTGGAAATCTTGTAAAGGGCTTCTCAAAGTCTGCAGAGACTTCAGTAGAAATGGGAGAGTGTGCATCAGTAGTATCAGCATCTTTGACCTTATCAGTGGGAATAGGTGTGCCTTCAGTAGAATCATCAGCAGTATCCTTGTTTCCACTGACAGCTTGTGCTGATTGATGTAGGATGGCTTCAGTCTCTTGTGTAACCTTTTCATTGAGTTTCTGAGCTTCCTGAGTAGCAGCATGTTCTTGCTTCTTCAGTCTTACAAGATCCTCTGCATACTGTGACTCATCATCTTGTTCAGCAGCAGAATGATTACCTACAAAATGGTTAGGTGGAAAAGATGATACAACAATGGTATGTTCATCTGGCTCAGATTCATAGTCTGAGTCATCATCCATGGAACCTGCAGGGTTAGAATGTGGATCATTGGTACCTGCATTAGAATTAGAAGCATGTCTAGTATAACCCAAATAGTCAGTCAAATAATCTAGGTCAAAATACCAAGAATGGCCTTGTCCCTGAGTATTAGGCTGATCTTCAAGAAATCTTAGATTAAGGGCCTCTTCTATCCTTTTGGCATTCAGATTATAAACCCTATAGGCCTTGCAATGAGCTGAATAACCAACTATATATCCCTCATCAGCTTTCCCATCAAACTTACCCAGTATATCAGCAGTATTTGTAACCACCCGCAATTTTTCAGACTATTACTTTAGTAGTGGAATAATTTGTTTTTATCGGAAAATGTGAATTATTTTTTTTTAGGTTTACTACTGATTAAAAATTTAAAAATGAGAAGATATCTCGTTTTCCTGAAAAATGACACCGCACGCGTACCGACACCGACTTAGTAAATGCATAAACTTAATAATTAAAATCCAGAGTCGACAAATGTGTTTCTATATTACTCCTATAAACACCTTCTCAGAAATTATATTTTTTTCTGCGATCACGCCAAACCAAGGATACCACGTTTATACCAGAGCTCAACGGGACACGGGGTACACGCGATACCCTCTTTGGTAATAGATACCAACCTAATAATACAAATGTATAAATGAAATGAAAGGAAAAAAAATATGAATGAAACGTTACACATGGATAATCACTCTCACACACATCTCTAAATATTCACATATCTCCAAAACGTGTTTCACTCTCTCTCACGTGAATACACATACACACCTTTTCTTTTTCTTGTAAACAAAAACCAGATCTAGAGAACTCTATGATCTATGAAACTCAAAAATTATAATAATAAAAGGGTGTGAATCGATTTCCAAGTCTCTCGAATAACGTCCCAATGAAACCCCTTCACGCAAAGGAGTCGGCTGGGCACTGTTTGCTTTCTATCCTTCCCAAGTCGAGTCACAAGGTTTTCTAAGAAGGAGCAAAGAGTTGGAATTTATCCCCTTTTGGTTAGAAACGATTATCGATATTCAAAAGGTAGGATTAGGGTTTCTATTTTCTTTCTTTTTTATTTCCCAATCGAATCATAGTGCACCACATCTTCTTCCTTGGTGTGGTTGCAGCTTGGATTTGGATTGGTCTCTTGTTTCAATTTCTCTTCAAGTATTGTAAGAACCCTTGTAACCTCTGTTTTAATTTATTTATTTCAAAGGTGTATATGCTTTTAAAAAAAATTTAGAAGTTATTGTTAATTGATCGAAACATGTAATTGTTAATTAGTTATTGAATCGGTAGTGTTTATTTTCTATGTGGTCTTGAAGTTCATAAAAATCTGTTATAACAATGGTTCGATTTATACCTTTTTTTTCGAATGCGTTTATACATTTTATAAAATATTCGACTTGTGTTATTCTTGTTGCTATTGTTGAGGCTGTCGAAAATTTAGTATTTCGATTTCTGTTGAACTTAGTAAACTAAGTTACTATAAGTTTTCTAAGAGTTGGTTTATCGATTGGTTAATGAAACGGTCAAAACTTTTTATAAACTTGCAACTTGTTGTTGTTTCAAGAAAGTGTTAATGTTTTGGTCGATCTGGGTTTAGTTCAAAGCCGTGATAATATATATACATTTTCTTCATATGTCGTTGTTGTTTGTGTGGTTAAAAACCAAGTTAACCGAAAGTATTAAACCGAGTGAAACAATGAATCTGTTGTGAATCTTTCTTCTTGTTGGCTCGCGTTTTGTGCTAGTCGAAACCGCATATGTTCGATTTGGATAAAATCTTTCCCCCTTCGAATTATCGTCTAAGATAACCTGTGTTTGGGAATACTTGTGGAAATTTCTGTTATCCTAATGTGATGTTGGGAGTGTCGAGAGAGGTTGGGCCAGGCCCAACTCACGACCAAAAATTTGGAACAGACCACTCGGCCCAACGTCTTAGTAGTCTAGATCCAATTGACAGTTCTTAAAGCCCACATAAAAATCTGTTGTAAATCTTTAAAATCTGTAGTTAATAAAAAGTTACAAAAGATATACTTTTAACAAAAATCGCAAAGTTAACAAAACTCACTTACGGTTTATCATTTACTCGTCCACTAGTGATAACATATTTTCCCGTCATATGCAAATTGACACAACATATTCTATAAACATATATGATCTATCAACTCTACACAACCTCGATAGCAATACTTGTCATTTTAAAACTAAAAAAAAAAAAAAAAAAAAAAAAAAAAAAAAACGGTAACCACGAAATAATACACGAAAGTGTAATTTTTAGACTATTTGAAAACATATTTTAAATTGAGTTTTCTCTTATAAAGTATAATCGGACTCTTGCTTAGTTACTTATAACTAAAACTCTAATTTCAACGAGGTATAAAAATAGTTACCATTGCATATGAAGGCTACTACGAGGAATTTTATATGTAACCAACGCTTTTAGAAATAAACTTTTGTCAACTTACATTATATAAATAAAAGTTTATTATTCTTTTTAATTACTTTTATATATGACACATATATGAATATACTTAATAATCACATTAGCGAGAATATTACATATTCCTAAACTTTTATTGAAGCTACTTTCTCGCACCTCGTCTTCGGCTATTATCGAACCTGAGTTATATACTCCCATGAGTCAATACTTACTCACTTATAAATTTGTTTTCAAACATAAACCCAGCCACACAAGCAACAACGACACAAACATTTTTCTTTAAACTTTTAAACTCACTTAAACATTGTTGAGTCTTAATTGGAATTGTAAACTAAAATTGCCGTGCTATTCTAGGTCGCGTGTCGGTGCCGCACACTATCACTACTTGACTTTTTACTATCATACCTGATATTTGCTGAGGTGAGTTCATACCCCCTACTTTTACTTGTTTTTATAACCGTTTTGGGGGAGAATACATGCTCATTTTTAACCAAACTAAATGCTTGTTTATACTTAAACTCCTTACTTGCTCTTACTTGAAACATGTATTTACTTATTGCATGCTGGATTACACAAGTGCTTGAAACATATATGTGAGTTTATAGCCCCACTTTCTTATTCTTGTTTTACCAACTTTGGGGTGAGAAACATGCCAAACACTTTTATGGACCAACACTATTCTCAAAAACTATTACGTGGAATTAGCCTAAGACACTGAATCCCACATGCCCAAACTCATGAACCGTTAATTCCTGCGGGGAAGCGCGAATGCTATAAATAGATCTATTGGGGATGACACCCCCGTTCGGTTTGACCGGATAGGCAAACGCTAGCGTATAACATGTCGAAACACGAGTGTCACGGGATAGACACTTGCAAGGGCTTTATTTAACGTGCTTCTAGAGCATGCACACTGTCAAGCTTCGGTTGCATGAACTTAGTGCTGACGTAATAGACATCAATTTTGTGTGACATTATATTCGTTGTAATGGTCACATACTCTGCTCATGGTCCACACTTCAAACTTTGCTATAAGATAATCTTTATGACATTGTGAGTGACACAATGGCAGCAAAACTTTCTATTGAACTTACATTACTTTTACTCTACATTGTTATTTATACGAACTTATGAACTCACCAACCTCGTGTTGACACTTTTTAGCATGTATTTTCAGGTTTAAGGCGATAGCTAACTGTTGAAGGCTTTTGGCATGGCATGGCATGGTAATAGATGACTCTGATGTATTTGGGACCGCTTTATTTCTTTTATGGGCTTATATTTCCGCACCATTTTTAGAATGCTGTAAACAAAATACTTTTGAATATGAATTATCTTTTAAACGGTTGAGGTAAAACCGTTCTTTGTACCTTGTGTTGTGATATCAATTTAGTAGCGCCCCAGTGACATGTATGCTTCCGCTGGACCCGATTTTAGGGGTGTTACAGATTGGTATCAGAGCCAGGTTATAGAGAACTGGGTATATTTTTAAACCTAGACTATAACTACCTTTTCAAAAACTTCCCCTATGACCGCCACATGCCTGTCTGCCAAGCCTGCTGCCTTACTTATTATAAACATTTCCTTTTAAAATAAGGGACATATTGCTAAGGTAACTGAGCTGAGTATTTCAAAATTCATTGAACCTCGGTAGAATATAGACTGATCACCTATATTCTACCAGGGATAGTGGGACATAGCCTGATCACCTATGTCCGACTCAGAGGTGAATTTTGCGATACTGAGAATAGTTGTAATATAATTATGTCCATAATGTTTTCTACTTGATTTCTAAGAGTTTCAAATATTTCTGTGTGGGTACATAATCATGGCATGACATTCACATCTACACACAACACAATGGCATCATAATACTTTTTCTCTTAACTGGAATACTCTTTTATCATAATCTGGTTGCGTTACAGTCACCTCCACCTCAAATCCTACACACAATCGACGTTGCACCTTCCAAGTTAAGTACTAAGTAAACTACTTAAACAACCAACTGATTGCTAGTAGCAATCAACACCTTTATTCATGGTCGTACTCTGAACGTGTCAAACTCCCAATTCAGAAGAGATGTTATGCCCAACAGAAACCTTAAGAACTTAAGGAGCAACCTAGACCACTATATTTGGAACAGACACCTAATCCTTCATGTATCCCTCGATAATACCAGTTTTCTACCTTACTACCCTCTTATAAAATAATAAACTGTGTCGCTATTAACATACAAACTATTTTTAATTGTTTTACAAATCATTTTGCGGTCATCCTACAAAATATTTTACTGCGATTTCATGAAATCATGATTTTGACCCCTGCTACTATTTTATAAACAATAAATTGTTTTCTACTATCCTATAAACTGTTTTACGAATCATCTTTACAACTATTTTATCATGATGTAATAAACCGATTCATTATCTTACTACCATTCTATAAAACAACAAATAGTTTCGCTAGAATTTTGTAAACAATATTACAATTATCCTACAAGTCTTACTACACTTTACAAACTATCTTACTCCCTTATGAACTGCTTTGCTACTAAATCACGAAACTAAACTACAATTTTGCTGCAATTTTACAAATAATGAATTGTCTTTCTATTACTCTATAAACTATTGTCCAACCTGTTCTATAAACTATTTTGCAATCACCATGTGAACTATTTGCCCAATTGAAAAGCACTTTATGTTACTACCTCTTGGTATTGTTAAAGTAAATTGAATACTTATGTGTATGAAAATTCGCTTGATATTAAATATTGAACCCCACTCAGGCTTGACAGCTAGACTCCGTCATTAAGCACCTGAAAGTTGTTGAAACGAACATACCTGACTACACATTTTTCCTTGACATATTTATTTATTTTTTTTAGAACTTTCCTTTTGGAAATGCGTTTATAGAAATCACAAAACTCGTAATGGTATTTTCCCGAGATACTCATTTTGATATGCCAAAATTTCTCTCATTAAACTTTATTGAGACTTGTATATTAAAGGGGTGACTAAATGTTAACTTTTGAGACATGGTTTTACCCACACCATGTTTAAAGACTGTTTTACAGAAATTGAGTCTTTTAAAGTCGTATCAATTTACCTAACTGCAAATTTTCAGCAAAGAACCAAAACCTATCCCTATCGACAAAGTTCATAGAAAACTCGCAAAGGTCCTAAATTCACGTGGGGAACGTGAAGAGGAATTATTGTGCGTATATACTATCTCTTTTCGACCGTAATGGGTAACTTGAATTGAATCGCGAGGACGCGATTCCGTTTAAGGAGGTGTGACTGTAACCACCCGCAATTTTTCAGACTATTACTTTAGTAGTGGAATATTTTGTTTTTATCAGAAAATGTGAATTATTTTTATTTTTTTTAGGTTTACTACTGATTAAAAATTTAAAAATGAGAAGATATCTCGTTTTCCTGAAAAATGACACTGCACGCGTACCGACACCGACTTAGTAAATGCATAAACTTAATAATTAAAATCCAGAGTCGACAAATGTGTTTCTATATTACTCCTATAAACACCTTCTCAGAAATTATATTTTTTTCTGCGATCACGCCAAACCAAGGATACCACGTTTATACCAGAGCTCAACGGGACACGGGGTACACGCGATACCCTCTTTGGTAATAGATACCAACCTAATAATACAAATGTATAAATGAAATGAAAGGAAAAAAAATATGAATGAAACGTTACACATGGATAATCACTCTCACACACATCTCTAAATATTCACATATCTCCAAAACGTGTTTCACTCTCTCTCACGTGAAAACACATACACACCTTTTCTTTTTCTTGTAAACAAAAACCAGATCTAGAGAACTCTATGATCTATGAAACTCAAAAATTATAATAATAAAAGGGTGTGAATCGATTTCCATGTCTCTCGAATAACGTCCCAATGAAACCCCTTCACGCAAAGGAGTCGGCTGGGCACTGTTTGCTTTCTATCCTTCCCAAGTCGAGTCACAAGGTTTTCTAAGAAGGAGCAAAGAGTTGGAATTTATCCCCTTTTGGTTAGAAACGATTATCGATATTCAAAAGGTAGGATTAGGGTTTCTATTTTCTTTCATTTTTATTTCCCAATCGAATCATAGTGCACCACATCTTCTTCCTTGGTGTGGTTGCTGCTTGGATTTGGATTGGTCTCTTGTTTCAATTTCTCTTCAAGTATTGTAAGAACCCTTGTAACCTCTGTTTTAATTTATTTATTTCAAAGGTGTATATGCTTATAAAAATTTTTTTAGAAGTTATTGTTAATTGATCGAAACATGCAATTGTTAATTAGTAGTTGAATCGGTAGTGTTTATTTTCTATGTGGTCTTGAAGTTCATAAAAATCTGTTATAACAATGGTTCGATTTATACCTTTTTTTTCGAATGCGTTTATACATTTTATAAAATATTCGACTTGTGTTATTCTTGTTGCTATTGTTGTGGCTGTCGAAAATTTAGTATTTCGATTTCTGTTGAACTTAGTAAACTAAGTCACTATAAGTTTTCTAAGAGTTGGTTTATCGATTGGTTAATGAAACGGTCAAAACTTTTTATAAACTTGCAACTTGTTGTTGTTTCAAGAAAGTGTTGATGTTTTGGTCGATCTGGGTTTAGTTCAAAGCCGTGATAATATATATACATTTTCTTCATATGTCGTTGTTGTTTGTGTGGTTAAAAACCAAGTTAACCGAAAGTATTAAACCGAGTGAAACAATGAATCTGTTGTGAATCTTTCTTCTTGTTGGCTCGCGTTTTGTGCTAGTCGAAACCGCATATGTTCGATTTGGATAAAATCTTTCCCCCTTCGAATTATCGTCTAAGATAACCTGTGTTTGGGAATACTTGTGGAAATTTCTATTATCCTATTGTGATGTTGGGAGTGTCGAGAGAGGTTGGGCCAGGCCCAACTCACGACCAAAATTTTGGAACAGACCACTCGGCCCAACGTCTTAGTAGTCTAGATCCAATTGACAGTTCTTAAAGCCCACATAAAAATCGGTTGTAAATCTTTAAAATCTGTAGTTAATAAAAAGTTACAAAAGATATACTTTTAACAAAAATCGCAAAGTTAACAAAACTCACTTACGGTTTATCATTTACTCGTCCACTAGTGATAACATATTTTCCCGTCATATGCAAATTGACACAACATATTCTATAAACATATATGATCTATCAACTCTACACAACCTCGATAGCAATACTTGTCATTTTAAAACTAAAAAAAAAAAAAAAAAAAAAAAAAAAAAAAAAACAACGGTAACCACGAAATAATACACGAAAGTGTAATTTTTAGACTATTTGAAAACATATTTTAAATTGAGTTTTCTCTTATAAAGTATAATCGGACTCTTGCTTAGTTACTTATAACTAAAACTCTAATTTCAACGAGGTATAAAAATAGTTACCATTGCATATGAAGGCTACTACGAGGAATTTTATATGTAACCAACGCTTTTAGAAATAAACTTTTGTCAACTTACATTATATAAATAAAAATTTATTATTCTTTTTAATTACTTTTATATATGACACATATATGAATATACTTAATAATTACATTAGCGAGAATATTACATATTCCTAAACTTTTATTGAAGCTACTTTCTCGCACCTCGTCTTCGGCTATTATCGAACCTGAGTTATATACTCCCATGAGTCAATACTTACTCACTTATAAATTTGTTTTCAAACATAAACCCAGCCACACAAGCAACAACGACACAAACATTTTTCTTTAAACTTTTAAACTCACTTAAACATTGTTGAGTCTTAATTGGAATTGTAAACTAAAATTGCCGTGCTATTCTAGGTCGCGTGTCGGTGCCGCACACTATCACTACTTGACTTTTTACTATCATACCTGCTATTTGCTGAGGTGAGTTCATACCCCCTACTTTTACTTGTTTTTATAACCGTTTTGGGGGAGAATACATGCTCATTTTTAACCAAACTAAATGCTTGTTTATACTTAAACTCCTTACTTGCTCTTACTTGAAACATGTATTTACTTATTGCATGTTGGATTACACAAGTGCTTGAAACATATATTTGAGTTTATAGCCCCACTTTCTTATTCTTGTTTTACCAACTTTGGGGTGAGAAACATGCCAAACACTTTTATGGACCAACACTATTCTCAAAAACTATTACGTGGAATTAGCCTAAGACACTGAATCCCACATGCCCAAACTCATGAACCGTTAATTCCTGCGGGGAAGCGCGAATGCTATAAATAGATCTATTGGGGATGACACCCCCGTTCGGTTTGACCGGATAGGCAAACGCGAGCGTATAACATGTCGAAACACGAGTGTCACGGGATAGACACTTGCAAGGGCTTTATTTAACGTGCTTCTAGAGCATGCACACTGTCAAGCTTCGGTTGCATGAACTTAGTGCTGACGTAATAGACATCAATTTTGTGTGACATTATATTCGTTGTAATGGTCACATACTCTGCTCATGGTCCACACTTCAAACTTTGCTATAAGATAATCTTTATGACATTGTGAGTGACACAATGGCAGCAAAACTTTCTATTGAACTCACATTACTTTTACTCTACATTGTTATTTATACAAACTTATGAACTCACCAACCTCGTGTTGACACTTTTTAGCATGTATTTTCAGGTTTAAGGCGATAGCTAACTGTTGAAGGCTTTTGGCATGGCATGGCATGGTCATAGATGACTCTGATGTATTTGGGACCGCTTTATTTCTTTTATGGGCTTATATTTCCGCACCGTTTTTGGAATGCTGTAAACAAAATACTTTTGAATATGAATTATCTTTTAAACGGTTGAGGTAAAACCGTTCTTTGTACCTTGTGTTGTGATATCAATTTAGTAGCGCCCCAGTGACATGTATGCTTCCGCTGGACCCGATTTTGGGGATGTTACAGTATTCAAAATGGTCACTTTGCATCCAAAAGGTTTAAGGTAATGTATGTCTGGAACTTTCCCAGTGATAAGTTCATAAGGTGTCTTGACATGATGTCTAGTGATGGATACCCTGTTTAAGACATAACAAGCAGTACTTACTGCTTCAGTCCAAAACATAGTGGGTAATTTGGAGTCTGCAAGCATTGATCTTGCTGCCTCAATGAGGGTTCTATTTTTCCTTTCAGCAACCCCATTTTGTTGTGGGGTCCTTGGAGTACTATAGTCCCTTCTAATCCCCTTAGACTTACAGAATTCTATGAAAACAACATTTTTGAATTCTGTCCCATTGTCACACCTAATTCCTTTAACCTTTCTATTAAGCTGGTTTTCAATTAAAATGATGAATTCTTTCAAAATAGGAGTTGTTTCATCTTTAGTTTTAAGAAAGAATACCCAGCAAAACCTGCTAAAATCATCTGTGATAACCAGGCAGAAGTACTTGTGATCAATACTTCTGATAGGAGTTGGACCAAAGAGATCCATGTGCAGCAACTGAAGAGGTTCTGAAATGGTGCTCACAGCTTTGATGGCTTTGTAAGAGGCTCTGTGTTGCATTCCCTTGTTGCAAGCAATACAATTGTGTTCATTGGTGAAGAGTTTAGAAGGAAGACCCTGAACAAGACCAAGTTTAGACAACTTGTTGATAGTCTTGTAATTCACATGAGCCATTCTCCTATGCCACTTGGTAGATTCATCCTGGGAAGCTTTTGCCACCAAACATGTTAGATCACCTTCTGGCTTGACATTATTCAGATTGAATGTGTACAAGTTGAAGGTTCTGGGAACTCTCAGCAAAACAGTTGTGTCTTCTGGAAGTTTGAAGTCCTTGGAGAGTACAAGACACTCGTCTTCAGAGAAGAAAACCTTGTTCTTAGTGTCACAAATTTGTGATACAGAGAATAGATTAAAATGCTCCAGTTCCTTCACATAATAAACATTTTCAAAGTCTAACAAAGGTGTCTTAATAGTTCCTTTCCTAGTAATTTTGCCATCTCCACCACCAAAAGTTACAGTGCCTCCTCCTTTTATGGGCACAAAGTCATGCATCTTTTCCTTGTTCCCTGACATACTTCTAGAACAACCACTATCAACTATACCTACTTCAGTACTTTTCAAAGGATGATCCTATAACAACAACAAAAAATATACAAAAGTTAGTACACATTGGAGACTCAAGTCATTGCTGACTTGAACCTGCCTTGTGGATCATTAGTGATAGGCCATGTAGATGTTTTAGATCCACCATTGTTCTTGGGCATGTACTGCAAATTAGGTCCCTTCTTTGTCCAAGAACAACCTGCTGAGGGCTTCACAGCAGTATTCCAATACCCACCACCATAATACATTGAGTCAAAGTTATTAGGCCAATAACCATTAGAAAAGAAAGAACTAGTGGGTCGAACATAAGGTCTAGTACTAGGTTTTCTCCATGAAGAATGTGGTTCAGCAGAATTGGATTTCTGCTGATGTGGAACAAAGGAGGGTATTTCACTAACATTCTTCCACATTTGCCTAGGTTTCCTTTGACTAAAACATACACCCATTCTTTGCTCATGAAAGGTACAATCCTTAATCAAGTGATATTTACTTCCACACACAAAACACTTCTTCTTTTTAGAAGATTTATTCAAATCAAAAGAAGTTGTATAACATGAAAAAGTATTCAAACCACCATGATAAACAGAATTGTTTTTAACAGAACTAAAAGTATTATTTTGCAAAGAATTTAAAAACAAGTCTTCAGTAGAAACTGTCTTGTTATCAGCAGCAACTCTAGAAGGCTTGTGGGGAGACTTGGGTGATGTCTTTGGTATGGTCTTGGGAGTGGTCTTGGGCAGGTCAGACTTCTCACTTGAATCACAGCTGGCAAATGAGGTAGACCCTTCATCAGAAGACTTGTCACTGTCACAACAAGAGACAAAGTCAGTAGATTTAATAATAGGGTCTGGCAAGTCAGTTGACTTTTTGCCATAGAGATGGTGTGATCCATCAAAGTCAATAGGTATGGATAGGTCTATAGGCATGTGTTCCCCTCTTATAGGTCCAGGGACAACATTCATTCCCCCTTCCTTAACATATTTAACAGGTGTTTGATAAGCTAAGGCTGGTTCAGGGTAAAAAACACTAGACATATCAGGATATGTTAACTCTTCAGGGTCTATATATTTCTCATATCCTAATGCCTTTCTAGACCTAACAGATTGGCGACCATCAATTAATTTACTCAAATTAGATGCCCCTTCCTGCCATTTCATACGACCAGCTATCTCTTTATCTAATTTAGCTTGTAATTCTTGTTTTTCCTTTTCTAAGTCAGACTTCTCTTTTTCAGTACCAGTCTATCTTAGCAACTTCTAAATCACTCTCTAGGACTCTTATCTTTTCATCATATTTAACTTGATTCTTTTGAAACCAGACTTTTTGTTTCTCTAAAGTTTTTAAAGCTATTTTATAGGACTCTACTTCAATATAACATTCATTGTACTTTGGTTTCAATTCATCATATTCTTTTTTAAGTTCATTGTATCTTACACTACATCCAAACACACAGTTGTGTACCTGAGAGATTCCCATCAAGGAGACTTGCTCCTTCTTGTCCTCTGATGGTGAGTATGCCAGCAGATTCACTTGTGAAGAAGTAGAAGCTTCCTCTCCAGCAGGTTCATGTTCAGCCACAAATGAATGAACAATATCATCCAACACACTACTGGATTTTGGTTTAGGAGCAGATTGAGTATGGGTTTGAGAAGATGCTCCTGATGAATAAGAACTTGAGGCATGATGCACAGGTTTTGTAGAGGCGCCAACAAATGCAGAGTGAGTGGATGGATGAATAGGACTTCTAACATCAGGCTCAAGTGATTTAAGCCTATTGTAGAGGTCATCAAAGGACATCATGTCCAACCCACCCTTGGTCTTGAGAGCAATACAGACTTGCAACCAAGATGGCGGCAAGGATCTCAGAAACTTAGCATTGCAGTCCTCGTTGTCAGGTCTAGCCTTCAACTGATTAAGTTGACTTAAGATCCGATGAAACCTGTCATAGCATTTATGAATTCCCTCTTCTTCAGATATCTGAAACTCTTGGAACTTCTGCTTCAACATAGACTTCTGCAACCTTCTTGATTCATCATTCCCACCAAATCTAGCTTCTATTGCCATCCAAATGTCCTTGGCATACTCCATGAAGTGGAAGTCACCCATATGGTCATCAGGTATAGCTTGGAGCAGAATTGTTCTTACCTTGCTCTCCCTTTGCACAGCCAGAATCTCTTCAGCAGTTCTGGGACCTAGAATTATAACTACTCCATCAGCATCTGTAACATGCTTCTTCAGGCTATTCCCTTTTTTAACAATCTCCCACAGATTCCAATCTATGTTTGTGATCCAGTTCTGCATCTTCATGGACCACAGATGATATTCTTCAGCATTCTTCAAGTATGGAAACTTAGCGTTACTGTTGGAGAGGTTGAGTTGTTGAAGAGAAGTGGTGTTAAGATTTTGGGTTGTATCAACATCATCATCAGATCCAGGCATGTTTGTTGATTTGTTTGGATTCTTAAGGTGTAAGATTTGTGTTTCTTAGTATAACAGAGACTCTCTCGAGGCTCTGATACCACTTGTTGAACTATAAGACCTTGATAGATCTTCTTGAGAACTCTAGAATCGTTAGCTATGTTACTGTAATCAATAACACACTAATAGACAATCTCTGTAACTTGTATTTTAAAGCGGAAACAAACACAAGTGTAATACTAAGAACTCTTGATCCTCTATGGATCTTTTAATAATAATAAGTGTGTTTTTTAAAAACTTATGCAATACATAATCGTGTGTTCCTTTTATACACAAGGAACCCTAAACTATTTCCCAAGAAACGTATATTCTAAAACTTCAAAAAGATATGCATTATCACTTCCTAAATAAACTCATGCATATCCAAACTATAATACATAAAATACGGAAATACTATATCCGCAGAAACTAATAATGCTGAAACTAGTCTTCAGCAGATACACTGCTTCAGCAGGAACCAACTCTTCAGCAGTAACCTTCAGCAGAAACAGTCAGCAGAATTCTTACTTAACAGAATTCCCAACAGATTGCAAGCTTCTCGAGATCCCTCGAGAGGTAAAACATTTTGGAAGGTTGCAAAACCACGCATAAGTATTGAAAACTTGTATTTCCGAAAAATAGTGCAAATATTCAAGTTTTAGCGAGTATATATATCCAATTCCCCCATTATATCATTGTACGTCAAGGTGAGTGCGCCTATTGTGTTAAAGTTCTAATGTGTTTCAATTCGAGTGTTTAACTACATATTTAAAACTTGATATTTCATATCAATATTCCGACCCTCGTTTATTAGTTTTTGGCTTCTTTAGAGTTGAAAGTGATGCAAAAGAGAACGCACGTCTCGAAACAAAAACCAACCTAACAGTCAACTAGTCAATGAAGATAGTGTCAAGATTCCATTGCTCATCTCATTTTTACTTAAGTTTTCGTATTATATAGACCATGACCGAGTGACATTTTTCGATTCTCCAACCTTCCTTCCCTCGGAGATCATGCTTGAGCATCTATATATTTGAGAAAAGATAATGATTTTATGTTCCTTCGTAATTTATGAGAAAAGATATTGATGTTTGATCAGTGAACCAAACGGGTAAATAGAAAAGGATCCCCACTCGTCTTACCAAGAGAATTTAAGCCTTTTTGCCTATGATATACACAGCCTGACCAGCATTCTGTGACCATTTTCAGACATTTCTCTGACCTTCTCAAAATTCACGAAATTGAAAACATGATCTCTTTTAACAATAACCATATGGAGTGAAAACAAACAACTTGCTTAAACTTACCCAAATGACAAACTTTGTTCTTGCAAGATGTAGACTTAGCCCCTAACTTTTTTGGTTTGTTTATATCGGTGTCGTGATAGATATAAACCCTTTGAACTTGTCTACCAAAAGATTAAATACTACAGTTCTCGAAAAGGAAAACTGTTAAATCAAGCGGGCTCGACTTGCTTGTTTGCGAGAAGTTCCTTACCAACCCATGAGCCATCTTTGTTCTTGTATAACTCAAATGATAAACTTACGCAAAGTAATGACCATTACATAAAAAAAAGTTAGGGCTTGTTTGTTTAAATTCTACATTTAGTCATGTCCATAAATAAAAGATAACTTAATGCAGATACTCTAAATTTTATCACTTTAGATTTTCAGTTATTTTTTTTATTAAGTTATAAACAAACAACTTTTATATAACAATTTAGATTTAGTTTTTATCATATTAAGTCAATTAAGTTATTATCAAACATCACTTTAGGGGTTGTTTCCTTTTCCGTTGTTCACTATTAATGGATATAAATATGGGCCCAAAATACTTATTCTCTTAGTCGGTAGACACACATTTTTTTTTTTTTTTTTAAACGAAACTCTCCCAATTAAGGCTATGTTTGGGCCAAAGCTTTTTGTAGCTTTTTTAGGGCGATGAGCGGTGAGAATGAGTTTTTTGATTTTTAGTGTTCGTTTGGCATGAGAGCTGTGAGCTTTGTTATTTTTTAGGAAAGCTCATTTTTTCAATGCTTTTTTATGAAGCTGTACTACTTTTTACAGCTCACAGCTATTTTTGTCAAACATAACTTAAATGTCTGATGAAGACCCTCAAAGCTAACCATTTAATTTAGTAGACATCTTAGTCTATTTAGGTAACACGTCACATTTCATATTTTGACGTGTAACATTTACAGTATTATTTGGCGGTGAATAAAAAAAATAAAAAATATTATAGCCGCAGACAGAGAAATGAAGGTAAAACTGGTTGGTCATTTTCAAATCATGCTTTCCATCTGCACCACAACTTTGCACTCACTTAGTCACTTTCATATACAGTATATAATAATAACATTAATAATAATACAAATTGATAAGATCAACTCAACTACTGCTTGTGACTGGCTAACAAAAAATATATAAAAGTTAGATCGATCTAGTGCAAGCTAGTTTGAGTAGACGTACGTAGGATGGGACGAAGAAAGCTGGAAATGAAGCTGGAAATAGTGGTTACAGGATCAATAAATATGGTCATGAGTGCAGATGTAACTGTCATTTGAATATGTCAAATCAGTTACATATTCAACCAACACTCTAGCAGCAGAATCAACTTAGCACTAGCAACAGAATCATACTACAAGTAGCAGAATCATACTACTACCAGCAGAAACATACTACTAGCAGTAGTATCACTACTTAACCACTATTTCAGTTAGGGTAATCAGGGACTTAATGCGTGTACACTCCGTACCTCCAAACCCATTTCCATGTATGATTTGATCCTTCAAGTGCACTAAATTTTCCAACAGTTTTAGCGAGTATATATCTAACTCCCCCATTATATCATTGTACGTCAGGGTGAGTGCGCTTATTGTGTTAAAGTTCTAATGTGTTTCAATTCGAGTGTTTAACTACAAATTTAAAACTTGATATTTCATATCAATATTCCGACCCTCGTTTATTAGGTTTTGGCTTCTTTAGAGTTGAAAGTGATGCAAAAGAGAAGCACGTCTCAAAACAAAAACCAACCTAACAGTCAACTAGTCAATGAAGATAGCGTCAAGATTCCATTGCTCATCTCATTTTTACTTAAGTTTTCATATGATATAGACCATGATCGGGTGACATTTTTCGATTCTCCAACCTTCCTTCCCTCGGAGATCACGCTTGAGCATCTATAAACTTGAGAAAAGATAATGATGTTAGGTTCCTTCGCAATTTATGAGAAAAGATATTGATGTTTGATCAGTGAACCAAACAGGTAAATAGAAAAGGATCCCCACTCGTTTTACCAAGAGAATTTAAGCCTTTTTGCCTATGATATACGCAGCCTGACCAGTATTCCGTGACCGTTTTTAGACATTTCTCTGACCTTCTCAAAATTCACAAAATTGAAAACATGATCTCTTTTAACAATAACCATATGGAGTGAAAACAAACAACTTGCTTAAACTTACCCAAATGACAAACTTTGTTCTTGCAAGATGTAGACTTAACCCCTAACTTTTTTGGTTTGTTTATATCGGTATCGTGATAGACATAAACCCTTTGAACATGCCTACCAAAAGATTAAATACTACAGTTCTCGAAAAGGAAAACTGTTAAATCAAGCGGGCTCGACATGCTTGTTTGCGAGAAGTTCATTACCAACCCATGAGCCATCTTTGTTCTTGTATAACTCAAATGATAAACTTACGCAAAGTAATGACCATTACATAAAAAAGTTAGGGCTTGTTTGTTTAAATTCTACATTTAGTCATGTCCTTAAATAAAAGATAACATAATGCAGATACTTTCAATTTTATCACTTTATATTTTCAGTTATTTTTTTATTAAGTTATAAACAAACGAATTTTAAATAACAATCTAGATTTAGTTTTTATCATATTAAGTCAATTAAGTTATTATCAAACATCACTTTAGGGGTTGCTTCCTTTTTCGCTATTCACTCTTAATGGATATAAATATGGGCCCAAAATATTTATTCTCTTAGTCGGTAGACACACATTTTTTGTTTTTTGTTTTTTATTTTATTTATTTTATTTATTTATTTATTTTAATGAAACTCTTCCAATTAAATGTCTAATGAAGACCCTCAAAGCTAACCATTTAATTTAGTAAACACCTTAGGTAGTGTTTAATAATAACTTAAAGTGTCTTAATTGAAAAATAGGTAAGTTAATGAAGAAAACTTAACTTACCTGGTGGGTAAACTACCCAGTGATTAAAAACACAATGAATGTGGTTGTTGTATTATGTGGCATGAAAGGAATAAAAACACATTTAATTTTTTGTTCCTTCTCTCTCAATGAGTGAATGCCACCTCATTCGAGTAAACTACCCGGTGGGTTGGTGTATCCATGCCCGTAAGTTAATTAAGTCATCAAATGGATGTTTGTTTAGTGCTTAAAACTAACTTTCTAGATAAAACCAATGAGATGAGAGTCTCTAAATTAAGTCATATATTTTATCCGAATTTTACATATTTACCCTACTATTTCTTAACCTTATTTCAAATAAAAAGGTATAACAGTGTTTTTTCTAATTCAGACACTTTATTTAGCAAATAAAACAAACAATCATTTATTCATTTACAAACAGACATCATATATCTAGACAAACACTTTAATTAAACATGAATTAATTAAAAAAAACTAAACAAATAAACCCTTATTCCATTTAATTAACACGTGACATTTCACATTTTGACGTGTAACAATTACAATATTATTTGGCGGTGAATAAAAAAATATTATAGCCGCAGACTGAGAAATGAAGGTAAAACTGGTTGGTCTTTTTTAAATGATGCTTTCCATCTGCACCACACACTTAGTCACTTTCATATACAGTATATAATAATAATATTAATAATAATACAAATAGATAAGATCAACTCAACAACTGCTTGTGACTGGCTAACAAAAAATATATAAAAGTTAGATCGATCTAGAGCAAGCTAGTTTGAGTAGACGTGCGTAAGATGGGACGAAGAAAGCTGGAAATGAAGCGAATAGAAGACAAAAACAGCCGTCAAGTAACATTTTCTAAACGGAGGACAGGTTTAATGAAGAAAGCACGTCAGCTTTCAGTTCTTTGTGATGTTGATATAGCCGTCCTTGTTTTCTCCTCCAATGGCAAACTCTACCAATCCTGTAGCGGCACTACTAACAGGTACTGCTGTTCAATACTGTAGCTAGGGTTTATTTGGTGATTTTATGTGTGATACATACATCATTATCTATGATTCTATAAATTCCTTATTTCCCTACATTTGTGTATGTTTGGTAGGGTGAAATTCAAAGAAATGAAATGAAGCGCAGAAATCAAATTCACATAAATGAATTCCAAGGAAATTCAGTAAAAATTCTTGTGTTTGGTTACACCAGATAATTAACTTAAGAAATCAGTAAAAAATATTATTATTATTATTATTATTATTTTATTATTATTATTATTATTATTATTATTATTATTATTAATTATCAATTATTTATTATTTATTATTATTATTATTGTTATTATTATTATTATTATCCTCTAAAAAATTGTTTTCCAATGCAAAGAATTAGTTTCCGCTCTTAAACTAAAGGAATTCAATTCCTTGAATTTACACATAAACTAAACACTCTAAGAATTGCAAATCTTCACTTTTTTATTTCACTAGCTACCAAACAAGGGAAATGAATTCATTTCCATTTCTTTAAGCTCATTTCCCCCAACCAAACATAGAGTTAAGCTAATGCAAATTGCTTACTAGTGCGTTTTGTTTGCTGTATACAGTAAAAAGTTTACCAAATATAACAAATTACTCAGAGATGTTGATAACTTGAAGGAAGTTACACATATTATTATTATTTTATTATTATTTATTATTTATTATTTATTATTATTATTTATCAATTATTTATTATTTATTATTATTATTATTGTTATTATTATTATTATTATTATTATCCTCTAAAAAATTGTTTTCCAATGCAAAGAATTAGTTTCCACTCTTAAACTAAAGGAATTCAATTCCTTGAATTTACACATAAACTAAACACTCTAAGAATTGCAAATCTTCACTTTTTTATTTCACTAGCTACCAAACAAGGGAAATGAATTCATTTCCATTTCTTTAAACTCATTTCCCCCAACCAAACATAGAGTAAGCTAATGCAAATTGCTTACTAGTGCGTTTTGTTTGCTGTGTACAGTAAAAAGTTTACCAAATATAACAAATTAGTTAGAGATGTTGATAACTTGAAGGAAGTTACACATACATTGTACTCGAAAAACTTCTAAAATTTAGATTTTTTTAGAAAATATACATGATATCCTTGCACGCGATTTCAATACACACAGTTTGTGGTTCACTTTGAATTATATATCGACCTTATTATATGCATTGCTGCAAAGAGATAGATAATCATTTTCTTTAATCGTCTTTTGGGGGCTGGAGTAAGAAAAAGGCTGGGCAATATTATGTAAACCAACGGCCACATATGTGTACACAATCACACACGTAGGGACCAAAAATGACAACACGAAAGTAATTACTTAAGAAAATAAGGAACACAATTTTTATCGGGCCAGCCAAAAGGATAATGACTTGCATCAATAGAGATGCTAGTGGGTATCTTTTATTAATTTAATGTTAAGGTAATAACCACTTCCGACTTTACAGTCTCAATGACCTTCAGAATATGAACTAATGCATCAACATGTCACGAATTCATAATTAAATCGATATCTGGTGTAGCTTTGTTTCAAGATCAACATTCCAAGCAATCATGTTTATCCTAAAGATCTATGTATATGAGTTAGTGTGCTTAATATCTTTTGTATTTGTATTAACTATTATCTCACTGCTAATATATTGTACAAATACTCATTAACTACGCACGTTTCAGTGTGGAGCATATCCTCTCTAGGTATGAGAGAAGCTGCACAGAAGTGGGAGAGAGAACCAACAATGGAGCTGGTGGGCAGCTGGTAAGCGATAGCTTTTCAAGAGTTGGTCATTTTTAAAAACATGATACAAATGATAACCTGTACAATGAACTAAAACTTGTGAGATTTTTTAAAATCATGGCTTCAGGAGGTTTTATCACACTGCACAAAGTTCAGGACATGTAGAGAGCTTCTACAGACGGTGGATAGGTAACACAAAATCTTGAATGTCAATGCACAACATGTATACTATAGACGCATGCACGCGCGCACACACACGTACGTGTGTGTGTGTGCATGAACATATTTTAAAAACACGGTCAACTGAACATTGGAGAGCGAGATCATAATGATATGATTCGCCAAGTAGCGTGAAATCCCAAATATTTTGCACAGGCTTGTGGAGGAGAATAACATTGAGGAACTTTCTGTGGCTGATACGAGGGAATTAGAACTAGAAATTGAGGCTGCTCTTGTTCAAACACGATTGAGAAAGGTGATTGTCCGACGCTACTTATTCAATTCAGTTTCCCTGGCTGTTTCTGTTCTATTTGTTCTGAATCATCTTAGTTGTACTTATTGTGTTTATACATTTATTTATTCACTTCATTCTCTAAACTATTTTTTGATCTATGTGTCGGTGTTGGATCATCCTCACAGTACAACTTATGGTTGTACTTTTTGTGTTTGAATCTATTGTAGTTCAAGATGTTTGTTCTTTGTTATTTCTTAGTGTCAAGGGTTCGTCAATTTAGTTTAAAACTCTCGTCTTCCTGTGGATGGATGATGGGAAAGAAGAAAAAATAATGGGACCCTTACCCTTATTGATATTGACAAAATGAGGACGTGACTAGGAAGGGAGACATACAAGCATGTGATACATCGGAATAGGCGGGAATCACTTGATTGTATGATCAATGGTCCATGTTCATTTTGAAAAATGCTCTATTTGAATTAGTAAAATATCATCACGAAAAGTCTATATGTAGCTTATGTGTGATTAAGTGTGGTCTCTTTCAAGGGATTACTAGTAAACATTGTTGGATGATCTTATGAATTAAGGACAAACCAAAATTGACTCCTACACTATTAGTCTTCACTGAAACAGGAATAATCGATTATTCTTAAATTTTAAGTGGGTTAGACTTTAATATCTTTTAGTAATAATAAAGATTCTTGATTTCTTGTCAAGTACTAAAATTTTAAGTGGGTTAGACTGTAGTAAAATAGAAAAAACTGAGTCCATGTAGTAGGCCCATGGGTTACAGATTAATCGAAGTTGGCTAATGGGCCTTCAAGGTACTAAGGTTATGTTGATGTGGTTGGTAGGTCAATTTGTCTTAAGTTGGAGGAGTCTGGCATCTGCATTATTGGAGGTTGTAGGCAGGAAGTCGGTAGCAGCGTCCAAGTATATGTTTGCGACAATCAATAGCGTGAATGGTGCTAACTGCTAAGTAACCCAAATCTTCCTTTCGGTTTTAATCTAGTAGGTGTATGACACAATGCTAGCTAGGGTGGACCTAATATGCCATGTGAACACTCTTGAGACTTGATTAGTGAGTTCTAACCAAGCACATTTTGGACCGAAGCTCGCTCTTTGTGATATGTAAGTGACCAACTTCCAACTATAATGGATTTGATCAATGAATATCACTAGTAGCTAGTTTGATGCATTCACGAAGCCTAACTGACAGCTCTCATCTCTCGTCTACTAAAAGTGACTTAGTTAAGAGCAAATCATAGAACACTTGAATAGGACAACTCTTAGCTAACCGGGTTGAGTGTATGGTATTAATTGTAGGGCTATAGCATCTCCGTGGCCGCAGTATGGATGATCTCAATTGGTTTTGACCGGCCTATAATTTCTGCTCCTTATGGATGTATGGCCCTAATGAGATCAATATATTATGGTGCTAAGGTTGTAAAATCGCTAGGCGCTAGTGAAGCGGTCGGGTAGCGCGTAGCGATTAATCGGTTAGGCGGGGATTAATCGGATTGTAATTTTTATGCACAAAATTGTAATTTTAGAAATTATATTATATTATATGTATGCGATAAGCATAATGCATCAAAGTTCAAATATTTCAATTGTTCAAATATAAAAATAATACATAATACTTCAAAGTTTAAAGTCAAACATAGATATTATTCAGTTTGTTGACCATTTTTAAGCGATCTTTGACTGATTTTGTCCGATTAATCAGTTTGTGGACCGATTTTTAATCGATTTTGTTGACCGATTTTTAAGCAATTTTGTCTGATTAATCCGATTAGACCGATTTTGTCCGATTAATCGGTTTGTTGACCGATTTTTAAGCGATCTTTGACCAAAACGATTAAATAGGCCGATTATGATAAATCAATGCGCTTAGTGGGTGATCAACGATTATGCGGGGATTAATTGGCCGCGCCTGGACCGATTTTTACAATAGAGGTGCTAAGTATTATCTACCATACGTAAGGCATAATTGAACCATTTGTGTAATGAACACAACCACCTTTTTCAAAACATCCACAATACAATTTTTGCATTTGGGAGTATAATATCAAAAGCAGCCACTATAGACACAGTTAAGCCTCATCAACATGTGAATGCTTTTGTCTGATCTTTGTATATTAGTTCTACCACATAGATTCATGTGAAAGTGGATATTTCTGTCCATCTTTGGCTGACGGGGTGGGCTTACTTTTTGTGGTTGATAATTGCGTTTTCATATCTACTTGACAACAGGCCGTATGTGGTTACAATCACGGTCCTGAAATCCCTTCATCCTGTAAAGGATTCTCTGGACATCATACTATATGCGGAGCACTGTATATCTTAGGCCGGTCTAGTGCACAATCAGTTACTGGATAAGTATATAATATTATTTGTTAATCGCATTAGGCTATTTGGTTATATGTCTTCAGGTGGCTGTCTCCCTGATTCAGAATACTGAATGATTTATTTGGCAGTAATTGATTATGTTTTCCTCCCTCACATGCAACAGTGATCAGAGAATAGAATTACCTAGTGCCTTTCACCTTAGCCTTCGATATTTAAGCAGGTTCACTGCTCCCGATTAAATATCACCTTGCATTAGTTGTTCTTTAAATGAAACATCGACTATTTAGATGCTATCCTGCATTAGTTTCTTTAAATGAAACATCGACTATTTAGATGCTATCCTGCATTAGTTTGGTGATCTACAAGTGAGATCATATTAGCAACAAAATCATAGCCGGTTCTTGATTACAGTAGTAGTTAATACGTTGACTATATGTGATTTCCGTGAATGCAGACACAGTTGATGACGGATTACATGTCAACCCTCCAGGAAGAGGTATGCTTGTACTTAATTTCTATGCATAAAAAGCTCTCGTGCTACATGAAATAATTTAGGTGGTGTTTGAGATTGTTTGTTTGTTTTTTTCTTTTTTTTTTTTTTTTTTTTTTTTGGGGGGGGGGGGGGGGTAAGTACATGCAAAACTGCTAAAACATAATTAGTACTACACAAAATAGTGCTTGGATTTGCTTGTTATGTTAAACATGAAAAAAATTCAATCAAAATCATCAATAAGGTTGTAGGTTGAATATGAAGGTAGGATAGGAAATAGTTCTAATGCCATCTCATAATAAGCACCATCCTACCCGCTAATCCATGAAAAAAATTCAATCAAAATCATCAATAAGGTTGTAGGTTGAATATGAAGGTAGGATAGGAAATAGTTCTAATGCCATCTCATAATAAGCACCATCCTAACCGCTAATCAGAAACTGCTCCAAAAATATGAAGCAGTTCGGGTGAAACACAAGTGTTTTTTCTGAATAAAATAAGCAATATCCTGAACACCCCATTTGTATACATTGAGCTCTGTACTAAAATGTAACATCTAACTCCTGATCGTTTGTTGATTCCTGATTTTGGGTTTACTGGCCCTGAATCTGCTAATCCACACGATTTACTATTAGACTACTTTTGCTATAAATATAAGCTCCAAAAGGATTTGCCCAATGGAGACTAGATGCAGAAATAATTCATATATGCTGTTCTGTAAGGGTCTGCTATCCTTAAGTTATGTTAGTGTACATCAGCGGTCTGATAACTTTCTACAGTTACTTATATATGTCAACCCCACCATTGGCAAATGGTTCAAACCATGGGCTACCCGCATAGCCATGGGGGCAGCACTGTGTAAACTGCAACCTTGATATATACCACACTCCATTTGTAGCTTTTGCTGCAATGCTGTGTTGGATAAAAAACATTAGAGCATCACATAAAAAATATGAGAAAATAGAAATTTTTTATCAATTAGACATTTTTGGTCATAATTTGGAAAGGGTTGACCAAAATCACAGTGATACCAAGTTTGTTGATGAGGTATGTAGAGGCTAATTCATCTGGTTAATTGCAAGGTCATTAAGATGAGATACACTTTGGCGGTATTCGTGTGCATCAAAGACCATATACTCCCTTTATCCTGTTGAGAAGCATAGCATTATTAAAAAACGTCAAGAAGCATTATATTCATATCATAATCTTGCTCTATCGTTTGTTAACAGGAAAAGAAGTTAAGTGAAGATAAGGAAGAACTGGAAAAGCAGGTAAGTTCTTTAAATGGTTTTTGTCAAGGGTGCAGTCATATTTTATTTTAACAGTTAAGCTTAAAATTCGCCTTATCAGCTTTTTACAGCATTTCTAAGATAAAAAATATGCACTTTCCATTGCTTATTTTTAAGTGTCAGTTTTGAGTGTTTGATAGCTTGTTTATTAATAAGCAGGTTGCATAAATAAGCAATCCTGGCAACCCCCTGAAAATAAACGTATGCCGAAAACATACTCCTAAGCCATCCTTCAGAGTTACAGATTCTTTGGAAAATTTTCAAGCTGAAATCAGTCTAACTGCTTAACATGCGTAATATCATTTAAAATCTTGTAAACATAGTACAAGTAGAATTACTTTTTAGATCTTGCTTTTTTCTCTATAATTTCATTCTTGGTGATTCATTTACAAAGTTCCCTTTATCTAGCTTGTGATAACCCCAAACATATCTCATTTAAGCCATCCTTCAAATTTGCCTTTTTTTTATTAGTAGATTTAAAAAACCAAAATCAATTTAAATGCTAAATCCTACTACTAACCATATTCAATATCATTTATAACATTGAAAACATAGAAAATATAGCATTATGTTTTTGATCTTGCTTCCCTGTTTATTTATATGCTCATCTCTTTTTGGTTATTCGTTTTTAAGTTTCCTTTGATGTATATAAGAGGATTGTCCAAAGTAGTTTAGATCTTGCTTTCATGTATAAGTTGCCTTTACAAGTATTTTGCAGTTCTGATATATAAGTTGCCTGAACTAGCTTAGAACTCTAGATCTAAGCTTTTTATAAAGTATATATATAGTTCAAAACTGAAGGTAATAACGAAACATTAGCCAAGTACAAAAATGAGTTAGATGTATGTACTTACAGGTTGCATCAGCAAAGCAGCTGCAGAAAGATGGTGGTTGTGGAGGTCTCAACGACCTTGCAAACAAATTCACCCCAACATCTCTACCTTAAAAATCAGATCCTTGTTACAAGAAACTGAAGCTACTAAGCCAATAAAACTAGTACAAGATACTGGTTTGTGTTTTATGCAGATGATATCCTTTGTGTTTGTGTGTGTTTTATGGGTTATTTATGTCGACGGGTGACAATAGTTTAATAAAAATGTATGCTGTAAATAGTGTAATAATAATATTCTTCACAGCTAACAGTCGTGTGACTTACAATATTTACTATAGACAAAGTTGATTATGTGTCATTACTTAAACTATAGCTGTTGGGCGGTGACTTTTATTTTAGTTGCATGATTATGACTTTATTTGAAGGTTACGTACACGACACTTTTCTTAGCAGATATTTATTTTCTGTTAATTTTGTAGTTATTATGTGGACGTGTATTTTTGCAACCTTTATGAACGCTTATATTGTAGCTTACATCTCAACTACGCATACTCCGCAGTAAAAAACCAATTTCGTTCTTGTTGAAAAGTTCTATACATCTGCCCTTTCTCAACGCATTTTCAGTACTTCAAGGACTGATTGAAAAGTTCTATACATCTGCCCTTTCTCAACGCATTTTCAGTACATCAACGACTGAATGACGAAGAGTGCATGAAGGCCAAAGTTATCATAAATTCGCTTTACAAACACTGCATTACGCCCAAGTCAATAAACGCATAAACATATGTCACTGTAAGTGTATATATGTTTATGGAAGTGATACTTACACCACACTTTTTGATGCACACACCGTACTTATGCATATACAATGTTGTAACTTGTGCATTAATGATGCGATATTGAGTGATGTTGGAATCTATAATTTAGAAACACTTCACTTTACAAACATAAGCGTGAAACCATATCAAACCACTATATTTATATGATGCATTATTACTTTCTTATAAAATTTTTCACCTAATTTGTAATGAAAATAGAAAAAAATAAAACTTCACTCTTAAGAATTCTTGAGTAGTGAAAAAACTTTTGAGTAGAAAAGTTGGGTAATAGAGTAGGGCGAAGAGAAGTTTCGTGCCGAACCACTATAAATTGCCGTATCTAGTTTGATCTCTTATTTCCTTATTCTCTTGCATTGTGTTGATAATTTTTCTTTCAACCTCCCTATTATTATTGTTTTAAAATTATTATTATTGTCACGTATCATATTACATATACTTAATTGGTTATTTTATAAAAGAAATTAAGCTTTTTAAAAGCAACGTATTCACCCCTTTTTACACTTCACATATCTTATTCATATCGTGCTTAAATGTGTAGCCTAGTAGTGATTTCATTCATGAATGGTTCGGTGCAAAACTATGATTTCATTCATGAATGGTTCAGTACTTATAACCTTACAATGATAATACTTAACCTAACAATGAGCCGCTGATCATCCGGAGGTATCCAAAAGAGTAAAGTACTCGTTAATTGCAAAAATCCAAAGTCCAACCTCATAGCACGCAGTATTGTTGACAACTGATCTCCACCTCCATGTCTCGCGAACTTTGCAGCCTGCAACTCGGATGTTAAAGCCACAATTTGTTCATCCATCCGTGCATTCAACGCATCGGACTGCTCTTTCAAGAGCAAACGAACCATTTGTTCATTCATGAAAATGAAAGCACCTATTGACACGACCATTTACGGATGGTATCGAGATAGGGCAGCACTTTTAACGGGTGATAGCTCCTTAAGAAAAATAGAAAAGAGAAAAGAATTTTGTTTGACGTAAAACTATGATTTCATTCATGAATGGTTCGGTACTTATAATCTTACGATGATAACACTTCCTAACAATGACAATGGGCTTAGCTCATGACAAACACGACCTAACAATTAAGATAAATAAAGATAACTTAGCACACAACATAATCTTTATGCCAACCGGTCTGGACACGACTCTCTTAGGTCGACCCTTTTCTTCTGGTCCCTTTCCTTCTAGATCGATTGTAACAAAGCCATTGGCAAATTTCATTGCTATTTTATTTACCAATGTAAATGGGATGTTGATAATTTTTTTACAACGAATTGAATATTGAAACTTGATGGTAAGTAGAGCGGTAATTTTTCCCTTCAACGGTTATGAAAAAAATTACCTTTTGGCGCGGTTATTTAAAAACTGTTTAAAAAAACGTATTTGGTACGATTTGTAAATAAACCCTACTAAATAACTTTTGTTTGGTACGGTTTTGTAAACAACCGTACCAAAAAACAAAACCACATCAAAACCGTGCTTAATAAAGGTTTTTAGGTACGGTTTTTTTAGAAACCGCGTCAAATGACTTATTTTTTGGATTTTGGTACAGTTTCTTCTATAATCGTATTAAAATAGCGTACCAAAAAATGTTTTATTAAGTAGTGGAAAGCACATTCCTTTCTATTTTTTCTTTTTGGGTGTTTATAGATTAATTTCATTAAAAATCTTGCCGACCATTTTTTTTTTAACTAATGCCGACCATTTATTGAAACTGATGAAAGGCTATGTACTACGTGTCAAACTGTCATTCGTTTACTGAGCCACCAAATCTTTCGTGGGAGTGTCGTGTTTAGTGTTACATCTTCATATTCTCTTACTTGGAATGAATATTACTAGTAGTACAAATTTTAGAAAAATGTTAATTAATTATTGAGTTAATTACATGTTTCATTCATGTGGCTTACACAAATTCATATCTTTCGTCATTTTATCAAACTTCTTGCACGTTTTGTCCATGTGGTTGCAAAATCTTGCAGCATTCATTCTTTTTGTCAACGCCGGTTAGTTTTTAGGAGTTTCTCCCTTAAATGTACTATAAAATATGAGGGTATATCAGTCATTTACCATCCCATTTAACATATTTAACTGCGTTACGAGTCTGGTGTTGGTCCATATGGTATTCTCATTCACTCATCTCATTGTCACACTCATCTACACACAGTAACTTACTTTACCAAAACCTATAAAAAATAATAATAAATAAATAAATAAATGGGGTTGTCATAAAAGAACTTAATGAAAGTACACCTCCATCACCTACTAAAAGTGGTGAATGTCTTGAGGTAACTGAGCTACCAAAGGAAGTAACTAATAAAGTTTGACTATTCGCTAGTTCTATGATTTTGCAGGCTAAGAAAAGACTTAAAAAAGTTGATGTGCGTACTAGTAAAAGTCCATTCAATTCCAAGGAGGGTGTTGTTCGGGCAACCCACCATTCTTAAAATATGTTGATATATTAGTACATAACTGGTTGAAGAGGAGGAAAATATTAAGGGCAAGATTGGTAAAGGAAAAAGTAGTAATTAAGGGGAAGGAACCCATGGTTGAATAATGTACAAATGACAATGAGTCATTTGTAGAGGCAACTGATGTAACAAAGACCAATGGGCTTGTGGTCCACTGGGCATGTCTTATTCAGTTAAGCGTGTCTAGTGGAGAGTAGTACCGGTTTGGGTGACCAAACCGGGAAGTCCTCCCTTGTGGACCACTGCCCTGTCGGTACGATTTCAAAGTCCTTCAATGAAGGTTTCAACCCACAAGGGTTCGAATCTGGAGAAGGCAGGGTTTACTTCAATTTAAGTGTTGTTGAAGGTTTTCCCCCCATCGGGTTTCAAATTAGACTTGAATTTCCCCAATGAAAGTCAATTTTCAAAAAAAAAAAAACTGATGTAACAAAGGAAACTGTAGATGAATCGTTAAAGAACTTCAATCATTAAATAAATAAATAAATAAGTCAAAAAGTGTTACGTTTTTATAGGGTCGTTTAAACCCTAAGTCGTGATTATTTGATCAAATATTGCCTCAAATCGTTTCTTCTGTCATTTTAGGTACTTTGGAGAAGAAATCTGGAAAATGAAGCATTTTGGATGTTTTTTGAGCGAAAAGTGAAGAAAACGACAAAGTCTCCAAATCAAGCTGGGAACAGTACCTAACGGCGTCACGTTCTATAGGTGATGGCGTCATGTGTTGGCAAAGAGGTAGCTATGAAGATTACACGAGACGCGCCAGAAGGTTTTTTGGATTTAAAGAGTGACGGCGCACCCTTTGTGACGCCTAGGCCGTCACGTGTACAATCTATAAGGTGACGGCCAGTAAAGAATATAAGGTGACGGCGTCAGATCTGGATCTAGGTAATCAGAGGAAAGCCTTGGCGGCGAGTTGACGGCATCACATGTATAACGTGACGCCGTCAGAATGTAATCTCTATATATAGTTTTCTAATTTTCATTCATTATGGAGAAAACTTTTAGAGGAACTTCACCATAAACCCTAGGATGAATTTTAGCCTTTTTGTAAGGGTTTCAAACCCTTCTTTCATCCATGATTAATTAAAGATAAGTCTTCCAATAATCATTCAATATGTCCATGTGTTGTTTGATTCTATCTTATGCTTGTCTTTACATTGACATGCTAGGCTAGGTTTATTTGTGTTTGCTTAGATGTAATGAAACCTAGCTATTGATTATTGATTAATTGTTTGTTATTAATTATTGTTGGATGAATGATTTCGATGTTAGGCTTAAGAAAACTGGCTAATCTCCAATTGGTAACATGTTTGAATGTCTTAAGAAACATGAATCAGATGTGTACTACGATTTTAATGGTTATATTTAATGCATAAGTGACTACTAAGGAGGCCATGTTAGGAGCTAGTTGTCGGCTCGACATAGGAAGAGGTAGAAGCTTATAGAGTTGGAAAAATCATACACGGCCCCACGAATGGTATTAAGGAATATAACCCGTCATCCACGCAATTGTAACAAACTAATCAATTAATGAAAGATAGCTAGGGTGTAGTAAAATCTAAGTAAACATGTTTCTCTCCATATAAGGTTTTTCTCACATTTTATTTTCTTGTTATTTTATTTTTATTGCATTTGTAGTTATTTGGGTTAGTTGACTAGTAACTAATTCCGCCCACTTTTCCAATACTCGAGATTTTTACGTGCTTTCCATAAACCATAAAAATACAAAAAGAATCATCCCTCACCTCTAGACCGAGTTAGATTAAGTTTCAATCATAACGAACACTATTCCCCAAGTAGAACGATCAATCCCCCGGTACTTGCCACTATACTATACTACATGGTGGGGATTGCAAGCTTCTCGAGATCCCTCGAGAGGTAAAACCTTTTGCAAAGTTGCAAAACCACGTATCAAGTTTTTGGCGTTGCTGGAGAATAGTTATTGTTTAGGTTGAATTTTATTTTTATTAGGTCTACTCATTAGATTCCTATCTGGTGAGATTTTTATTTTATTTTTATAGGTTTTCTTGTAGTCTATCTTTTTCTTTGTGCCTTTTTTAGTAAATTAACTTCATTGACTATTCCATAGGCCATTATGGAGAACGCGAATCCACCAAACCCAATACTAGAGTTTTACATGAAGAAATATAATTATACTAATTTGGATATATCAAGATGGATTGAAATAAGTAGGACAGGATCTCGCTTTGATTTTAGTGAGTACCTTGAGAAAAGAGACCAAGCGCATAAAACTTTTCAAAAAATCACCTGAGGAGCTCCATTAAACCCTCAAAATACCTCATTTAGTGAAACCTACGCACCATATAAGCCTTTACCTAGGATAGGTGTCAAACCGCCTAGGTGCATGCTTGGATTAGATTTCACTAAGACATATGATGAACATGAGGAATCCTTTAGGCAAAAAGAACATAGTGATCAAGTTATTGAGAATGATTCTTATGAATCGGACCAAGAATTTGAGATGAATAGAAAAGGATTTGAGATACCTAGGTGCATGTTGGGGATTAACTTCAGCAAAATACATAATAAGCACATAGGTGATCTAGATGTGATGGAGGATAAGGCGAAAAATCCAAGTCCACTAAGTACTCCACAAGTCCCACCATCATTAGAGGCATACACACCGCCCGTGACTTACCCGAAAGAAGTAGAAGAGACTATAGGAACCCCAATAGAGGTAGAGCCCTTGGACCAAACACAACTAGATGAAATAGGTTTGAATACTTGTAGTCACAAACTTTCTCTTAGTTTTAAGAAAGTTCCTAGTTTTAATGAACCAGAGCCTCAACCAAATCCGTTACCTAATCTTCCATCCTTGGATGAAAATTTAGGAATTGAAAAAGGTCCCAATCCACCCATCAAACCATATAGTCCTGGTAGTTTTACGTTGAAGGTAGTAGACTCTAAGCCTTGTAGAGAGGAAGCTGACATAGGAGTGAACCATGACCTTACATACTTACATCACCCATTCATGATTGATCACAAGAAACATTATGGGTTTAAACCGAGTTTATTAGGTCAAGATGGATTCCCAACTAGGAGTCTCTCAAAGTTGATAGAAGATGATCCCTTTTTAGGAGAAAACTTTAACTCACCCATTGACAAAAGTGAACTAGGTAAGGTTATGATGAAAGGAGCACACCCCTTTGAGCATATAATTCATCCACCACTCTTTCCTCACGAGGCATACTTCCACCGAGATAGTGTGTATCGCTACTATCACCCGCACATAATCCTAAGTGTAGGAAAACCTCCCTTGTTTCCGTTAAATAAGGGTAGAGTCAGGCTCGTGACTCGAACAAAAACAAGCGCTTCTTGGGAGGCAACCCAAACTTTATTTGTTTGTTTGTTTATTTGATTTTATTTGCTTCCATATGTATGTTTTGTTTTTATTTCTTATTGTTCATGTGTCAAACATTTTGTGAAAATGCTTTATTTTCTTTTTAACTTCATCTTAATTACATATAAAGATATTTTGCAAAAGATAAGTGTAAGGGAAATCCAAATTTGTTTTCAAAGAACGAATTGAACATGAACGATAACAATAAGATATAAACATACACGTTAGTATTTGTTTGAGTCAAATGCTTGTATCGAGTCATAATGATATTTTGCAGGAATTCCAGGAATTAAGGCATAGGTTTTTCTAGAAATTTTCCAGAAACTCAACATAAAATTTCTGTCAGATCAATTCTGACGGCGTCAGCAATTAAAACCTGACGACGTCAGGTACAAATTTTCTGGAAAAATTTGCAAGTTTTGTTTTTCTGAAGGAATTGTAAAGTTTTTTTAAATCTTTAACTTATAAACTCCGGGAATCTGCAAACATTCATTCTACAAGCATTATATCTTTATTTTCTGTGGAAAACTAGAAGGGGGGTTGAATAGTTTACCGTTTAAAATCTTTTTAACTTGTTTAGTTAGCTTTGAAACTTTCCGTTTGATCAAAGATATATACACAAACACAATATATAACATGCAAGTAAATGAAAGAAACGATCAAACCACAACATGAGTATTTATCGTGGTTCGGCTACAAGGACTCTTTTTCCTTGCCCTACGTCCACGCCCCGAGTATCCAACTCGAGAGTTTCTTTCACTAGTCAACAAGCTCCTTTCACCGGCGGAGAAAACCTTACACGTCGCTTATACTTTTACCGACACTAAGCTAGATGTCGAGTTTTTTACCAAGGGTACAACCACTCCCGTTAGTTCTTTTACAAGGGTACAACTACTCCCGATACACTTTGTATTTTGAGGACTAAAATACTAACCGATCACTACTGAAAATACACAATCAAATGAAGTGTAAACTACACAAGTCTACACAATGCTAAGCTAACAAGTCTTGCAACGTTGTGTTGAATACTTGTTACTTTTAATGAGCTCGTGAATCTCTTTGCTACAAAAAGAAACTTCACATATGAAATGTTAAAGGGTTTGATGAAAGAATGAATGTGTGTGTGTAAAAAATGATGTAGAGTGATAAGCCAAAAATCAACTTGTGGCTTGGTATTTATAGCAAAGCCTTCTGCAGGCCTGGCGGAACCCTCAGATGGGTTCCGCCCGTGTACCCCCAGGGTTCCGTCGGGCTTGCAGTTGGTTTTGCAATAGATCTTGCAAACCAAACAAAGTCACATCTCATTACACCTTGCAAACCAAACAATGTCACATCTCATAATATCAAGTCAAACACTAAACTTGCAAGCAACCACTTAGTAAGTCAAACACATTTCTTTCCATAAATGTATATTGACAAAACTTGCCATAAATGTGATGTGACAATTCTATTTTAAGAAATAAAAAGTGTTGTGTTTTATGAAATGTAAAATGTAGCAAAAGTCTAGTTTATGCAAGTCTTTAAAACTAAGATTATGTTTTACTTAGAAACTAAACTTTACATTTTGTCGTTAACAAAACTTAGCGAAGATCGTAAAATATAAATAACATTTTTAGGCAATATTTGTATTAACAATCTCCCCCTTTTTGTTGATGACAAAACATAAACTTTGTTTTTAAGTAACTCACAAAATCTTGGTGTTTAAGACTTAAAAAAAATTATATTAAGCTTGTTTTACTTAAGTGATGAAAATCATATTAAGTTTTGAAGGTTTAATATATTTCTCCCCCTTTTTGTAGAAACAAAAAGTAGAGTAGCGAAGCGGAAAAATGCACTTGCTCCCCCTTGCTTGTTACTCCCCCTAAAAGGAGTGCCAAGATGGGAAACATGGATTTTGGATCCTACAAAAAAAATGGTTAGTTGGTGATATATATAGTCAAGCTTGTAGTTACCACACACATTGCAACCACAATGACAACACAAAAATGATCAACCAACAATGCACGAAAGTAAGTAGAAAGAAATATCATTCCAAGTAAAATTTTGACTTTGAAAAGTCAAAAGACAAGAAATGTGAAATATTCTTCTACTTCTAAACAAAAACTAAAAAATAACCAAGAAAGAAAAATAAAATCCTATTTTCCTAAACGGGGCAAACGGCCTCCAAAGTTTGTCTAGGATTTGTTTGGGTGGGAAAGAGCATCCAAACGTTCTATGACGTGTTGGAATGCAAACCGGGTTTCATCTTGGAATTGATGAAGCGACGTTTTGATGCTTGCACCCACTTGGTCACAATTTGAGCAAACATGGGGATGAGTGGGTGGAAATGGGTTGGTTTGGGTTTCTTGGTTTGATGGTTGGTTGGTTTTTGGTTCTTGGGTGGAGGATGGATTTGGTATTGAGTCAAGCAAGGTGGTTTGAAATTCCATTGCTTGATGAAGGTGGTTCTCAACCATGCTTTGGATTTTCTCATATGAGGGGAAGAAAGACTCAAAGGTTTGGGCTTGAGAATGTGGTAGAGTTGGGTGATCATGATTTTCAAAGTTTGGTTCTCCATAAAGAGGACCATGGATGTCATGGTAGATAGGGTGAAACAACAATGGTTTGGGTTGATGGTACACTTGTTGTGGTGGTTGGGTGTGGTTAAAATGCTCATTTTGGTCTAGAATTGACCTTGGTGATTCATTTGCAAAAGGTGGTGGTTGTGTAGGTCTTGGTGGAAGATCATTTAGAACTTGGACAAAAGGGTGTGGTGATGTGGGAGGAGACCCAAATAACTCCATAGGTTCAATTTTGGGTAATAGTGATGGTGATGGAGTTTTGGATGGTTGGGTTGGAGCACTTGGTGGAGTTGGGTCAATGGGTGATTTAGTAGGTGGTGGAGTGAGCTCATTGGGTTCATTGGGTGATGGTGATGGAGATGCAAGGTTCAAAAAGTGTTCATTTTTGATAGGTGAGGTGAATTCATCCGAAGATGAGGAGCTTAGGTTGATGGGTTGATTAGACCATAGTGGTTTTACACTTATCCGGGCGGTTTTCCGGATGGGTCGTGATGGTTGTGAGGTGATTGTTGACTTAGTCATGGTTAAAGATGGTTTAGAAGTTCAGAAATTGTGATGAAGAAGGTGTGATTTGATAGTGTTTAGGATGGTTTAATTTATAGTGATGAAGGATTGTGGAAAGGAGTATTTGGATTTGATGTTAGTCCATACAAAAATGGAGGTTCCTAATGATTTGGAAAACTAATTGTGGGTTGTCATATCATGGAAGTCAATCCAATGAAAATGGTGAAGTGAGAAGACAAGGTTTGCACTAAATGCTTAGTGGTTTTAGTAAATTTGTTGAAGTAAAAATCTCAGGGATTTGAAGGATCCTTTAGAAGGGTTCCTCCCTTTATGTATGAAGGGTCCTTGGGGTGGTTATGGCTATTTTTGAATTTTGGCGGGAAATGGTTTTGGTTGAGTTATAAGGAATAAGAAGTACCCTATTGTGCTAAACACATTGCAGGAAATGGGTTTGTATCTAAAAGGATTTGATTTAGGTGTTTGGATGTTCAGATGTTGAAAACAAAAACAAAAATTCTGCAGGCAACTGGCGGAACCCTCAGAATACACAGGCGGAACCAATTTGAGGGTACCGCCTGGTCCGTTGGGCCATTTATGGGATTCCCAGAAAATACACTGGCGGAACCCAATTTTGGGTACCGCCGGATCCGCAAGTGCTGAAAAAAGTGGCAGTCCGCGATTTTGACCCGCGAGACGATTTTCAAAATTTTCGAAAACTCCTAAAATCAAAAAGATAATGCAGTTCTGGTTAGGCAATGCAAAAAGTAGACACGTAAACACAAATATCATATGATTTTGACCTTGAGGTCGAGAATTTCATTATACTTAGTGAAAATATCATAAGCATGAAAATTTGACAACTTGCCAAAAGTTGTCTTCCTGCATCAAAGTTAGATAAAACATGTTCCAAATAGTATCAAACATTGTACCAACCTACAAGTACATCACAAGCATTGTTTAAACAACCAAATTAGTTCAAATAGCACCTAGTGCCAAACACTCTTACACACCCGCTCTCATTGACGGTCAATCTTGTTCTTGAGCTTTCCAAGGAACCTTCCAAGATTCTTAAACATCCCCTTTGTTTGCTTGAACTCCGCCGACTGTAACAACCCGCATTTTCAGGACATTTCTCCTATTCACTATTCATCAGTTACTATTCATCATTTACTACTCACCGGTCACTATTCATCATTTTACTATTCATCGTTTTCGGAGTCAGTTTGTGATTCCGAGAAGTGTTTCAAAATTTTACTTTTCATATGACACTATTCATTTCCGGAAGGAAATCACTATTCACGATTGCCGTTCATTTCATCGTAAACTGAGTTTACGAGTCTTCAAATTCGCGTAACCAGTGTGGATTCGCTGTGAATTCATGCATCATTCATTAATGACACGTCATATAGACTGGAGTAGTCTACATATCCTCGGTTACATCATCATCACATTTTAGGCCCTACACGGATATGCATTATTTCTATATACGTATGCTTAATTTGTAATTAACGTTACCACTCAGTTTTTACTACGAACGTATACCCAATACTCCCGACTACGATCCTAACATATTTTCATACTTATTATAATGATATAAAAATTATATTATTAATTTACCCGGTGTTTTCAAATCAATTACTATATTTCACGGTCGGAGCTTATAACTCTGTCGGTTTGCGAAATTTCAACCCGATAATTATTTTAACACCCGATTATCATCAGGAATATTATTTTACAACTTTTACAACTTCGTCATATTTTATTTTAACTCGTTGCGATTTATTTTTAGTTAACTCGGTACCCGATAACACCCAAAATATACACAAAATACACTAACTCATCAACAACTAGACAAGAACATTAAATGGCACAATTTCTTCCTTCATTTTCCCATTTACACGCCAACATGCCCCCTAAGTCAAAGATTTCTTAATTACTTGCACATGTTTTGCATCCAACAAATATCTACCCAAGTATACATTTCATTTCTTTCATTTTATACTTCAAGTAACTACCAAAAAGCTCTCATTTCTTCCTTTCTTCTTCATATTTTCGGCCAAGAAATGAAACCAAGAAGAAACCATAAACTTTTCAAGATCCAAGTGTTTATAAAGTTCTAATCATGATCTAGTTGGGGTTTTGTGGTAAAAACCCTAGGTTATTATACATAGTCATCTTCAAATCACTCCAATATTTCAAGTAAGCTTCAAAAACACTTTTGATCTTTTCATACTTTCATTTACTTTATATTTTTATGTATTTTCAAGATATATTGGTAAAACATGCAAATATACTATGATCCATACCACTTATTGTTTATTTTTGTTTATAAACATAGATCTACAATTTTTACTAGCAATCTCATTAGATCCACTAAGATTGGTGATGTCTAGGAACCCATGACACCCTAAGAAGGTGTATGGTAGGATTGGGTATTTCTAGAGTTGATTTGAAGTAGATTGGTTAAGTCTTGAACAAGTTACAAACTAGAAAAGTTGATTTTTACAACTATATAAAAGCTACTGTCCATTTTTGTAAAACGTGGGAAACTCAGGGTCTAGGGTGTAACTTTGGACCAAAGATTTAGAAAATACATTCCGAGACGAAACTATGGCCGAAAACAGGGATAAAAACGAGTTAATAACGAAGGAGATATGTTTTTCCGAATATTAACAACGAAAAATACTTTCAAATATAGGTTCTGTCCCAAATCGCCAATTTCAGAAAACTCAGGGGTTTCCAGGTAACATTGGGTTAGATATTCAGAAAATACTTTCAAAAACGAAACCGTGGCCGCTTGAATCACTAAAATCCGAGTTACGACGAAAAAGATATGCTATTTTCAATTTTGACGACGAAAACTATTTTCTGAAAAATAGCTTGCTGTTGAACAGTTTTCATGGACTGTTTCGAGACGTAAAACTTGATCTAGCCGTCCCGACTTATCAAAAATATATTAGTATGTTGTCCCACGATTCCGGGGATATAAAGAACGTAGAAAACGAGCTTATGACGAAAAAGATACAAGCGTTTGAACTTAGACGATTTTTACAAATTTCCATCAGCTTTTCTATTATTATTTTGCCGCAAAACTGTCTTTGCGAGACACCACTTTCTTGGCTGTTTTTCTTCATGATCGGATCAATTTGAGTCCGAGCCGTAGTTTTATGAAATCAAGATCTTCCAACAAGCTTTTCAAATCAATTGGCCGTTCGTCGAATAGACTTATAACGAATAAACTACGACCTCATCTATATACCCGATAAACTATATATATTTTGACAGCTTTTACTATAATGAAATTTTCTAAGTATTGAACATAATACTTTCAAGTAACAACAATAAGAGTCGATTTTCTCATCGATCGAGACCCGTATCGCCAAAAGTTAAATGACACGACTTCAAGATATTGTTACAAGGTTTTCAAAAACGCCGAGTTTCATCACTAACCCTTAACGTACAACATTTCGCGACTTGTTTTGCGAGGCCATTTTGGGCATATTTTCAAGTAATGAAAATGTTATTTTTGCGACAAAAACCTTATATTTGCCGATAGAACACCAAACAAGGATCGTGGAGTACCGTTTCAACCTATTTCCATGAAAAGTGGTTATTAACCTAACGAGACGTCAAAAACGTATTTGTCGACGATAAACGTTATTTTCAAAACTAATGAGTGGTATCGATAACATACGTATTTGCATGTGTAGCGTCATTTCATTTCTTACATTAGATCATATCATTCATATTAGGTTGCGGTTAGAGATCGTGCCTCATTTCTGAGTATTCATTGTTGTCATCGTAGCTATCGCACCAGGTGAGTTCATAACCCCTACTTTTACTTGTTTCACAACTGTTTTGGGGGAAGATACATGCTCCTTACTATTTAGATTTAATGCTTGTTTTACTTGAACGCGATTCATTTTCTCAACATTTACTGGATGGTTGAAACACTTGATTTATTTCTTGAATATATTATGAATTACTTATTCCATCCTTGATTACTTTCTTATGAACACAAGTTCTTGCTTTTGCGGAAATAAATATAAAAATGTTACTTTGCCTGAGTTACCTATTACTGCCACTGAAGTCCCTTTTATCATGAACCGTTAATTACATGCGTGTGAGCGCGAATGCTGTGGATAGATCTATTTGGGTTGACACCCCGTCCGAGTTGGTCGCGCCAACCTGTCAAACGGACGCATATCATTCGGATTACTTCCGAGTGTCTGGCAAACACTTAATTGGGGCATTTTATGCTTGATTGCATACGATTACGTCGAGCTTCGGGGTCATGAGCTTTAGGCACTGTATACCTTATTTTTAGATGTGACATTGTATTTGTTATATTGTCTTGCTACTGAAAATCTCGTGTTCCGCAAATGACTTGTTTACTTAAACATATTACTTTTGGCAGTGGGTTGTAAACACACAGGTTACAAGTCTCTTATGGTGGGACTTGTAACTGAGTGGATTTACGATGCCTTTGCTGGGAAATCTTCATTCATATGCATTACATTCTTTTCAAAAGGCTCTATGAACTCACCAACATCGTGTTGACACTTTAGCATGTATTTTCAGGTATTAAGCAATGGCACGCTACAGGAGGTTTTGGCAGGGCATGGCATGGTCATAGAAGACTCTGATTATTCTTATGGGGACCGTTTTAAACTATTTTAAGGGCCTACTTCCGCACTAATTTTAAACAATGTAAATTCAATACTTTTATTTAAACGATTTTATTCTAAATGATTGAAGTGAAAACCAATTTTGTACTTGTGCTGTAATACCAATTGAGTTACACCCCAGCTACATGTATGCTTCCGCTGGACCCGATTCTGGGGGTGTGACACCGACTCTTTTGGAATATCCGGAAGTTGGGATAGGTATTCGAGAGGTGGGAGCCTAGAGTTTGGCAAATTGTCATCTTCACTCATTGAGGAAGATGATGATGAGGTAGGAGGATGAGGACGTTTTCCTTGGGCTTTGTAGACTCTTTTGTCACTAAGTGGAACAAAGGTGTGTGGAATGAGAGAGTAGTCAAGACGAAGACCATTTGGAGTTGGTGGAATGGGTGAGATGAACCTAAAGAGATGGGTCAAGAGCATTCCATACGGCATAGCCGTTGTGCCATGCACGGGAATGTCGGCCATTCTCTTGGCCATGTAGTAGGCAAGGTTGAAAGGTTGCCTAACGGACAAGGAGTAGAGCATGTAGCAAAGGCAAAGGTTGATATGATCTCGGTTTCCTATTGTGCTAATGACATTGGCTCTAAGGACTTCCTCCCATTTCTTGAATTGGGGCTTAAGTTCATTCATTTCCATTCCATATGGGTCCTTATCGACCTCATTTCCCGAATGGGTTCTCCTAGTGTTGGTGGTCCTAACAAAGAGGTGGTCACGGAGTACATCTTTTGACACAAGAGGTGTGTCATAAGGATGGATAAGGTCTTGGAGGTTGTCAAGAGTTGAGAGGGAGTGCAAGTCGGAATAGATGCAAGTACCACGGTTTGGGACACCTAGGATTTGAGCAAACTCCTCAAGAGTGAAGGAGTATTGATGACCACTAACCCTAAAGTTGATAGACATTTGACCATAATCATCCGTGGAGAGGACGGAGGATGCATAGAACTCTAGAATGAATCTAGGACAAATAGGCTCGTCGATATTCAAAAGACACTCAAAGTTGATTGTGGCAAATTCGGCGTAAAGGTTTGTGCCTTCTAGGAAAGACGGGTCAATGGTTCTACCCTCATGGACATAGTGTTTTTCTAAGGCTTTGAAAACGTTGACTTGGTTTGGGGTAAGGCCTTTGGTTTTGTGGTGTTTTGGTAGGTATTTAATGGTGTCCTTGTGGCCGTAGTGGGTTAGAGGAGGCATGATGATTCCTAGAACAACAAATTTTCACAATTTAGTTTAAGTAAACTACTATTATAATGTGGATGTTCTAGTGTGTGCCTATATGAAAACAATGTGGAGGTGTGGTTATCTTGACTCATTTTGATGCTTCAAAAACATTTTATAATGCAAGTTTTGTTATAAAACAAAAGATAACCCAAACGCTCCTAGTTCAATGTAGCTTCGTTTGAATGTACCCGAAAATACATATTGGTTATGTATTTCCTTTAGCATTCAAGAGACATTATGCAAGTGATGTTTTAAACATAACGTTTTGATTTTGTATTCTCAATGTGAGACGAAAAAATATTTGTCCTATTTGTGAGAAATTTTTGGAAAGATTTGACATGGGGTGTTTTAGCAAACATGTTTATACTAAGTAAGAATGCAATTCCTAACTATGGGAAACATGATTAGTTTTGTTAAACACCTAATTTTATGCATGAGTTTCTCAAGTTTAATGCATAACCCCAAGTTTTTGTTTTTGTGCAAAAATAGATTCCTAGACTCAGATCAGGATTGTAATCAAGTTTAGAATACTTACAATGATGATTGATTTGCAATGTAAGTGAAAGGAAGACCAAGAATTCGTAGGTATGGATGGATGGTAAAGTGAATAGTAGCAGTTTGGAAGTGGTGGTATGAGATAATGGGTGTTTGGTTTAATATAAACAAAAAAATTGATTCTGCAGGTCGGCGGATACGGCGGACCCCTGAAATGGGTTCCGTCCGTTATGTCTGAGGGTTCCGCTGACCCTGCTGAGAAAAAGACTTATTGATTTGTTTTGATTTTTGTGATTTTTGTCTAAAGTCCAAAACTACAATGTAGGTTCCATGAGTCCTAAGCCTAGCCTAAGAAGGTTAAAAGGTTCACGTTTAAGGGGTTTTGTGAGAATGTCGGCTATGTTGTCTTCGGAAGAAACTTTCTCAATTGAGATATTTCCTTTTTGAACGTTGTCACGAAGGAAATGATGACGGATTTCAATATGTTTGGTACGAGCATGTTGAACCGGGTTTTTGCTAAGATCAATGGCACCTTTGTTGTCACAAAGAATTGTGATGTCGTTGAGTTGAATTCCGTAGTCGACAAGAGCTTGCTTCATCCAAAGAGCTTGTTGACATGCCTTTCCGGCCGAAACGTACTCGGCTTCCGTTGTTGAGATAGCAAGAGCCGTTTGCTTCTTAGAGAACCATGAGGTGAGACAATGTCTAACAAAAGTATAAATACCACTTGTACTTTTTCTATCGACATAGTCACCGGCATGATCCGAGTCGGCATACACTATGGTGTCTATTCCCGTTCCTTTGGGATACCATAAACCTAAATGTGTAGTGCCCTTAATATACCTAAAAATCCTTTTAACGGCTTCGAGATGGGTAGTCTTAGGATCTTCTTGAAAACGAGCACATAGACAAACACTAAACATAATGTCGGGTCTACTAGCCGTTAGGTAAAGTAGACTACCAATCATACCTCTATATTTAGTGCTATCTACGGATTCACTTTTCTCATCCTTGGTGAGTTTAGTTTCCGTGGACATGGGTGTTTTGATTGGTTTCGAATCTTCTAATCCAAATTTCTTAAGCATGTCCTTAATATATTTAGATTGGTTAGAGAAGATACCATCTTCTAGTTGTTTAATTTGGAGTCCTAGGAAAAAGTTTAGTTCTCCCATCATACTCATTTCAAACTCGTCATGCATGATTTTTGAGAAATCCACACATAACTCTTGACAAGTTGATCCAAATATAATGTCATCAACATAGATTTGGACTATGATAATATGTGAATCTTTCTTCTTAGTGAAGAGAGTATTATCAACTAAGCCCATGGTATACTTATGGTCAACTAGGAAGGTTTTAAGTCGATCATACCATGCTTTTGGAGCTTGCTTAAGTCCGTAAAGTGCCTTTTTAAGTTTGTAAACATGATTTGGTTTTTCAAAATCGATGAAGCCCGGTGGTTGAGCAACATACACTTCTTCATTAATGACTCCGTTTAGAAATGCACTTTTGACGTCCATTTGAAAGAGTTTAAAATTGTGTGCACATACATATGCAAGTAAGATTCTAATTGACTCGAGCCTAGCAACCGGAGCAAAAGTTTCATCGTAGTCAATGCCTTCTTGTTGGGTATATCCTTGTGCAACTAGCCTAGCTTTGTTTCTAGACACAATTCCATTTTCATCCATTTTATTACGAAATACCCATTTTGTTCCAATTATAGTTTGACTCTTTGGTTGAGGAACTAATGTCCATACATCATTCCTAACAAATTGGTTTAACTCTTCTTGCATTTCAATTACCCAAGACTCATCTTTAATGGCTTCATTAATATTTTTAGGTTCAATGGTTGACAAGAAACAAAAGTAGTTGCTTTCATTTTGAACTTTTGACCTTAGTGTTCTTTCGTTAATGTTGCCAATGACACCATCTAATGGATGACTTTTAGATTCTTTGACATTGACAAGTTCTTTGTTTAATAGTTCATCTTCCTTGTCATCACTTAAAATTTCTTGTCTTTCTATTACTTGGCTTTCAACTAAGTCATCATCTACCAAAGGTGATGTCTTAGAGAGAGGTGGACTCTCATCAAATGTTACGTTAAACAATTCCTTGACTCTTAAGGTTTCTTTGTTCAAAACAATGTAAGCTTTACTATTTTGTGAATATCCAAGAAATACACCTTCATAAGACTTTGGGTCAAATTTGGTGAGATAATCCTTGGTGTTAAGAATGAAACATTTACTCCCAAACACTCTAAAGTATCCTAATGTAGGCTTTTTACCTTTATATAGTTCATAAGGAGTTTTATTCAAAAATGGTCTAATCAAGACTCGATTTAAAATGTACGTTGATGTGTCAACGGCATTACACCAAAACTTTTGTGGAATGTTTTGTTCATTAAGCATTGTTCTACTCATCTCTTGCAATGTCCGGTTTTTACGTTCTACTACACCATTAGATTTAGGAGTACGTGGAGCCGAAAAGTTATGAGTTATACCATTAATATCACAAAAGTTTCCAAATTAAAATTCATTATCAAATTCACGACCGTGATCCGTTCTAATAGACACAATATTAGACCCTACTTGATTTTCAATTTTCTTACTTAGAATCTCAAATTTATCAAAAGCTTCATTTTTACTTTTCAAAAAATTTGTCCAAGTATATCTTGAGTAATCATCAACTATAACCAAAGTGTAGAAGTTACCTCCATAACTTTGTATAGCGGATGGACCAAATAAATCCATATGCAAAAGTTCTAGACACCTAGATGTAGAAACCAAGTTTTTAGCCTTATGGCTACTATGGACTTGTTTACCGACTTTGCAAGCATCACAAAAGTGTTGGTCGTATTTCAACTTAGGTAGGTTTCGAACTAAGTCTTTGGAGGAGAGGTTTTGGATTAGTCTCATGTTAGCGTGTCCTAAACGTCTATGCCATAAAGTTGAAGATTCATCTAATGAGGTAAGACAAAGTTTGTCTCTAGATGTTGGATCCATCTTCATGACATATACATTGTTCTTAAGGACACCTTTGGCTTTGGCTAGGTTTATTTGTGTTTGCTTAGATGTAATGAAACCTAGCTATTAATTATTGATTGATTGTTTGTTATTAATTGTTGTTGGATGAATGATTTCGATGTTAGGCTTAAGAAAACTGGCTAATCTCCAATTGGTAACATGCTTGAACGTCTTAAGAAACATGAATCGGATGTGTACTACGATTTTAATATTTAAATTTAATGCATAAGTGACTACTAAAGAGGCCATGTTAGGAGCTAGTTGTCGGCTCGACATAGGAAGAGGTAGAAGCTTCTAGAGTTGGGGAAGATCGTACACGGCCCCACGAATGGTATTAAGGAATATAACCCGTCATCCACGCAATTGTAACAAACTAATCAATTGATGAAAGATAGCCAGGGAGTAGTGAAATCTAAGTAAACACGTTTCTCTCCATATAAGGTTTTTCTCACATATTATTTTCATGTTATTTTATATTTATTGCATTTGTAGTTATTTAGGTTAGTTGACTAGCAACTAATTTTGCCCACTCTTCCAATACCCGAGATTTTTACTTGCTTTCCATAAACCATAGAAAGACAAAAAGAATCATCCCTCACCTCTAGATCTAGTTAGATTAAGTTTCAATCCTAACGAACATTATTCCCCAAGTAGAACGATCAATCCCCCGGTACTTGCCACTACACTATACTACATCGGTCAGGTACACTGTCTGGTGGGGATTGCAAGCTTCTCAAGATCCCTCAAGAGGTAAAACCTTTTGGAAGGTTGCAAAACCACGCATCAATAGCCTAACTACGTACCAAATTAATGGTTACCGGATATCACTTGGAATCGTGTAATCACTTTCCAAAGTAAACTATTCGATCCTAATGCCTGGGTATCACAAATATCTACTGGGGATAAGACCAAATATATGTGATTGAATTATGCACAAATCAATAACCCTTTGTGTTTTTGTGTTATATGTTTTCTCACTTTCTGTGTATTATCTCATGCATCATTGATTTCCTATATATTGGAAAATACTCATGGCTAGTCAAATGGAATTATGAGAATTAATCGGCCCATTAATCTCTACGTAATTACCCCCATTATACCCAAAAATAGTGCTTACATGACCAATAAATGTGGTCATGAGTGCAGATGTAATTATCATTTGAATAGGTCAAATCAGTTACATATTCAACCAGCACTCTAGCAGCAGAATCAACATAGCACTAGCAGCAAAATCATACTACTAGTAGCAGAATCATACTACTACCAGCAGAAACATACTACTACCAATAGTACCAGCAGAAACATACTACTAGCAGTAGTATCACTACTTAACTACTATTTCAGTCAGGGTAATCAGGGACTTAATGAGTGTACACTCCGTACCTCCAAACACATTTCCATGTATGATTTGATCCATCAAGTGCACTAAATTTTCTAAAAGTTTTAGCGAGTATATATCCAATTCCCCCATTATATCATTGTACGTCAGGGTGAGTGCGCATATTGTGTTAAAGTTCTAATGTGTTTCAATTCGAATGTTTAACTACATATTTAAAACTTGATATTTCATATCAATATTCCGACCCTCGTTTATTAGTTTTTGACTTCTTTAGAGTTGAAAGTGATGCAAAAGAGAACGTACGTCTCGAAACAAAAACCAACCTAACAGTCAACTAGTCAATGAAGATAGTGTCAAGATTCCATTGCTCATCTCATTTTTACTTAAGTTTTTGTATAATATAGACCATGACCGGGTGACATTTTTCGATTCTCCAACCTTCCTTCCCTCGAAGATCACGCTTGAGTATCAATATATTTGAGAAAAGATAATGATGTTATGTTCCTTCGCAATTTATGAGAAAAGATATTGATGTTTGATCAGTGAACCAAACAGGTAAATAGAAAAGGACCCCCACTCGTTTTACCAAGAGAATTTAAGCCTTTTTGCCTATGATATACACAGCCTGACCAGTATTCCGTGACCGTTTTCAGACATTTCTCTGACCTTCTCAAAATTCACGAAATTGAAAACATGATCTCTTTTAACAATAACCATATGGAGTGAACACAAACAACTTGCTTAAACTTACCCAAATGACAAACTTTGTTCTTGCAAGATGTAGACTTAGCCCCTAACTTTTTTGGTTTGTTTATATCGGTGTCGTGATAGACATAAACCCTTTGAACTTGTCTACCAAAAGATTAAATACTACAGTTCTCGAAAAGGAAAACTGTTAAATCAAGCGGGATCGACATGCTTGTTTGCGAGAAGTTCCTTACCAACCCATGAGCCATCTTTGTTCTTGTATAACTCAAATGATAAACTTACGCAAAGTAATGACCATTACATAAAAAAAAGTTAGGGCGTGTTTGTTTAAATTCTACATTTAGTCATGTCCATAAATAAAAGATAACTTAATGCAGATAATCTCAATTTTATGACTTTATATTTTCAGTTATTTTTTTATTAAGCTATAAACAAATGACTTTTATATAACAATTTAGATTTAGTTTTTATCATATTAAGTCAATTAAGTTATTATCAAACATCACTTTAGGGGTTGTTTCCTTTTCCGTTATTCACTCTTAATGGATATAAATATGGGCCCAAAATACTTATTCTCTTAGTCGGTAGACACATAATTTCTTATATTTTTTTATTATTTTTTTTAATGAAACTCTCCTAATTAACACCTTCATGCTTGACAGCAAGAAGTGCATCTTCTTTTTCCATCTTCGGAAATCAACACCTTCAAACTTTTCTAATTTGGAAAAGTTAGCAGCCATATGCCTCATAGCAGCAGCCATTGATTATCACAAAATAGTTCACTTTGGTTGTTGGAGGTTATTGATCCAGAACACGGTTAAGATAATCAATAGCCTAACTACGTACCAAATTAATGGTTACCGGATATCACTTGGAATTGTGTAATCACTTTCCAAAGTAAACTATTTGATCCTAATGCCTGGGTATTACAAATATATACTTGGGATAAGACCAAATGTATGTCATTGAATTAGGCACAAATCAATAACCCTTTGTGTTTTTCTGTTATATGTTTTCTCACTTTCTATGTATTATCTCATGCATCATTGATTTCCTATATATTGGAAAATACTCATGGTTAGTCAAATGGAATTATGAAAATTAATCGGCCCATTAATCTCTACATAATTACCCCCATTATAGCCAAAAATAGTGGTTACATGACCAATAAACGTGGTCATGAGTGCAGATGTAACTGTCATTTGAATAGGTCAAATCAGTTACATATTCAACCAGCACTCTAGCAGCAGAATCAACTTAGTACTAACAACAGAATCATACTACTAGTAGCAGAATCATACTACTACCAGCAGAAACATACTACTAGCAGTAGTACCAGTAGAAACATACTATTTGCAGTAGTATCACTACTTAACCACTATTTTAGTTAGGGTAATCAGGGACTTAATGGGTGTACACTCCGTACCTCCAAAACCATTTCCATGTATGATTTGATCCTTCAAGTGCACTAAATTTTCCAACAGTTTTAGCAAGTATATATCCAATTCCCCCATTATATCATTGTACATCAGGGTGAGTGCGCCTATTGTGTTAAAGTTCTAATGTGTTTCAATTCGAGTGTTTAACTACAAATTTAAAACTTGATATTTCATATCAATATTCCGACCCTTGTTTATTAGGTTTTGGCTTCTTTAGAGTTGAAAGTGATGCAAAAGAGAATTCGCGTCTTGAAACAAAAACCAACCTAACAGTCAACTAGTCAATGAAGATAGGGTCAAGATTCTATTGCTCATCTCATTTTTACTTAAGTTTTCGTATGATATAGACCATGACCGGATGACATTTTTCAATTCTCCAACCTTCCTTCCCTCAGAGATCACGCTTGAGCATCTATAAACTTGAGAAAAGATAATGATGTTAGGCTCCTTCGTAATTTATGAGAAAAGATATTGATGTTTGATCAGTGAACCAAACAGGTAAATAGAAAAGGATCCCCACTCGTTTTACCAAGAGAATTTAAGCCTTTTTGCCTATGATATACGCAGCCTGACCAGTATTCCGTGACCGTTTTCAGACATTTCTCTGACCTTCTCAAAATTCACGAAATTGAAAACATGATCTCTTTTAACAATAACCATATGGAGTAAAAACAAACAACTTGCTTAAACTTACCCAAATGACAAACTTTGTTCTTGCAAGATGTAGACTTAACCCATAACTTTTTTGGTTTGTTTATATCGGTGTCGTGATAGACACAAACCCTTTGAACTTTGTCTACCAAAAGATTAAATACTACAGTTCTCGAAAAGGAAAACTGTTAAATCAAGCGGGCTCGACATGCTTGTTTGCGAGAAGTTCCTTACCAACCCATGAGCCATCTTTGTTCTTGTATAACTCAAATGATAAACTCACGCAAAGTAATGACCATTACATAAAAAAAGTTAGGGCTTGTTTGTTTAAATTCTACATTTAGTCATGTCCTTAAATAAAAGATAACTTAATGCAGATACTCTCAATTTTATCACTTTATATTTTCAGTTATTTTTTTTATTAAGTTGTAAACAAACGACTTTTATATAACATTCTAGATTTAGTTTTTATCATATTAAGTCAATTAAGTTATTATCAAACATCATTTTAGGGGTTGTTTCCTTTTCCGTTATTCACTCTTAATGGATATAAATATGGGCCCAAAATACTAATTCTCTTAGTCGGTAGACACACAATTTTCTTTATTTCTTTTATTTATTTATTTTTAATGAAACTCTTCCAATTAAATGTCTAATGCAGACCCTCAAAGCTAACCATTTAATTTAGTAAACACCTTAGGTAGTGTTTGATAATAACTTAAAGTGTCTTAATTGAAAAATAGGTAATTTAATTAAGTCATCAAATAGATGTTTGTTTAGTGCTTAAAACTAACATATGACTTTCTAGAAAAAACCAATGTGATGAGGGTCTCTAAATTAATTCATCGCTTTTTTCCGAATTTTACATATTTACCCTCCTATTTCTTAACCTTATTTTAAAAAAAAAAGGGTATAACAGTATTTTTTTTAATTCAGACACTTTATTCAGCAAACAAAACAAATAATCATTTATTCATTTACAAACAGACATCATATATCTACACAAACACTTTAATTAAACATGACTTAATTAATAAACTAAACAAACAAGCCATAATTACATTTAATTAACACGTCACATTTCACATTTTGACGTGTAACAATTACAGTATTATTTGGCGGTGAATAAAAAAACATTATAGACGCAGACAGAGAAATGAAGGTAAAACTGGTTGGTCATTTTCAAATCATAGCTTTCCATCTGCACCACAACTTGCACACACTTAGTCACTTTCATATACAGTATATAATAATAATATTAATAATAATACAAATAGATAAGATCAACTCAACAACTGCTTGTGACTGGCTAACAAAAAATATATAAAAGTTAGATCGATCTAGAGCAAGCTAGTTTGAGTAGACGTGCGTAAGATGGGACGAAGAAAGCTGGAAATGAAGCGAATAGAAGACAAAAACAGCCGTCAAGTAACATTTTCTAAACGGAGGACAGGTTTAATGAAGAAAGCACGTCAGCTTTCAGTTCTTTGTGATGTTGATATAGCCGTCCTTGTTTTCTCCTCCAATGGCAAACTCTACCAATCCTGTAGCGGCACTACTAACAGGTACTGCTGTTCAATACTGTAGCTAGGGTTTATTTGGTGATTTTATGTGTGATACATACATCATTATCTATGATACTATAAATTCCTTATTTCCCTACATTTAGTCTAGGGATTCCGAGGTGTAGCCTTAGAGTAAGCTAATGCAAATTGCTTACTAGTGCGTTTTGTTTGCTGTGTACAGTAAAAAGTTTACCAAATATAACAAATTACTCAGAGATGTTGATAACTTGAAGGAAGTTACACAAACATTGTACTCGAAAAACTTCTAAAATTTAGATTTTTTAGAAAATATGCATGATATCCTTGCACGCAATTTCAATACACACAGTTTGTGGTTCACTTTGAATTATATATCGACCTTATTATATGCATTGCTGCAAACAGTGGCGAAGCTTGGATTTTGTAAGTGGGGGGTCGGGATCTAATTTTTTTTTTCCTAAGGCTATATTTCAGGTATACCGAAATTTTTGGGGGGTCGAAACCGAATATACCGAAATTTTTCTACACGAAAACTATATACCCCATACATTGCAAAAAAAATTTCGGGGGGTCGGGCGCCCCCCGGCCCCTATGAAGCTTCGCCCCTGGCTGCAAAGAGATAATCATTTCCTTTAATCGTCTTTTGGGGGCTGGAGTAAGAAAAAGGCTGGGCAATATTGTGTAAACCAACGACCAAAAATGACAACACGAAAGTAATTACTTAGAGCAAGAGGTGTGGTAACAAAGCATACCCTCCTCATTTGGGGGCCACGGGTGCCACATCACCCTAACAACTCTTCACAACTAACCCCTCCTCACTCACAACTAACCTCAACTTACTCATTTGAGGCCCACCACTTACAACTTTATTTTTTTTATTCATTTCATTAAATAAACTAAATTCATTTATTAAAATTAAAATTACAATACATCTAACTAAAAATAAAAATGTTATTTACTTATTTAAAAAAAAAAAAAAAAAAAAAAAAAAAAAGGACGAGTTGCAGAAAACAAACCTCGTCATGCAGACGAGGAGGTGGTGAACGGCGAGGCATGGCGAGGGTCAGTCGGTGTGGCAACGAGCTGCAACGAAGGCCACGTTGGAGTGGCGAGCTCCAACGACGAGCCACACCTCTTGCTCTTACGAAAATAAAGAACACAATTTTTATCGGGCCAGCCAAAAGGATAATGACTTGCATCAATAGAGATGCTAGTGGGTATCTTTTATTAACTTAATGTTAAGGTAATAACCACTTCCGACTTTACAGTCTCAATGACCTTCAGAATATGAACTAATGCATCAACATGTAATGAATTCATAATTAAATCGATATCCGGTGTAGCTTTGTTTCAAGATCAACATTCCAAGCAATCATTTTTATCCTAAAGATCTATTTATATGAGTTAGTGTGCTTAACATCTTTTGTATTTGTATTAACTATTATCTCACTGCTAATTGTACAAATACTCATAAACTACGCACGTTTCAGTGTGGAGCATATCCTCTCTAGGTATGAGAGAAGCTGCACAGAAGTGGGAGAGAGAACCAACAATGGAGCTGGTGGGCAGCTAGTAAGTGATAGCTTTTCAAGAGTTGGTAATTTTTAAAAACATGATACAAATGATAACCTGTACAATGAACTAAAATTTGTGAGATTTTTTAAAATCATGGCTTCAGGAGGTTTTATCGCACTGCACAAAGTTCAGGACATGTAGAGAGCTTCTACAGACGGTGGATAGGTAACACAAAATCTTGAATGTCAATGCACAACATGTATACTATAGACGCATGCACGCACGCACACACACGTACGTGTGTGTGTGTGTGCATGAACATATTTTAAAAACACGGTCAACATGAACATTGGAGAGCGAGATCATAATGACATGATTCACCAAGTAGCGTGAAATCCCAAATATTTTGCACAGGCTTGTGGAGGAGAATAACAGTGAGGAACTTTCTGTGGCTGATATGACGGAATTAGAACTAGAAATTGAGGCTGCTCTTGTTCAAACACGATTGAGAAAGGTGATTGTCCGACGCTACTTATTCAATTCGGTTTCTCAGGCTGTTACTGTTCTATATGTTCTGAATCATCTTAGTTGTACTTATTGTGTTTATACATTTATTTATTCACTTCATTCTCTAAACTATTTTTTGATCTATGTGTCGGTGTTGGATCATCCTCACAGTACAACTTATGGTTATACGTTTTGTGTTTGAATCTATTGTAGTTCAAGATGTTTGTCCTTTGTTATTTCTTAGTGTCAAGGGTTCGTCAATTTAGTTTTAAACTCTCGTCTTCCTGTGGATAGATGATGGGAAAGAAGAAAAAATAATGGGACCCTTACCCTTATTGATGTTGACAAAATGAGGACGTGACTAGGAAGGGAGACATACAAGCATGTGATACATCGGAATAGGCGGGAATCACTTGATTGTATGATCAATGGTCCATGTTCATTTTGAAAAATGCTCTATTTGAATTAGTAAAATATCATCACGAAAAGTCTATATGTAGCTTATGTGCGATTAAGTGTGGTCTCTTTCAAAGGATCACTAGTAAACATTGTTGGATGGTCTTATGAATTAAGGACAAACCAAAATTGACTCCTACACTATTAGTCTTCACTGAACAGGAATCATCGATTATTCTTAAATGTTAAGTGGGTTAGACTTTAATATCTTTTAGTAATAATAAAGATTCTTGATTTCTTGTCAAGTACTAAAATTTCTGGACTGTAGTAAAATAGAAAAAAGTGAGTCCATGTAGTAGGCCCATGGGTCACAGATTAATCGAAGTTGGCTAATGAGCCTTCAAGGTACTAAGGTTCCAACCTGGTCTATGTTGATGTGGTTGGTAGGTCAATTTGTCTTAAGTTGGAGGAGTCTGGCATCTGCATTATTGGAGGTTGTAGGCAGGAAGTCGGTAGCAGCGTCCAAGTATATGTTTGCGACAACCAATAGCGTGAATGGTGCTAACTGCTAAGTAACCCAAGTCTTCCTTTCGGTTTTAATCTAGTAGGCGTATCACACAATGCTAGCTAGGGTGGACCTAATATGCCATGTGAACACTCTTGAGACTTGATTAGTGAGTTCTAACCAAGCACATTTTGGACCGAAGCTCGCTCTTTGTGATATGTAAGTGACCAACTTCCAACTATAATGGATTTGATCAATGAATATCACTAGTAGCTAGTTCGATGCATTCACGAAGCCTAACTGACAGCTCTCGTCTCTCGTCTACTAAAAGTCACTTAGTTAAGAGAAAATTATAGAACACTTGAATAGGACAACTCTTAGCTAATCGGGTTGAGTGTCTGGTATTAATTGTAGGGCTATAGCATCTCCGTGGCCGCAATATGGTTGATCTCGATTGGTTTTGACCGGCCTATAATTTCTGCTCCTTGTGGATGTGTAGCCCTAATGAGATCAATATATTATGGTGCTAAGTATTATCTACCATACGTTAGGCATAATGAACCATTTGTGTAATGAACACAACCACCTTTTTTAAAACATCCACAATACACTTTTTGCATTTGGGAGTACAAAATCAGAAGCAGCCACTATAGACACAGTTAAGCCTCATCAACATGTGACTGCTTTTGTCTGATCTTTGTATATTAGTTCTACCACACAGATTCATGTGAAAGTGGATATTTCTGTCCATCTTTGGCTGACGGGGTGGGCTTACTTTTTGTGGTTGTTATTTGGATTTTCATATCTACTTGACAACAGGCCGTATGTGGCTACAATCACGATCCTGAAATCCCTTCATCCTGTAAAGGATTCTCTGGACATCATACTATATGCGGAGCACTGTATATCTTAGGCCGGTCTAGTGCACAATCAGTTACTGGATAAGTATATAATATTATTTGTTAATCGCATTAGGCTATTTGGTTATATGTCTTCAGGTGGTTGTCTCCCTGATTCAGAATACTGAATGATTTATTTGGCAGTAATTGATTATGTTTTCCTCCCTCACATGCAACAGTGATAAGAGAATAGAATTACCTAGTGCCTTTCACCTTAGCCTTCTATATAAGAGTACATGCAACACTGCTCCCGATTAAATATCACCTTGCATTAGTTGTTCTTTAAATGAAACATCGACTATTTAGATGCTATCTTGCATTAGTTTGGTGATCTATAAGTGAAGTCATATTAGCAACAAAAACATAGCCGGTTCTTGATTACAGTAGTAGTTAATACGTTGACTATATGTGATTTCCGTGAATGCAGACACAGTTGATGATGGAGTACATGTCAACCCTCCAGGAAGAGGTATGCTTGTACTTAATTTCTATGCATAAAAAGCTCTCGTGCACATAATTTAGTTGGTGTTTGAGATTGCTTTTTTTTTTTTTTTTTTTTTTTTTTTTTTTTTTTTTTATTATTATTATTATTATTATTATTATTTTGTAGGGGTTAAGAACATGCAAAAATGCTAAAAAATAATTAGTACTACAGAAAATAGTGCTTGGATTTGCTTGTTATGTTAAACATGAAAAAAATTCAATCAAAATCATCAATAAGGTTGTAGGTTGAATATGAAGGTAGGATAGGAAATAGTTCTAATGCCATCTCATAATAAGCACCATCCTAACCGCTAATCAGAAACTGCTCCAAAAATATGAAGCAGTTCGGGTGAAACACAAGTGTTTTTTCTGAATAAAATAAGCAATATATCCTGAACACCCCATTTGTATACATTGAGCTCTGTACTAAAATGTAACATCTAACTCCTGATCGTTTGTTGATTCCTGATTTTGGGTTTACTGGCCCTGAATATGCTAATCCACGCGATTTACTATTAGACTACTTTTGCTATAAATATAAGCTCCAAAAGGATTTGCCCAATGGAGACTAGATGCAGAAATAATTCATATATGCTGTTCTGTAAGGGTCTGCTATCCTTAAGTTATGTTAGTGTACATCAGTGGTCTGATAACTTTCTACAGTTACTTATATTTGTCAACCCCACATTGGCAAATGGTTCAAACCATGGGCTACCCGCATAGCCATGGGGGCAGCACTGTGTAAATTGCAACCTTGATATATACCACACTCCATTTGTAGCTTTTGCTGCAATGCTGTGTTGGATAAAAAACATTAGAGCATCACATAAAATATGAGAAAATATAAATTTTTTATCAATTAGACATTTTTGGTCATAATTTGGAAAGGGTTGACCAAAATCAGGGTGATACCAAGTCTCTTGATGAGGTATGTAGAGGCTAATTCATCTGGTTAATTGCAAGGTCATTAAGATGAGATACACTTTGGCGGTATTCGTGTGCATCAAAGACCATATACTCCATTTATCCTGTTGAGAAGCATAGCATTATTAAAAACCGTGAACAAGCATTATATGAATATCTAATCTTGCTCTTATCTTTTGTTAGCAGGAAAAGAAGTTAAGTGAAGATAAGGAAGAACTGGAAAACCAGGTAAGTTCTTTACATTGTTTTTGTCAAGGGTGCAGTCATATTTTATTTTAACAGTTAAGCTTAAAATTCACCTTAACAGCTTTTACAGCATTTCTAAGATAAAAAATATGCACTTTCCATTGCTTATTTTTAAGTGTCAGTTCTGAGTGTTTGATGGCTTGTTTATTAACAGGTTGCATAAATAAGCAATCCTCGAGACCCCCTGAAAATAAACATATGCCGAAAACATACTCCTAAGCCATCCTTCAGAGTTACAGATTCTTTGGAAAATTTTCAAGCTGAAATCAGTCTAACTGCTTAACATGCGTAATATTATTTAAAATCTTGTAAACATAGTACAAGTAGAATTACTTTTTAGATCTTGCTTTTTTCTCTATAATTTCATTCTTGGTGATTCATTTACAAAGTTCCCTTTATAGCTTGTGATAACCCCAAACATATCTCATTTTAAGCCATCCTTCACATTTGCCTTTTTTTTATTAGTAGAGTTAAAACCAAAATCAATTTAAATGCTAAATCCTACTACTTACCATATTCAATATCATTTATAACACTGAAAACAGAGAAAATATAGTATTATGTTTTTGATCTTGCTTCCCTGTTTATTTATATGCTCATCGCTTTTTGGTTATTCGTTTTTAAGTTTCCTTTGATGTATATAAGAGGATTGTCCAAAGTAGTTTAGATCTTGCTTTCATGTATAAGTTGCCTTTACAAGTATTTTGCAGTTCTGATATATAAGTTGCCTGAACTAGCTTAGAACTCTAGATCTAAGCTTTTTATAAAGTATATATATAGTTCAAAACTGAAGGTAATAACGAAACATTAGCCAAGTACAAAAATGAGTTAGATGTATGTACTTACAGGTTGCATCAGCAAAGCAGCTGCAGAAAGATGGTGGTTGTGGAGGTCTCAACGACCTTGCAAACAAATTCACCCCAACATCTCTACCTTAAAAATCAGATCCTTGTTACAAGAAACTGAAGCTACTAAGCCAATAAAACCAGTACAAGATACTGGTTGTGTTTTATGCATATCCTTTGTGTTTGTGTGTTTTATGGGTTATTTATGTCGACGGGTGACAATAGTTTAATAAAAAATGTATACTGTAAATTATATTGTGTAATAATAATATTCTTCACAACTAAGAAACAGTACGTGTGACTTGCAATATTTACTATAGACAAAGTTGATTATGTGTCACTACTTAAACTAGCTGTTTGGGCGGTGACTTTTATTTTAGTTGCATGATTATACGTAGTACTTTATTTGAAGGTTACGTACACGACACTTTTCTTAGCAGATATTTATGTTGGGATGTGTTGACCGGACGGGGGTGACCCCACCTGTCCCCCTGTCCTTTACCTCTTTGTCCCTTTTTTTTTCAGTACAACACAGTTTTTTGTCAGTTTCTGCTATGTATTTCTGACAGTTTTAAGCGGTTGACTTATTAAACTTTATATTTTCTGTTCCGCACTTTCAGGTTTATAGCTTTTTAATATAAACAAAATTAAAAAAATAATAATAATAATAATAAAAAAAGGGGGGGGGGGGGGGGGGTTCAGCTAACAAAAAAGGGGACCGTCCGGTTAACCCATGCCTTTATGTTATGTTAATTTTGTAGTTATTATGTGGACGTGTATTTTTGCAACCTTCACTACAAGAATCATGAGCACATGCGATGAGAATATTCCCGTCGACAACTTGTCGACGGTAATATGCATAAAACGACAAAAAATAAGCTTGACCAAGCTTAGTTGCGTTGAATTTTTCGGATTAATACGCTTCCGTCGACATGTCGACGGGACTATATTGGTCGAACTTTCACACCTCTACTATTGCCAAAAGTTGGGCGCGAAATTATTCTGCCAATATGGTCCCGTCGACATGCCGACGGGAGCATATTAACAACGAAGCAAAGCGTAATTAACGTGTGATTAACGTTAATTACTATTTTTGGTTTAACGTGTCGACGGGAAGAATTTATTTAATTAATTATAACAGAATACTTGCCAATAATATGGCGGGATTTTTCCCGCCTGTTTGTTCCGGTCGACATGTCGACGGGATTATGTCCCCATATTTTTTTTCTTATAAATATTCTCACAAAATCATTCCCGTCTCATTTTACACATACATTCTTGATTCTCACAAAACCCAATTGTCAATTTTCACGAATCACAAACAACAATGGACGGTTTAACGACGAAACAGGAGTGGTCAAAGGCTTTATCACACGAGTTCCTGTATAATGAAATTATAAATCATTTGGGCTGGGAAATTTTTGATGAATATGGTTCTTATGCGAACTGTGCACCATTTCAGATGGATCGGATTCTGGAATGGTTGAGGCGAAAGCCGTATTATAGAGAGTATTTGGAAGAGATGGATGTTGCTGATGCTCAAGCTGCTGTTGGAAGTGACGATGAAGCTAAAAGCACATTTGACGTCAAAAAGCAGGCTGATAATCTGGAATATAGAATAACATATCTGGAAGCTACGTTTGCACATCTCAAGGAAATGAGAGCAAGGAAAGGAAAAGATGGTGCGAGTTCAAGCAAAGCGGGAAGTAGCCGCAAAAAAAATAAACGGGTTGTTTTGTTTGCTTGTCGATTTGTTTAGTTTGAGTTGTTTTGTTTGGTTGTCGAGTTTTTTAGTTTGAGTTGTTTCGTTTGATTGTCGAGTTGTTTCGTTTGATCTGTTTCGTTTGCTTGTCGAGTTGTTTAGTTTGAGTTTGTATGAAAATGTACAATCTTGAGTGTTTGGATAGAAGCTTACTATTTCTAGTGATTAAGCAGTTTTGAGTGTATCTAATCGTGTTTGGACATCAGTTTTCACAACAACAACAACAACAACAACAACAACACTACATACGAAGATTTCTCATGCCGCCTATCATGTCATTATAAAGGTCGTGAAACAAGGCAGCTGAATCAATTGTGTTGTTCTAGCATTTTATTGAGTACCATTATCTGGTGATTCAATTTTATGCAATTTGAGCACTCTGTATTTACAGGACTCGATGTTGAAGGTCCTGCAGTGTAACGAGTTGGAGTTATGGATGGTCCTGCGGAATGAGTTAGAGGCGTTGAAGCTCCAAGAGAACCGGTCATTTTGGCGATTCGTTCCTCCTTCCATAAAAAAATCGCATCCATAATCATCTGTCCCACCCTTTGATGCAGGACATTCATAGTATGGTTTACCACGGGAGTAAAATTTGGTCGATTCTCGCAGAATTACGTCTCTTCGTCCACAAGGACAAGCAAAAGCTTCAAATTCCGCCATCTTGGGCATGTTAACAGTGTGTGTTTGTGGTTGTGAGGTTGAGTGGTTTTGAGGATAAGAGGTTGTGAAGTTGTGTGTATAAGATGTTAGTATATAAGAGCAGATTTGGTGGGAAGATTTTGGTGGGAAAATTTGGTCGGAAATTTTGGTGGGAAGTGTTTGGTGGGAAAACCATAGCATCCCGTGTATAATCAACGCATCTCGGCTCATTCGTTTAACATCTCGTGTATAACCATAGCATCTTGGCTCGTTCGTTTAACATCTCGTATATAACCATATCATCTCGACTCGTTCGTTTAACATCTCGTGTATAACCATATCATCTCGACTCGTTCGTTTAACATCTCGTGTATAACCATATCATCTCGGCTCGTTTGTTTAACATCTTGTGTATAACCAAATCATCTCGGCTCGTTCGTTTAACATCTCGTGTATAACCATTGCATCTTGACTCGTTCGTTTAACATCTCGTGTATAACCATATCATCTTGGCTCATTCGTTTAACATCTCGTGTATAACCATATCATCTCAGCTTGTTCGTTTAACATCTCGTGTATAACCATAGCATCTCGACTCGTTCATTTAACATCTCGTGTATAACCATATCATCTCGGCTCGTTCGTTCGTTTAACATCTCGTGTATAACCATATCATCTCGGCTCGTTCGTTTGACATCTCGTGTATAACCATAGCATCTCGGCTCGTTCGTTTAACATCTCGTGTATAACCATAGCATCTCGACTCGTTCTTTTAACATCTCGTGTATAACCATATCATCTCGGCTCGTTCGTTTAATATCTCGTGTATAACCCTATCATTTCGGCTCGTTCGTTTTACATCTCGTGTATAACCATGGATAAATTTTTTATCTATATTAAAAGTAATTAATATTAAATTTAACTAGTTATTTGTTAATTTCATAAAACTATAACACCCCCAAAAATGAATAATACAGCGGAAGACTTATATTGACATCGGAAGACTTTTGGGGTATTATATCAAGGATCTTTGTCACAATTATAGAAAACGACTCAAATGAGACATTTTAAGTTTTATTTAAAATACCAAATATCCATGTTTCCAAGATGTTTCCTTATTCAGCAACAAGTTTTTATTCAAAGAGAAATAAACATTTCTTTATTTGCCCACTTCGTGCCTTTGCCATCCATTCCATTTAGTTACCTGAGATAAACATGCTAAAAGTCAATAAAAGTTGAGTGAATTTCATAGGTTTATAATTAATAGTTTGAACACAAGAGATAGATGTTTATTGTAATATTGATACAAATAAACAAGTTGAAAATCACATCCATTATTGCCTTAAGTTCATGACACTCAACGATTCAACAGTCATCAAAATTATCCATAATAATGATGTGAAATAAGTTGCCCCCAAGATAGGTATTTGCCAGTAACCTATGATATTAAATAAAGTGCATTTGGTGACTTTCCTCTAGCAACCAAATAGGGATTGTCAATCCCTAATAGATCTATTCACAATTATTTACGTTCACCCTGCAAGTGATTAAGGTTCATGATCGAGGGACTTTTGGCAATAGCTACTTAAGCAATAACAATATCAAGAAAAAACTTGTGTTCAGTTTTTAAGCATGTATCCCCCCCCCCCCCCCCCCCCCCCCCCACAAAAACAAGTTAAATGTGGGCTATGAACTCACCTTAATAGTACAGTCGAATAATCGTAATCTCAACGATGCAAGGCAACGGCTTCACACACAACCTAAAAGATATGACAACTTTCAGTTTCTAAGTCTCGTTTTATTGCGAACATTAATTATTAGTCATGAATAAATTATAATGTGTATAGGTGATGTGTTACGTCGTAGATGTAAAAGAAAATAATTACGTATTGTTTTATCGTCTAAAATTTAATTATAGTTATACGAATTTTATACGTATATATTTATATAAGTTACGTTTATACTTTTATCATCTTAGTATATATATAAATATATTTATATATAAAATTATTATTCAAAATTGATATTACCATTCAGTCCTTTAAGTTCCTCAAATTTACACTTTTTACCCTTAACGGAATATATTTACATCGTTAGTCCAAAGTTATATATTATTACATTTTAGGTCCAATCATATCAATATTTACATTTATCAATACTAAGTTTCCATATTAACAGTTTATAACCTTAGATAACAATTTTTGGACAGTTTCTACCCAAACGTTACAAGTTTGACAGTTTTAGTCCCTCATTAACGAAAATTTGCAAAAATAGTCCATAAATTACCAAACTTAAAGTTTAAAATTTTTATTATTCCAATAAGCTCAGAAGGTTCAAAATAGCTTATTTCAACAGCTTATTAGCTTAATTTTCTTAAATTTCATTAATTGGGCTTAACGAGTCCAAAATAAGGGCCCGTTAACGTTTTGTGATCCAAGGGGTTTGGGGGAACACTAGGTTTATCAAAATTCATTATTTTAAGTTCTAATAACATTTCAAAAGATTTTTTATGATCAGCTTATCGGAATAAGCTATAAACAGCTTATTGGGCTTAACGGCCAAAATATAGTTTTTATTTCCTGAAAAACTTATGAAAATAGCGATATGCTTTAGGCTCATTTAGGTGACCAAATCAAGTTATTAGACCTCGTTATTTATTAGTCTCGTTAGTTTACCAGTTGATTAAGTAGTTCACGTTCAAATATAGGGTGGTTATGTGTCGAAATATAAAATGGCGAGGCCAAAGTATACGGCTAAAACTCATAACGTAAAAACAATATAACTTGACAAATATTCTAAGTCTTTTAGTATAATTAGTATAGGTCCAATACTACTTAGAAACGTGTGATATTTAAGCTTATACGTTAATATGAGTTCAAAATACTTATAGGGACTCGTTAACGACCTAGCTAACAAATGATACGAGATATAAAATATGTAAGTCGTGTTCATGTTTTATGATTTATTTATAGAAAGTGTTGGTGCATAAACATAACGTACGTATATACATATAGAAAGAAATTCAAGGTCTCACCTCTCCTTTAAAAGGTGGTGTAAAACGAAGTGTAGGGATTGTGTGAGGGTACGAGGGCTTCGTGGTTCACTTCACGTTCCACCAAGGGTTCAAGAGACGTCAAACTTGGAGTCCTAGGTTCACTTGAGTCGTGGTACTCTTGGAAATCCTTTCGTCCTTCAATAACTCCTTCCCTCGTTATATTTGGTGTAATTTGGTACGTATAAGTGTATGTAACGATTTAGCTTGCATGGGAAAGCTTTTATAGTAAGTTTTGGAGGGTGTATACAAGGTAGGTTCACATGATTTTTGAGTGTAGGATAGATACGAAAGTTTGCACCTCTCTTCTTGTCCAATCGATTGTTTACAAAGCTAGGATCTTGTGAGATTGCTTCCTGTTCATTCCTGACATTCACAAGGTGCATAGTGTTCGTTTTGTTGCCATTGGGGAGCATGGGAGGCTGGAAGGAATGTTTTGCCACGTTGGGGTGAGATTTCAAAGGGTGAGTTTGGTGTTTTACTTTGGTCAGTTTTAGAGTAGCAAACGAGTGGGTGAGGGTGTAACTTTTATCATTCATGATTCTTGGGTACTAGGTGAATTTAGACATGTAAAAATATATATGTGTTGTGTATAAAAATCGTAAAAAATAGGGTGCGTTTGGTTGTGTATCGTGACAGAAAAAGAAAAAAAAAGAAATAAATAAGGTGCGTTTGGGCTTGTACTTGGGCTTGTGGTTTGCTTCGGCCCAAACAAAAAGAAAGAATAAAACTAGTCCGTTTGGTTTGTAATTGGCTTTCCGTGGCCCATTGGGAGATGGGGGCCCACATAGTGTGTTTCGAATATCGTGTCGAGGTCCAAAAATATTAGTGATCATTCTCGGGAATTTTCGTAGGCTCGGGAAATGTATAAATAGTATACGGTATTTAAACAAAACGTATAGTTATAAATATAAACGTTTCATATATTTATAGTTCGCAATAAATATAGATTATCTAGGTTGTGTGTAAGCATCGTTCCTAGGTAAACAGTCAATCACAGTTATCGTAGTGGTTCCAATATCAAGTTATTAAAAAAAATTGTTACCCGTAAAAGTGGTGTTAAGTTATCGTAACATCATTTTATTTCTTCGTAAGCATTTACTAATTGTAAGGGAAAATTACGAGAGGTTACATTACCTACCTCTTACAGGGAATTCCATCCCAGAATTCTAGTCTAAGATGGTTGCCAAGGGTGTCTTAGGTGAAGAGATGTGGGTACTTGGAGCGAATCTGATCCTCGCGCTCCCAAGTATATTCCGGTCCGCACTTGGAGTCCCAAGGAACTTTGACGATAGGGATACGGTTTTGCTTGAGTTGTTTGACTTCCATATCCATGATTTAAATAGTTTCCTCGGTAAAGACAAGGTTGTCATCTAGTCGAATTTCTTTCAATGGAATAACGAGAGATTCATCGGATAAACACTTCTTAAGGTTTGACACATGAAAGGTGTCGAGAATCCGACTAAGTTCTTCGGGTAGTTCGAGCTTATAAGCCACTGGTCCTATCCTTTCTAGGATTCTGAATGGACCGATGTATCTTGGGTTTAACTTTCCATGTTTTCCAAATCGTACCATTCCCTTCCAGGGAGACACTTTCAGTAAGACTCTATCCCCTACTTGAAATTCCATAGGTTTCCTTCTTATGTCGGCGTAGCTTTTCTGTCGGTCTCGGGCTGCTTGTAAACGTTGCTTAATATTAATGATTTTCTCAGTAGTTTCCCGAACAAGGTCTGGTCCTATAAGTTGTCTTTCTCCAACTTTAGCCCAACAAACGGGCGATCTGCACTTTCGACCATAAAGTGCTTCGAATGGTGCTGCTTTTATGCTGGCGTGGTAACTATTGTTGTATGAGAACTCTGCTAATGGTAAGTGCTTATCCCAACCTTTTCCGAAATCAATAACGCATGCTTGGAGCATGTCTTCTAAGGTTTGAATAGTTCTTTCACTTTGACCATCAGTTTGAGGGTGGTATGCGGTGCTCATATCTAGTTTAGTTCCTAAGGCTTTTTGTAAGGATTTCCAGAAATGAGAGGTGAAACGATTATCTTGATCCGAGATGATTGAAATTAGCACTCCACGCCGAGTGACAATTTCCTTCACATACAACTGAGCAAGTGTATTCATCTCATCGGTTTCTTTGATGGGTAGAAAATGAGCGGATTTTGTGAGACGATCAACAATAACCCATATCGTGTCGTATCCGGATGAAGTTCTTGGAAGTTTGGTGATGAAGTCCATAGTGATTCGTTCCCATTTCCACATAGGAAGTTCAGGTTGTACAAGTAGACCTGAATGTTTTTGATGTTCCGCTTTTACTCTTGAACACGTCAAACATTTACCGACATATTCTGCGATGTCAGCCTTCATATTTGGCCACCAATATAGTTTCCTTGAAACACTGCTTTCCATCGGATTTCTTCACGAAACCGTTCTTATTTTCGGGCATGCCGTAAATCTTTTCCTTGGGTCGGTTTTCTTCCTTAAGAGCTTCGTCCTGTGCGGTAATGATTTGGGATGGAAGGGGTGAGTGAATAGTCATCCCTAGTGATCTAACTCTGAGTGATTTCAATCATTCTTTCTGGCTTAACGCATCTGTTACTACATAAGCCTTTCCTGGGTGGTAACGTATCTCGCAATCATAATCGCTGAGTAGTTCTAGCCAGCGACGTTGTCTCATATTTAAATCCATTTGATCCAAAATATGCTGGAGACTTTTGTGGTCTGTGTACACGGTACATTTGGTGCCATACAAGTAGTGTCTCCATAACTTGAGCGCAAACACTACAGCTCCTAACTCCAAGTCATGAGCATGTAGTTTTCCTCATGTTTCTTCAATTGTCGAGATGCATAAGCTATCACTTTGCTTATTTGCATCAAAACTACTCCTAATCCATGATAAGACGTGTTGCAATATACTATAAAGTCCTCATTTCCTTCTGGGAGGGCCAATATTGGAGCTTCACAAAGCTTTTGTTTTAACAACTGGAAGGCTGCTTCTTCTTTTTCTTCCCAGACGTACTTCTCGTTCTTTTGGGTTAACCTAGTCAAAGGTTTTGCGATCTTGGAAAAACCTTCAATAAATCTTTGGTAGTAACCTGCGAGACCTAAAAATTGACGTATCTCCGTGGGGTTTGTAGGAGACGACCAACCTTTTACAGCCTCAATCTTTGCAGGGTCTACGTGAATGCCTTGACTATCTATGATGTGCCCTAGAAATTGCACGGTGCGAATCCAAAAGTCGCATTTGGAGAACTTAGCGTATAGTTCTTCTTTCTTGAGTAGTTCTAGAATGATTCGCAAATGCTCCGCGTGTTCCTCTTCGTTGCGAGAGTAGATCAAAATATCGTCGATGAATACTATTACAAACTTATCCAAGTAAGGTTTGCATACTCGATTCATCAAGTCCATGAAAACTGCTAGTACATTGGTCAAACCAAACGGCATTACTTGAAACTCGTAGTGACCATAGCGTGTTCTGAATGCAGTTTTCGGAATATCCTCTTCTCGAACTCTTAACTGATGATCCCGATCTCAGATCAATTTTTGAGTACACACTCGATCATTGCAATTGATCAAATAGGTCGTCAATTCGAGGTAATGGGTATGGATTCTTTACCATAAGTTTATTCAACTCCCCGGTAGTCGATGCACATTTGAAATGATCCATCCTTTTTCTTAACGAATAAAACTGGAGCTCCCCAGGGTGATGAGCTTGGTCGAATAAACCCTTTTTCGGACAATTCCTTTAATTGTTTTGACAATTCCTCCATTTCAGATGGTGCTTTGGCCACTGGTGCCGCTCCAGGCACTAGTTCAATCTGAAATTCTACTTGACGTGCGGGTGGAATACCAGGTAATTCTTTAGGGAATACTTCAGGAAAATTTCTAACGATAGGAACGTCATCAAGCTGCTTTTCTGATGACTTATTTTCCGTAACACGAGTCATGAATACCTGACATCCTTCATTCATGTATTTTATCACTCGCATACATGAGATAATTCCATATCGAAGTTTACTTTTGTCACCTTGGACAATGAGTGTATCATCCTTGAGTGGTATATGAACGGCCTTTTCGTCATAGTGAATCCTAGCACGATGGTGGGATATCCAATCCATGTCGACGATAGCATCAAAACTACCAAGTTGAACCGGCATAAGATCGATGGCAAAAGGTTTCTCTGATAGGGTTAGGGTACAATCTTTCATGACCGTATTGGTATTTATAAAATTCCCGTCAGCCATCTCGATTTCGTAAGTGGTGTTCAACTTAGAGGGGGTAACATTAAGTAAAGGGGCAAACGTATCTGATACAAAACTCTTATCTGCGCCCGAATCAAATAATACTCTAGCATTATGATGGTTTAGTAGAAACGTACCGGTGACTACATCAGGCCCGTTTCCATCTCCGAGGAGGTATACCCTAGCTTGAGCGTTGGTTTGTTCATTTCCTTTTGGGCAGTTTCTCCTGATGTGTCCTACTTCTCCGCATCCGTAGCAAGTGGGTGATACAGCCTGTGTGTTGCTTCCTGTAGCCGGAATCCTACAGTGTCTGGTTTGATGACCAATCTTACGGCATTTGTCACACCGGACGGTACAACGACCCTCGTGATGAAGTTTGCATCGTTGACATTGGGGTTTCTGACCGTTGTATCCTCCACCTTCCGTGGCGGCGTAGACTCGGGGGTTCTCTTGTCTTCGATTCTGCTGGTGGTGGTGAGTGTTCCGATCGTTGTGGTATTGTTGGTGGTTCTGATTATTGTTGCGGTGGTTGTTGTTGCGGTAATGGCTGTTGTTACCTTGTTGGTTGTTGTTGTGATGGTGGGTGGTTCTCTTGTCGTCCAACTTCCTTTTAAGCTCATTGTATTTAACTTCTCGGTCTAGAAGTTTCTGAGCAAGTTCCATTGCTGCTTCCAGGGTTGGCGGGTTTGCTGAGGTGACATTCCCTTCAATACTCCGAGGAAGTCTTTCGACATATTTCTCTAGGGTTTTCTCATGATCAGGTACCATGGAAGGGCATAATACTTTGAGTTCTTGAAATCTCCTATTGTAACTTTTCAAATCAACGCCTTTCACTATTAAAGCATGGAACTCATCCTCGAGTTTTCATAGTTCGGAATGGGGACAATACTTCTTTAGTATTTTAGCCTTGAATTCAGTCCAAGAAAGTTGATGTGCTGCCTCTGTTCCTAGTGTTTGAACAGTAGAGTTCCACCAGGATAGAGCATCTTGCATCAGTGTTCCCGTTGCGAAGCTAACTTTGTTGTTTTCCGAGCCTCCACTTCTTTGGAAAACTGTTTCACTTCTTTCAAACCATTGAGCTAATTCTGACACTCCTTCGGTTCCTTTGAAGTATGTTGGTTAGCATGCTATAAAGTCCTTATAAGTGCAGTAACGGGGTGTAGGTGCATTTCCTGCCATTTGCACACTGGCATCTCTATTGCGGGCTTGTCCAGCTAAAACAGCATTGACACCATCAGCAATTGCTTGCTATATCGCTGCTGGGGTCATGACTTCAGGGTTTGTTGGTGTAGTGGTTATGGTTGTTCTCCTAGTTCTAGCCATGTTGCTATTATAAAAGAAGGTGTATCATTAGAACATTTATAATAATCCTATTACGTTGAAATATATCGAGTAATAAATAGTAAATATAGGTCATAGTTACAATGATTTGATCATTGAAAAGGTCTAAGTTGTAATATGTTATCGTATGTTGGAATGACATACATAGGAATTACGAATAAGTTTGACCTGCATAAACCAATATATTACGATATAATGTATAAGGTCGCAACGTAAATAAAGATAAAATAAATTCCATAGATCAATGTCAATGTGTTACAACACTTATCGATACTTGTGCTAATGTTTACAAAACATGACAAGATTCCTTTATTGGTAGGACATTGATTATACTAACAAGTCGATGGTCTCATGGTTTCCCTAAGGCTTTGTCTAGGCGGTTTTTGAGTTCTTGGATGGCAGTGGACATGGTTTCCGTTGTTTGATCTCTAGCCCTTTCCCTTTCTCGGGATTCTAGCAAGGCTTGCTTAAGATGTAGGTTCTCAGTGCTAATCTTTTCAAGTTCTCGGTCCAAATTTCCCATCATTATTTCTGTTGAAGTGTTAGCCCTACATAGTGCTCCTATGAATTCCATTGACTCCCAGAATAGAGAATCCAACTTCTCAACCTTATCTTCCATATCAAGATGACCAATTATAAGACTATTCATATCATCTTCAAAGGTTTCGAGATGCTCATGAGGGATCTTGTTGAGTATGCTAGCAATGGAATCAAGTCGATCTTCGTGACGAACCATTCTTGCTGCTAACAGTGGTATGGTGTGATGTATAGGTTCCCTCGTGACTGGGAGAACTCGTGAGGTGGATTAAGAACTTTCCCCAAGTTCCCTTATTGTTGGTGTTCCTTCTTGAGATCTCCAATAGCGCATGATTGGCAACAAGAACGACCATTTACGAGCATCCACTCACTTATGGGTCCTTCGTCGTCTGTGGTGAACACAAGATTCTGAGGTTGTTGGGCGGATTGGGTAAGTCCTTTGGTGAGGTGATACTGGGACACTTCGGTAAGGTGCAGGTGGTGATGCTAGTGGAGGAGATGCTATGGGTGAAGGTGTTAGTGGCACAGTAGTGGTTTGGCTGTAGAAGATAGTAGGTGGTGGTGGTATCACAGGTGGTGCAGGTGGTAGTGGCATAACTGATTCAGGTGGTATGACAAGAGCTGGTGCTGGTACATGATGAGGCGAAAAATGAACCACTTTTAGGGGGTCATTTAAGCTCGGAATTGAATTTATTTGATCAAATATTGCCCTAAATCGTTCCTTTTGTGATTTTAGGTACTTTGGGAGTGAAATCTGGAAAAGGAAGCAATTCGGACGTTTTTGGAGCATAAAAGTGAAGAAAACGCCAAAGACTTAATTTTCCAAGCTGGGAACAGTATGTGACGGCGTCAAGAGTACCATCCTGACGACGTCAAGAGTAAATTGCATGACGGCCCAGTACAGAAATGAAGGCGTCACAAGGAAGAGCGTCAAGTGTTAAATACGTGACAGCCTGGAAAAGTTTAATACATGACGGCGTCAGATGTAGATCAAGGCAGTCCGAGGATTCTTTTGGCGGCGAGATGACAGCGTCACCCCTTTGTTCTTGACGCCGTCAGCCTCAATTTTCTATATATAGTTTTCTAATTTTCATTCATTAAAAAGGAACAAGTTTGGAGAAACCCTAAGGCCGAACCATATACGATTTTTACAGGTTTTCAAGGGTTTTCAGCCCTTGAACCCTTACACGTGTAATTGAGATAAGTGTTCTTCTAATTCAATCAATATGTCTATGTGTTGGTTGTCTATATCTTGTGCTTGTCTTAATTCCACCATGCTAGGCTAGATTTATCTTGTGTTTGCTTAGATCTAATGAATCCTAGATGTTGATTATGTGTTGATTACTTGTTTATGGTTGTATTGGATGAATGATTTCAATGTTAGGCTTAAGAAAACTGGCAGATCTCCAAATGGTAACATGCTTGAACGTCTTAGGAAACATGAACCGATGTGTACTAGGTTTTATTGGTTGTATTTAATGCATGAGTAAATTCTAATGATCCCATGTTAGGAGCTTCTTAGCCAGCTTGACATAGGAGTGAAGTAGGCACTCATAGGATTGGGGAGTTAAGTACGCCACCCCATGAATGGTATTAAGGAATACAATCCGTCATCCACGCAACTATAACAAGTAATTAACATGTAAAAGATATCTAAGGAGTAGTGAAATCTAAGTAAACACATTTCTCCACTTATTGCTCACAACTTTAGTTTAATTTAGTTTTATTTTCATTTCTAGTATTTTATTTTGATTGCGTATTTAGTATTGGGTTAGTTGACTAGCAACTAATTCCGCCCAAATCCTTCAAACCCGAGATATTTACTTGCTTTCTAAAAAATATAAAAAATACAAAAATAATCATCCTTCATCTCTAGAACTAGTAATTAGGTTTTTCTAATCCTAGCGACACTATTCCTAGCTGAACAATCAATCCCCCGGTACTTGTCACTATACTATACTACAACGATCAGGTACACTGCCTGGTGGGGGTTGTAAGCTTCTCGAGATCCCTTGAGAGGTAAAGCCTGGTGCGATTCCCACGTATCAAGTTTTTGGCGCCGCAGCCCGGGGAATAGTTATTGTCTAGGTTAGAATCTCTTTTTATTAGGTCTACTTGCTAGATTCCTTTCTAGTAAGATTTTATTTTTATTTTTAGGTTTCTTTAGTCTATCTTATTTCTTTGTGTGTTTGTTCATAACTCTTCACCACCCGACATCATGGACGATGGGAACATCTTTGAACCCGTCATCCCACCACAACAAAACCCACCACTAGAACCTCTTAGGCCCCGAACCTTAGGAGAGTATTCCTGACCTAGCCACCAGGGCTAACGAAAAACCACTGAGCTCACCGGAGCCAATGTGACTCCCTTGCGATCCGACACCATCCGGTTGGTGCAAAGCGGATGTGCATTCCATGGACTTCGTTCCGAAGATCCAAACCAACATCTTAAGGACTTCTTTAAAATCGTAGATTCCATAGACCTAGATGTTGAAACTAGAGAGACAACCCGATTACGCCTATTCCAATTTTCTCTACGGGATCAAGCTAGTCAATGGCTTGAGCGTTTACCCGCGGGATCCATCACCACATGGGATGATCTCACCACTCGTTTCCTTGCTCAATTTTTCCCACCGGGGAGAACTACTAAGCTTAGAAATGACATCTTGATGTTCCAACAACGTCAAAATGAATCTCTTTATGAAGCATGGACTCGTTTCAAAGACGTACTCCAAAAAGTCCCTCATCATGGCATAGATCTTTGGCTCCAAGTCCAAATCTTTTATGACCATATCGATCTCTCCACGAGGCGAGCCATTGACCAATCGGCCGGTGGTAAGCTACATGATCTAAGTGCGGAACAATCATGGGAACTCATAGAAGTTCTTGCTCTCTATGACAACGAAAGTTGGAATGATCCCCGTGATTTGAACAAAATGGTCAAGGCAATATCTTTGCCTTCGAATAACTCTAGCACTTCCGACCGTAGGATCATGGAACTTGAGGATCAAGTCAAGTTTCTCATGAAATCCTACGAAGCTCCTAAGCCTTCAAGCCAAGTGAATAAAATCACTTCTTCATGCGAATTATGTAGTGGTCCCCATGACACTCGTGATTGTGTGGAACTCCCCGGAACAGCTTTTGCGGACTACGCATCCTCGCGTACCGACGAAGCGGGAGATAAGTGGTACACTTTCAAGCCCGAGCCAAACCCTTACGGTGATTCATACAACCCCTCTTGGAAAAATCACCCAAACCTTAGGTGGAAACAAAATCAACCCAACTCTTCCAATCCGCCTAATCGTTACCAACCAAACGGTCCACCCTCCAACCGTACTTTCAACAACAATCCTTCTAACAACTATGGTAGTACCAACAATCATGAAGGATTGATGTCTAAGTTCATGGCATCTCAAGAAGCTCGCATAGCTAGGTTTGAAATCGAATTCAACCAACAACAAACGGAGATGACCAACAAGATAGACAACTTGTTGAAAGCCCTCAACAACCAAGCGTTAACTACACCTAGGAAGGACACTAGGGACACCAATAGCGGAATCCAAATTAAGGACCCCTCATCATCTAAACACGTCCACTTTGTCAATGTTGTCACCATTAAGCCAATAGATGAGGAGATAGAAGAAAATGACAAGGATGAAGTTGGAGTAGAAACCGAAACTAGGGATGAAAGTAGGGAAGTTGAGATTAATAAGGAAAAAGGGGTAGAGGGAGTAGAAACTATAGAGAAGTACTTTGATAAGTTGCCCACCAAGGAAGAACGGGAATACCATAAGGATTTATTAGATAGTCCCGAGAGACCATATATCCTTGGCACACCCCTTATCAAAATGGGAGACCCCTCTAACATTAACATACCATGCAACATTTGGCATATGCATATATGGAAAGCTTACATCGATCCTAGATCTCCTGTTAACATCATGACTAGGACTTATTACAATTGGGTGATGAAGAAACAACTTGATTTTAGGATGATGCCCAATAAGAATCTGATAAGTAATTTTGCAGGAAGAGTGAAGGGATTGCATGTGATTATAGGCAATCTCACTTATGAGATCGATTTTATGATAGTAGAAGACACTCGTCAGGTGATAGATGCTTGCCTAAGCTAAATAATATTTGGAAAACCATTTGTTGGGGCCACTAGGATGAGTTATGATCCGACTCTAGGGATAGTTAGATTCAAGGAAGAGAATGATGAGGTTGCCTACCAAATGCCCTACAAGATTGACCAATACCGCCTCCTCTCTAATTTCGAAAAGGAACACAAGCAAGCGGCTTATTATAGGAATGATGAGGATAGACGTAGAGGAGTAGAGTATGTGAAAAATAGGATGCTTGGTTTCTACAAAGAATGCTTGCAACTAGGTCCGGAGTACAAAATTGGTTTAGAAGACGACCTAGAGAGTGAAACCAATGATGAAGTCATGTAGTAACCCATGACCTTGAGTCTAGCTACAAGACTCGTAAATAAAGAAAAGCGCTTCTTGGGAGGCAACCCATGCTTTGTGTGATTTTATTTTGTTTGTTTGTTATTTGCTTCCGTATGCATGCTTTATTTTTATTGTTGGTAGATCATGTTTCTAAACTAAATAGTGGAAATACTTTACTTTGTTGTTTGGCCTAGTCTTAACTCCACCTAAAGGTATTTTTGCAAAATATAAGTGTAAGGGGAAACCCCAAATATGTTTTTAAGAAACAAACTGATCATGATTCTCCACAATATTAAGTGAACATGTATATTCGTATTTGTTAGAGTCAAATGCTTGTATTGAGTCATAATGAAGTTTTGCAGGATTTTCCAGGAAGTAGGACCAAGTTTTTCCAAAAATTTTCTGGAAACTTAACATAAGAATTTTTGCAGGTCACTTCTGACGGCGTCACGAGCTTGCTCTTGACGCCGTCACGTGTAAAAATATGGAAATTTTACCGGTTTTGTTTTTCTAACGGATTCTTAAAGTTTTTGTTGAATTATTAAGTTTTATAATCTCAAGGAAATCTGCAAACTTCATTCCACAAGCATTATATCTTATTTTTTTTTCTAGGATTTAGTAACTTATGTAGATTGCCGCCGATTTTATGCGAGGTTGTCTTGTTTGTTTTCTCAGGATTTACAGGTTATGTATGACAAGAAGATGATTTATATTCTGGAAGGGAAGCTTTGATTGTTCATTTTCTTGGAGGAAAATTTAACCTGGCCACCTTATTATCCATACCGAGCGAATCAGGGGAGTATTTGATTTCATTCGTTTTACTTATTTCACTTTTACATTCTTTACTTGAACATTGGGGACAATGTTCATCCTAAGTGTAAGGGGAGGGTAAAATGATGATACCTTACAGATACACTTTCGCTTGAGTTTGTTTGTTTGATGGTAGATGTGTAATAAAACTATGAGAAATACTTGTTAGTGCAATTTTAGCGCCAAATTTAAATTTTTTTACAACATTTAGGAGTGAAACTTTAGCCATAGCAAGCGTCTCATGGATAGGAGATTGTATGACTAGCACATAACCGTACTATTCAGAAAAAAAATTTCACCCAAATATGTGAGGTTTGCCTTTAGATTTGATAGGAAAAGCATTCACTATTAGTGCTTATGAGTGTACCGGTAGCATTTAGATTCTAGAACTTGCGTTAGTGATGCATCCCGAGACCGCTAGTGAGATTACATTCGTGTAGTAGGATTTACTACATGATAAGAGGCATTAGGATCACCCTTGTGTTAAACCCGTATCATAATTACTTGACCATTTAAGTCATATTACTTGGCTAGTTAAGTCAACGAATTTTTCCCACACCCTTAGCGTTGTACTCATTTTTAGTACACGAAACCCCTAGTACAACCCTCCGAGCCTATCTTTTCGTTTCTAACTTTAAGCATCTTACTTAAAGGAAGAATTTGTTACACCCCACTTAAATGTACATCCAAATCGCCTTAGCCTTCCGTGTATGCACTCATCTTTAGTGCATTATTGTTATTTGTTAAACCCTAAGTTAACTATCTAATTGATTACATGGTTGCTAAGTCGAGTCATATCCTTGTACATATTGTTTTGGGACGATTGGGACTCATGGGTAAAGTACTTATTTTATGGAGTAATGGGGAAGAACATCATATATTACCCCCATATGTGCGTTAATCTTAAAAGTACTCCAAGTGTTTTGATTTTTTTAATTCGAGTCATTAGATTAGTTTATTGTAAAGTATGTAAAAATTCAAGTGTAAGGGGAATTTCCATTCTCTATGATGTATTATTTTGGATGGTAGGGTAAGAGTGTATGAAAAAAAAAAAATAAATCGAAAAATCAAGAAAAAAAAAAGAGAGAGAGAAAAAGAGAAAAAACATACGGACTACCATCCCGTTTCATTCTATGTTTATTTTATGTTTTTGTTATTTTTCATTTATTAGCTTAAGTTGAGTCTAGTCTTGGCTTAGCAACGCCATATTGTACATGTAATTAACCAAGATTGTTAACTCGCCACCAGTAAAGACTGCCTATATCCAACAAAACCGTGTATTTCATATCCCTACATCTAACGTTACAACCCTTTAAAAATACCTCTTTGATAGTTTATCCTAGGTGCTTACGCCATGTGGTGGAGGTTTGATCCTTTCCCAAGCCTATGGTAATCTATTTTGCTATGACAGGTAGTGAGAGATATCTTCCGTTTCCATACTGTAATTTATACTTTATTACACCCGAGAGATGTGAGTATCTAAACACTATTTGTGAGGTGCTAGTGTATGACCTCCGTGCTTGTCTTTGGTCTTTAGTGGAACGATTATTTGTTGTAATTACTTTTATATTACTGTTAAATGACCCCTAACTTGTATTTTGAGTAGAATAAAAGCGCATTTGCTTGAGGACAAGCAAATCTCAAGTGTAAGGGTATATGATGAGGCGAAAAATGAACCACTTTTAGGGGGTCATTTAAGCCCGGAATTGAATTTATTTGATCAAATATTGCCCTAAATCGTTCCTTTTGTGATTTTAGGTACTTTGGGAGTGAAATCTGGAAAAGGAAGCAATTCGGACGTTTTGGAGCATAAAAGTGAAGAAAACGCCAAAGACTTAATTTTCCAAGTTGGGAACAGTATGTGACGGCGTCAAGAGTACCATCCTGACGGCGTCAAGAGTAAATTGCATGATGGCCAAGTACAGAAATGAAGGCGTCACAAGGAAGAGCGTCAAGAGTTAAATACGTGACGGCCTGGAAAAGTTTAATACATGACGGCGTCAGATGTAGATCAAGGCAGTCCGAGGATTCTTTTGGCGGCGAGATGACGGCGTCACTCCTTTGTTCTTGACGCCGTCAGCCTCAATTTTCTATATATAGTTTTCTAATTTTCATTCATTAAAAAGGAACAAGTTTGGAGAAACCCTAAGGCCGAACCATATACGATTTTTACAGGTTTTCAAAGGTTTTCAGCCCTTGAACCCTTACATGTGTAATTGAGATAAGTGTTCTTCTAATTCAATCAATATGTCTATGTGTTGGTTGTCTATATCTTGTGCTTGTCTTAATTCCACCATGCTAGGCTAGATTTATCTTGTATTTGCTTAGATCTAATGAAACCTAGATGTTGATTATGTGTTGATTACTTGTTTATGGTTGTATTGGATGAATGATTTCAATGTTAGGCTTAAGAAAACTGGCAGATCTCCAAATGGTAACATGCTTGAACGTCTTAGGAAACATGAACCGATGTGTACTAGGTTTTATTGGTTGTATTTAATGCATGAGTAAATTCTAATGATCCCATGTTAGGAGCTTCTTAGCCGGCTCGACATAGGAGTGAAGTAGGCACTCATAGGATTGGGGAGTTAAGTACGCCACCCCATGAATGGTATTAAGGAATACAATCCGTCATCCACGCAACTATAACAAGTAATTAACATGTAAAAGATATCTAGGGATTAGTGAAATCTAAGTAAACACATTTCTCCACTTATTGCTCACAACTTTAGTTTAATTTAGTTTTATTTTCATTTCTAGTATTTTATTTTGATTGCGTCTTTAGTATTGGGTTAGTTGACTAGCAACTAATTCCGCCCAAATCCTTCAAACCCGAGATATTTACTTGCTTTCTAAAAAATATAAAAAATACAAAAATAATCATCCTTCATCTCTAAAACTAGTAATTAGGTTTTTCTTATCCTAGTGACACTATTCCTAGCTGAACGATCAATCCTCCGGTACTTGTCACTATACTATACTACAATGATCAGGTACACTGCCTGGTGGGGGTTGTAAACTTCTCGAGATCCCTTGAGAGGTAAAGCCTTGTGCGATTCCCACGTATCAGTACAGCAGTACTTGCTTCATACGGCTAAAGTTGTCGAATCTGCCTAGTTCGACGAATCGGACCAGATGATGCCAGAGGAGAAGCCTCTGTGTCAGATGTAGGCAGAAACTGCTGGCTTTGCATGTATCTGTCTGTTGCAGGAGACATAGGCATATGCGATGTAGCATAGGCTGAAGTAACATCTTAAGTTCCTGAGTTCGATGACAAGCTGATAGGATGGGTGTTCGAAGACATGACACTGTAATAATTTCCCGATTAGTAAATGTAAGCATAATCATAATCAATTTAAAATGCCATAAAGTAAATAATACTTTTTACCAATTATTGGAATGCTCAGGCACGAAGGGCGTAGGGTGGTATTTTATAAAAGTTTTGTCCCGTTAAAAAGCATAGTTATAGTCCAATGTTCCAAAAACACTTGGTTCACTATAACCGTGGCTCTGATACCAATCTATAACACCCCTAAAAACGAACAATACAGCGGAAGACTTGTATTGACAGCGGAAGACTTTTGGGGTATTATATCGAGGATCTTTGTCACAATTATAGAAAACGACTCAAATGAGACGTTTTAAGTTTTATTTAAAATACCAAATATCCATGTTTCCAAGATGTTTCCTTATTCAACAACAAGTTTTTATTCAAAGAGAAATAAACATTTCTTTATTTGCCCACTTCGTGCCTTTGCCATCCATTCCATTTAGTTACCTGAGATGAACATGCTAAAAGTTAACAAAAGTTGAGTGAATTTCATAGGTTTATAATTAATAGTTTGAACACAAGAGATAGATGTTTATTGTAATATCGATACAAATAAACAAGTTGAAAATCACATCCATTATTGCCTTAAGCTCATGACACTCAACGATTCAACAGTCATCAAAATTATCTATAATAATGATGTGAAATAAGTTGCCCCCAAGATAGGTATTTGCCAGTAACCTATGATATCAAATAAAGTGCATTTGGTGACTTTCCTCTAGCAACCAAATGGGGATTGTCAATCCCTAATAGATCTATTCACAATTATTTACGTTCACCCTGCAAGTGATTAAGGTTCATGATCGAGGGACTTTTGGCAATAGCTACTTAAGCAATAACAATATCAAGAAAAGACTTGTGTTCGGTTTTTAAGCATGTATCCCCCCCCCCCCCCCCACAAAATCAAGTTAAATGTGGGCTATGAACTCACCTTAATAGTACAGTCGAATAATCGTAATCTCAACGATGCAAGGCAACGGCTTCACACACAACCTAAAAAATATGGCAACTTTCAGTTTCTAAGTCTCGTTTTATTGCGAACATTAATTATTAGTCATGAATAAATTATAATGTGTATAGATGATGTGTTACGTCGTAGATGTAAAGGAAAATAATTACGTATTGTTTTATCGTCTAAAATTTAATTATAGTTATGTGAATTTTATACGTATATATTTATATAAGTTACGTTTATACTTTTATCATCTTAGTATATATATAAATATATTTATATATAAAATTATTATTCAAAATTGATATTACCATTCAGTCCTTTAAGTTCCTCAAATTTACACTTTTTACCCTTAACGGAATATATTTACATCATTAGTCCAAAGTTATATATTATTACATTTTAGGTCCAATCATATCAATATTTACATTTATTAATACTAAGTTTCCATATCAACAGTTTATAACCTTAGAAAAAAGTTTTTGACAGTTTCTACCCAAACTTTACAAGTTTGACGGTTTTAGTCCCTCATTAACGAAAATTTGCAAAAATAGTTCATAAATTACCAAACTTAAAGTTTAACATTTTTATTATTCCAATAAGCTCAGAAGGTTCAAAATAGCTTATTTCAATAGCTTATTAGCTTAATTTTCTTATTTTTCATTAATTGGGCTTAACGAGTCCAAAATAAGGGCCCGTTAACGTTTTGTGATCCAAGGGGTTCGGGGGAACACTAGGTTTATCAAAATCCATTATTTTAAGTTCTAATAACATTTCAAAAGATTTTTTATGATCAACTTATCGGAATAAGCTATAAACAGCTTATTGGGCTTAACGGCCTAAATATAGTTTTTATTTCCTGAAAAACTTATGAAAATAGCGATATGCTTTAGGCTCGTTTAGGTGACCAAATCAAGTTATTAGACCTCGTTATTTATTAGTCTCGTTAGTTTACCAGTTGATTAAGTAGTTCACGTTCAAATATAGGGTGGTTATGTGTCGAAATATAAAATGGCGAGGCCAAAGTATACGGCTAAAACTCATAACGTAAAAACAATATAACTTGACAAATATTCTAAGTCTTTTAGTATAATTAGTATAGGTCCAATACTACTTAGAAACGTGTGATATTTAAGCTTATACGTTAATATGAGTTCAAAATACTTATAGGGACTCGTTAACGACCTAGCTAACAAATGATACGAGATATAAAATATGTAAGTCGTGTTCATGTTTTATGATTTATTTATAGAAAGTGTTGGTGCATAAACATAACGTACGTATATACATATAGAAAGAAATTCAAGGTCTCACCTCTCCTTTAAAAGGTGGTGTAAAACGAAGTGTAGGGATTGTGTGAGGGTACGAGGGCTTCGTGGTTCACTTCACGTTCCACCAAGGGTTCAAGAGATGTCAAACTTGGAGTCCTAGGTTCACTTGAGTCGTGGTACTCTTGGAAATCCTTTCGTCCTTCAATAACTCCTTCCCTCGTTATATTTGGTGTAATTTGGTACGTATAAGTGTATGTAACGATTTAGCTTACATGGGAAAGCTTTTATAGTGAGTTTTGGAGGGTGTATACAAGGTAGGTTCACATGATTTTTGAGTGTAGGATAGATACGAAAGTTTGCACCTCTCTTCTTGTCAAATCGATTGTTTACAAAGCTAGGATCTTGTGAGATTGCTTCCTGTTCATTCCTGACATTCACAAGGTGCATAGTGTTCGTTTTGTTGCCATTGGGGAGCATGGGAGGCTGGAAGGAATGTTTTGACACGTTGGGGTGAGATTTCAAAGGGTGAGTTTGGTGTTTTACTTTGGTCAGTTTTAGAGTAGCAAACGAGTGGGTGAGGGTGTAACTTTTATCATTCATGATTCTTGGGTACTAGGTGAATTGAGACATGTAAAAATATATATGTGTTGTGTATAAAAATCGTAAGAAAATAGGGTGCGTTTGGTTGTGTATTGCGACAGAAAAAGAAAAAAAAGAAATAAATAAGGTGCGTTTGGGCTTGTACTTGGGCTTGTGGTTTGCTTCGGCCCAAACAAAAAGAAAGAATAAAACTAGTACGTTTGGTTTGTAATTGGCTTTCCGTGGCCCATTGGGTGATGGGGGCCCACATGGTGTGTTTCGAATATCGTGTCGAGGTCCGAAAATATTAGTGATCATTCTCGGGAATTTTCGTAGGCTCGGGAAATGTATAAATAGTATACGGTATTTAAACAAAACGTATAGTTATAAATATAAACGTTTTCTATATTTATAGTTTGCAATAAATATAGATTATCTAGGTTGTGTGTAAGCATCGTTCCTAGGTAAACAGTCAATCACAGTTATCGTAGTGGTTCCAATATCAAGTCGTTAAAAAAAATTGTTACCCGTAAAAGTGGTGTTAAGTTATCGTAACATCATTTTATTTCTTCTTGAGCATTTACTAATCGTAAGGGAAAATTACGAGAGGTTACATTACCTACCTCTTACAGGGAATTCCGTCCCGGAATTCTAGTCTAAGATGGTTGCCAAGGGTGTCTTAGGTGAAGAGATGTGGGTACCCTGAATTCTAGTCTAGCACCACTATGCACCTCCTCTTCCTCCTCCTCTGCTGTTTAATTCACTCCTCAACCCCTACTTTGTTTTATTCTTCTTCTACTTCTTCCCTACTTCTTCTTCTTCTTCTACAAAATAGGTAATTTATTGTTAATTTTGATTTTGTTAGTTTTGTTTACTTTTAGTGTTATTTTAATATTTAATTTTGTATTAATTTTGATTTTGTTATTTTTGTTTACTTTTAGCTGAGACAGTCGAGACACCCAGGACAGACGAGACAGCCGAGCCGAGAGCGAGAGTCGAGAGCTGAGACAACCGAGACATAGGTAATGTGGTCCTTTTTTTTTTTTTTTTTTTTTTTTTTTTTTTTTTTTTTTTTTTTTTTTTTTTTAACTTTTGGTATCCCGACGACATGTCGCCGATAACAAGTTTTTTTTAAAACTTTTGATATATCACTATACCGGCAACCCGATGCCCGAGACCACGTACAGCCCGAGAGACCACAGCCTACTGATGAGTGTGTAAATACTCATTATTTTATACCCATTTAAACCACAAAAATGACCAAAAGCACCCAAAATGACAAAATTATATTGCAAATATCCTTGGATTGTGTTTTTATGTGTTTTAGGTACAAAAGGATTGAAAACGGAGCATAAGTGGATAAAACCGAGCACGAGATTACAAGGCCAACGGTGATTTTATTTGGAACATCGAGGTGAGAGACGAAAAATTTAAAGACTAAAATGAAGCCCAAGCACCTCAACCAAGTCAATATTATTTCTAGTGTGGCAGCAGTCCAATGTTTCGGCCTAAAAGTGAAGATAAAAGACAATATTCTTATGAAGATCAAGCCCAAGCGTTAGCCCAAAATAAGCAGACTATTGTTCCGGTTACCACCTGACTTTGACCATCTTTGGTTCTATGCAATTTTACATTGACCAAGCAAATGAGATGATGCCATATGTCAATCTTATGAAGAAAGTTTAATCCAATGGTTGAGAGGCTTAGGGTTGATGAGACTATTGTTATAAAAGAAATGCTAAGACAAAAATTTGAGGGAGCCGACAGTACCATCTTGGTCTTCGGATCAAGAAACAACCAACAATCATTCAAGTTCAACAATATTTACCACCAGCTTTTATTAATGCAACTAATTTTCTTGTCATTACAATAGATTAATTATTTCCTTTTGTTCCTTATCTTTATGTTTATCAACATGTTATTTTTGTTACAGGTCTTGCACTTTTGTTTTATTTAAATTCTAGTTTTTCTAGTGTGAAGTATTGTTTATCAAAATGAAATCTCAGCTTACTTTAATAGATTTATAACTTCTTTGTCAGAATCTTTAAAGAGTTGTTAAGTTTTAAAATTTTGTATTAAACCTCTAAATTTTCGAATGTCTTCTTATCAATTTTTACTCAATCATCATTTTTCTTATAACTTTATTTCATTAGTCTTTTATCTTTTTTTTTCTTATCCGTAAATCACAAAAAATTAGCAAGTGGTAATTAGAAAAAGGAGATTATTGCTAATAAATGGGAATACTTTTGTTATATATAAAGCTTATGGATGGGGTTTTGGAGTTTATGGAATGGGTCACGTCTCGCCGTCTTTATATATTTCATCTCATTTGGTTATCTCTAACCCTTTTATCTATTTGTTTTTAGTATGTTTATATTTATTGTCATGTTTAGCTTAGTAGTTATTGTTGCTTTATTTGTTGCTTGTAGTGTACTTTTTATTATGTGTGAGTAGTTTATATATGTCCGTTTAGAAATATGCTAATTATTGTTGGATTATTGTTATTGTTAGCTTAGTAGTCATGAGTAGTGAGTAAACTTTTTATATACTTGTTCAGTAGATTATTTCGCGAATTAAGTGTGATTTTATAAAAGTTAGGAAAAATATTGGTTAGTAATTGTAAGTTGCTTTCATTAAAATTTTGGTTGTTTGAGCGGGCAAAAGCCGCGAAAATAATTGGGTTTTAATTTAGATATTGATATATCCTTGAGAAAAAAAATTGTTTTTAAAAGTAACCAACGTTGTGAGAAAATAATATTTGTAAGAGATATTAATTCATCAATAAAGGACTTAATTGAAATAATAAACCACACTTAAGGATCTTGATAATTTGCTTAACAAGTATATCTTTTTATTATATATTTTTTTTATTTGTTTGCTTAGTATAATATAGTTTATTATTTTAGTTGTTATCTTTTATCGTTAACTTTATATTATTTACTTGCTACAAGTGGTATTATTATCTTTACTTTAATTATTTACTTTTAGGCCCGTTTTAAGTTTAGATTACGCTTTAGTATAATTGTGATTTAAATGCTTTACGTGTTTGTTAATTTGAGTTATTTTGAATTGTTATTTGCTTAATTTAGTTTACAAATTCCAAATCTCTCTTTAAACCTCATTCAAATCACCCGATCACGAACTTGAACCGATTCACCATTTCACACCTCGTCGGGACTTAACGACCCGGGAAAACACTATACTCTCACCGGAAAACGCGTGGTTTGACTCCTTTGACTATTTCTTGGTTAAAGTTGACTTTCTACCGCGATCATTTTGGGGCCGCTGCCGGGGAGGCGTGAAGCCGTTTATCGATTCGAGTTTGCAGATTAGTGTTTGAAGACCCTTTTCCAGAAGTTATAGTCTTGTTTTTTGTTAATATTCTTTTGTTTTTCCTAAATATAAAATCCCAAAAAGATTTTCTTTCTCAAAATTGGTTTTAAATTTTGTTTTCTTTATCTTAGTTTGTTTTTCCGTTATAAAATCCCAAAAATAATCTTCGTTATCCTCTTAAATGTTTAATTCTTATCTTTTCACCCTCTCATTGTTTAATTCTCCACAATGATCGATTTTCCACCATCTCATCCCCATGAACCTCGGACCATAGAGGATTTCTATCGTCTGTCACTGATCGGTAGAGGAGGACCGATCACTCCGACATCAGTTCCTGGAACCGATTTCACATTGAAAAATCATATGGTTCGACTGATCTGGCAAAACTGCCAATTTCACGGATTCCGAGATGAGGATACAAACGAGCACCTAAACAAGTTCATATCTATCACTCAATCCATGAAACAAAATGGAGTTTCTCAACATAGCATTCGTTTGAATCTATTTCCATTCTCTTTATCCTACCACGCTGAATCTTGGTTTTATACTCTTAAAACCCATTCAATTCATACTTGGGAAGAGATGTTCCTCAAGTTTCTTTCAAAATACTTTCCACGTTCTAAAATGGTGCAGCTTAGGAAAGACACTCTGAATTTCCGGCAGTTGCCCATCGAGTCAGCATTTGAAGCTTGGGAAAGATTCAAATCTTTGTAACGGAAATGTCCTGATCACCAAATTTTGCTTCTTGATCAAATTCTAACCTTTTATCATGGTATAACATCGATTGATCGAGACAAAATCATGTTGGCTGCCGGTGGTAATTTCATGCGGAAAACTCCACAAGAAGCTTACGATTTGATCGAGAATATGACACATCATCACTATCAGTGGGACGCTGAAGTTCAGTACGACTCTACCACTGATTTGAGTGCTCATCATTCTGATTACATTTCCGCAAAGGTTGCACAAATTGAGGTCCTTGGCTATCAAGAAAGATATATAAGTCAATATTGCCAAGGACCATGTCATCCTAACACTATTTACTCTTCATACTCTGACGAGGATGAAAGTGATGAGGACGAACCTTTTGAAAAAGAGAATTCTAAGATCGATCCACTCATTAAGAAACCTTCAGATACCTTTTTAATGGGGGACAAGGAGGTCAAAATTAATCCTCTTAAGGAAATTGATGACCTTGTTCTAATCCCAAGGGTATCCGAGGAACCTTTCGATCTTCTTGATTCTACTTCACATATTTTTGACACGACTATCACGAATCCTTTGTTTGATTTTGATTCTGAGTTTACTTTCAAATCAGACAATCCTATCTTTGATATTCATAACGAGGAAAGTGATGAGTCCGATATGGAGACAGTAATGGACGAGGTGCAAATTTATAGCCCACGAAGTACCGCACAAGTCCCACCTCCATCTATTTATTCAGAGCCCGAGCTCAAAGATGTAATTCATAAGAATGATTATCTTCTCGAGGAGTTCTCCGGTGAACTCTCTCATGTCATAGCTCATCCGGAGTATGATCATTTCCATTTTGATCTTGAGATAGATTTTAGTCTGGGGGGAGACATATTTATTAATGACAGCACCCCACCTTTCCCTCACGATGTTTTTTGAAAATTTCCAAATGAGCTTTAACGATGAAATTCAAAACAATGAAATTGGAAAATTTGATTTTGAAAATGATGAATTGATTTTAATTGTGATTAAAATCTTTCTCCTGTTCATCACATTTGATGTAACTTCTCCTCTTTATCACTCCTTCGGGAGTGAGGATACCATCTTTGACCCCGGCATCACCGCATATCGTTTTTATTTCTTATAAATTGGGGTATCTCATCGGTGTGGAACTTTCACGTGCTTCAAATGTTTGTCCAAACATCTTGAATGAAAGTCCAATGGAGATTGTCTCTTCCACATCTTGCTTCCCCATGAACAAATGAATTCGGGGTCGAGTCAAGCAAGTGACTAGGTAAACCAAAATAGTAGCATGAATATGGGGTTTTCACCCTAAGTGTGGGGGCGTTGCCCCTGCCGTTGTTACCATGTATATATATCTTACAAAAAAAAGTGTTTGTATATATGTCTATATGAACAAAGTGAAAAATGGTGTTTCCACATTTAGTTTGTTATGTTGCCCTTTTACGTTCAAAGAGTCGGCATAATAGCCGGGACTTTGAATATTGAGGACAATATTCAATTCTAAGTGTGGGGGGGGGGGTATTCTAGCGAATTTGATCACATTTTACCTTCTAGTACCCCCGTTTTTGGCCAAAAATTTTAAATTTTTTTCACTTGTGCTTCTAAATTTTTTGTGGTTATCAGTCCGCCATGTCTAAACGACAAAAGGATTGGCTAATCCAGGAGCAAACGGCTCTTGGTAAAGATATATCAAATCCGTTGACGGCTTGCAATTTGCCCAAAATTGTATGGTATCTCAACTCGCCATATCCTAAAAAGTGAAAGAGTTGGCTAGCCCGCAAGATTATGGCTTGTGGTAAAGGCAGTGGAAAACCATAATTGGTAATCAGCTCACCAAGATCTTGACTTTGTCCATCAAGAGTTGGCTAGTCCAGAAGCAAACGGCTTCTGGTAAAGACAAATCAAATCCGTTGACAGCTGGTGGTTTGCTCAAAATTACATGGTTATCAGGTAGACCATAGTTCTTACTTGAACTGAAACATTTGGCTACTCCAGAAGTAATGGCTTTTGGTAAAGAGACTTCAAATCCATTAAATTTTAAAAACAGGTTATTTTTGGATTCTAGATTGCTAGGGACTAGCAATAGTTTAGTGTGGGGGATTGATGAGTGTGTAAATACTCATCATTTTATACCCATTTAAACCACAAAAATGACCAAAAACACCCAAAATGACCAAATTATATTGCAAATATCCTTGGATTGTGTTTTTATGTGTTTTAGGTACAAAAGGATTGAAAACGGGGCATAAGTGGATAAAACCGAGCACGAGATTACAAGGCCAACGGTGATTTTATTTGGAAGATCAAGGTGTGAGACGAAAAATTTAAAGACTAAAATGAAGCCCAAGCACCTCAGCCAAGTCAATATTATTTCTAGTGTGGCAGCAGTCCAATGTTTCGGCCTAAAAGTGAAGATAAAAGCCCAATATTCTTATGAAGATCAAGCCCAAGCGTTAGCCCAAAATAAGCAGACTATTGATCCGGTTACCACCTGACTTTGACCGGCTTTGGTTCTATGCAATTTTACATTGACCAAGCAAATGAGATGATGCCATATGTCAATCTTATGAAGAAAGTTTAATCCAATTGTTGAGAGGCTTAGGGTTGATGAGACTATTGTTATAAAAGAAATGCTAAGACAAAAATTTGAGGGAGCCGATAGTATCTTGGTCTTCGGATCAAGAAACAACCAACAATCATTGAAGTTCAACAATATTTACCACCAGCTTTTATTAATGCAACTAATTTTCTTGTCATTACAATAGATTAATTATTTCCTTTTGTTCCTTATCTTTATGTTTATCAACATGTTATTTTTGTTACAGGTCTTGCACTTTTGTTTTATTTAAATTCTAGTTTTTCTAGTGTGAAGTATTGTTTATCAAAATGAAATCTTAGCTTACTTTAATAGATTTATAACTTCTTTGTCAGAATCTTTAAAGAGTTGTTAAGTTTTAAAATTTTGTATTAAACCTCTAAATTTTCGAATGTCTTAATTATCAATTTTTACTCAATCATCATTTTTCTTATAACTTTATTTCATTAGTCTTTTATCTTTTTTTTTCTTATCCGTAAATCACAAAAAATTAGCAAGTGGTAATTAGAAAAAGGGGATTATTGCTAATAAATGGGAATACTTTTGTTATATATAAAGCTTATGGATGGGGTTTTGGTGTTTATGGAATGGGTCACGTCTCGCCGTCTTTATATATTTCATCTCATTTGGTTATCTCTAACCCTTTTATCTATTTGTTTTTAGTATGTTTATATTTATTGTCATGTTTAGCTTAGTAGTTATTGTTGCTTTATTTGTTGCTTGTAGTGTACTTTTTATTATGTGCGAGTAGTTTATATATGTCCGTTTAGAAATATGCTAATTATTGTTGGATTATTGTTATTGTTAGCTTAGTAGTCATGAGTCGTGAGTAAACTTTTTATATACTTGTTCAGTAGATTATTTCGCGAATTAAGTGTGATTTTATAAAAGTTAGGAAAAATATTGGTTAGTAATAATAAGTTGCTTTCATTAAAATTTTGGTTGTTTGAGCGGGCAAAAGTCGCGAAAATAATTGGGTTTTAATTTAGATATTGATATATCCTTGAGAAAAAAAATTGTTTTTAAAAGTAACCAACGTTCTGAGAAAATAATATTTGTAAGAGATATTAATTCATCAATAAAGGACTTAATTGAAATAATAAACCACACTTAAGGATCTTGATAATTTGCTTAACAAGTATATCTTTTTATTATATAGTTTTTTTATTTGTTTGCTTAGTATAATATAGTGTAGGACCTTATATTTATCAACTTTAATACCAATATAAGAACTAGATGAAGTAAAGATGGTGACTTGGTAATATATGTGTGGCGTTAACTTGTATGAAATAGAGATAAGAGATGAAGAGAACTTTTATTAAAAACACACACAATACACACACAAGCACACACCTCAAATGAGCTTTGAGGTGTTTATATAGTAAGTTACATAATGCCCTAAAGGCTTTTCATGGGCTTTGAGATGGATTGGGCTTTTTACATGAATATCTTCTACACATAAATGGACTAGCTTAATATAAATGTTAACCTATTAGCTTAGCCCAATCCATAAGCCCTTTGACTATTCTATGTATTTTACGACACATTTCAAAGTTACATGCATGAGAATGACCATCACTTCTAAATACATATTTTTAATGCTAACAATCTCCCCCTAAGGGGTGGTCATTCGAATGATGCTCCACGTGAGTGGGTCTTCCGTGTTTTTTGTCTTTAACTTTGTGTGTCGTTGTAGAATAGTCTTTAGTCTTTGTTCCTTCATGCATTGTGATCTTTGATAACTGATTTTTCATCGTTCTTTGTTCCTTAGTGATGTGGAGTTATCTGCCATTCGTCACTTTTGCGTCTGTGGTGGTTGTTTGCCATTCCAACATGCTCATACATCTTTGGACTTTGATATTCATATGCATGTAGTTCCCTTTCTTTCACTTTGATCTTTAGTCTTTATACTTTGTAGATTCTTCTTTTTGGCGTAGAATCTTTCTTTGAACTTTGTGTTGTATAGATCTTTGAGGGAGCTTTCTTTAACTTCCAGATGTATGTATGAGCACGTGGAATCTGTCGCCACGGAGATGAAGTGTCCCTGCATATAAACAGTTAGCAATAAAACATCCGGTACTTACAGATAAGAATTAGAGATCGTCAACAGCATAGTGTGAAGACTCCTTCTAACCTTTACCAAGGCCGTTCCCATGTCAGATACTCTCGAGAGAGCTTACAAGACCTACTTAGTATCTCAATGACTGGGTGAGTCGCTGGGATCACTCCACGACTGTAGACCGTTTGAAACCACCGTGAACACTAAGCGTAACCTATAAAGAATTACCGAAGTGACCTGCTGTCAGGGCTATTTGATGTTGACCCTGGCAGGAATTTCCATTCAATCATTGAGAATCACAAAAGTAAATCCTCTCATAAATGTTCTGGCAGATTGCTAAGATCTGCGTAGGACTCTTAAGTTTACATCTGGCGTCCTTAATGTTGAACAACCAGTGTAGAACTATCATGTGTTCCTATGAGATCTTTTGATGAATCTCGGGGCTCTAGACTCGATAAGTGCACATTTGGTTTCCTATGCGGAGATTAGGGAGAGGTCTCCTGCTTCAATATCAACCATCTCTAAGAGACAGATCGATAGATTATGCCGGTTCCCCGTGAGAATGAAACAAGCTCTTTTAAGAGAACTTGAGTGGTTAAAAAGGTTTAGTGCAGTGCGTCACTGGGTCCATGACGTCTTTGTCTTCAATACCGGTGTCACCTTAGTAACAACTAGTAGCATATGAGTTGAACCCGGTGTCTGCCCTAAGGTTGAACATATGGAGGGCTATTTCTTTTCACCCTTTTTCATAACTTTTCTTTTTAATTCTTCAACCCCTTCTTTCTCCATTCTCATTTTCTCCTTTTTTCAATCATACCTAAGGACTTCTAATTCTAATCTATTGGAATTGTCCTTGGGTAGATCCCTCCGGCTCTGGCGGATCATAGGACGGTTTTTCCTAACCTTAGTCACCTTATAACTCCATGAATCCTATAATTGCCATGAAACCTTTGATAGAAAATCTCTCAAAGTGTTTATGAATATAAACACATTTTTGTTGACACTTTGAGAGTTTTTGTAACTTTTGAAGGACTCCTCCTTCACATGTGCTCATGAATATTTAAGAAATTTGCACATGCGAGAGGAGTTTGCACTTTTTGAATTGATCCACTTTCAGCGAACATGACCGATTCGAGACACGCTTACATCACTAGTTAGACTAGCTTGAAATTATTACCCGTCCTGGTCAAGTCCAAAGAAAGTCTCTCGATACGGTACATTCTACTCAGACAAGTCCTATTCGAGACACGCTTACATCACTAGTTAGACTAGCTTGAAATTATTACCCGTCCAGGACAAGTCTTTTCGATTACTGACATTTAAGCTTCGTCAATTCATTGGTACTTACTGAGTCGAGCTCTTTTGAGATTCAACCACAAACTTTAAACATCTTTGATCACATTTTAATCATGTCTTCTCCCCCTCAAAAATAGCATAGCGTGATATTTTTGATATCAACTGATTAAGAAAAAGCTTTTGGAGAGAAAGACAGATTCTATTTTGCATGAATTTGGAACATTTTGTTTTTGTACTCCCCCTTAATGATAGCACATATAAAATTACTTAAGGGTTTTGAGGGAGTTATCTTGAGCACTAATTTTGAGAGATTTTGAGAAATCTTTTGAACAATCTTGAAAAAGTGCTCAAGAATTTTGTTTTGAAAACGAGTTTATGTTTGAAATCTTTTTCGTTTGTTTAGACTCGAACTTTTTGAAAAAGAGTTCGTCATTGAACGTACGAGTCCTTGATTTGAAAATAATCAGAAGTCATCATTTAAGCACGGGTTTCGTACTGAAGTATACGAAAGCCATTGTGAAGAAAATTTTGAGAAACGACATGTTTTAGAAAAACATTTTAAAGAACTCCAGCTCAAGCATCTGTACATATCCGTATCATTGTTGAATGACATTTCTAGAAACGTACAGAATATTGATTTATACGAGAGACATGTCGTGAGAAGAATATTTTTGGATTTTTTGATTTTATATTGTTTTTTGTATTTTTAGAAAGTTTTATATTTTTGTATTTTGTTTTTGTTTGTTTTTCAAATTTTGTATTTTGATTTTTCAAAAATATTTACAGCGAAGCGATTTTGAAAACATTTTTCAAGAAGATTCGAGAAGACGTTCTAGCTCCTCAGGAGTTAGGCTTCGCATGCCAATTCGTCGAACTAAATAGTCAAACCTTTCTTTTGGAAGGGCTTTAGTAAATAGATCGGCGAGTTGATAATCAGTCTTAACAAAAAATAATTCAACAGTACCATCTTCCACGTGTTCTTTGATGAAATGGTAGCGGACTTTGATATGCTTCGTCTTAGAGTGATGTACGGGATTGCACGAGATGGCTATGGCACTTTTTGAGTCACAATACATAGGTATTCTGTCAAAAGTAAAGCCATAATCTGTGAGCTGTGTCCGCATCCATAGAACTTGGGCACAACACGCAGATAGAGACACATACTCGGCTTCGGCGGTTGATAGCGCAGTACAATCCTGTTTCTTTGACGACCAGCTTACTAGCTTTTCACCCAAAAATTGTGCTCCATCTGATGTACTCTTTGCTGTAACTTGATCACCGGCATGGTCTGCATCTGAAAATGCTGTTAGATTAAACTCCGAATCCTTCGGATACCAAAGTCCCATGTTAATGGTGCTTCGTAGGTACCGAAAGATCCGTTTAACCTCTTTGAGGTGAAGTTCGGTAGGCTTTGCCTGAAACCGTGCTAATAAACAAACAGCAAATTGAATATCGGGTCGGCTAGCAGTTAGGTACATGAGAGAACCGATCATGCTCCGATATTTTTTTGGATCGATGGGTTTTCCAAACAAATCAGCACCTATTTTTGGTGAAGTGACCATTGGTGTACCAACAGAATCACAATTTTCCATTCCATGTTTTTTCAAAATCTCTATTGTATATTTAGCTTGATTGATAAAAATACCACGAGGGGATTGATGTATTTGTAAACCAAGAAAGAATTTTAGTTCCCCCATCATGGACATTTCAAATTTACTTTTCATGAGATTTTCAAAATGTTTTGAATGGTTAGGATTGGTTGATCCAAAAATAATGTCGTCCACGTAAATTTGAACGATCAAAATGTCATCTTTGAATTTTTTGATAAACAGTGTATCATCAACCGTTCCTTTTGTGAAATTGTTTTTAAGCAAGAAAGATGATAGTTCGTCATACCACGCTCTTGGAGCTTGTTTTAGACCATAAATGGCTTTATTAAGCTTGTAGACGTAGTCTGGATGATCTCTGTCGACAAATCCCTCTGGCTGACTCACATACACTTCTTCTTTCAGAGTTCCATTCAAGAAAGCTGTCTTAATGTCCATCTGATAGACTGTGATGTTTTGGTGAGCTGCATAGGCTAAGAAAATCCGAACTGCTTCAAGTCTAGCTACAGGCGCGAATGATTCGTCGAAATCTATCCCTTCTTCTTGTGGATAGCCTTTAGCCATGAGACGAGCTTTGTTGCGAATAACAGTCATTTCCTCATCCAGTTTGTTCTTCCACAACCACTTGAGATCAAGAACACGTTTATCAAGTGGTCGTTCAACAAGTTCCCAACTGTCATGTAACAGGTATTGAAGAAATTCCTCCTGCATCGCTTCAATCCAAGGGTTTTCTGCCATTGCTTCCCGAATGTTCTTTGGTTCTTTGAGGCTGATTGAACACACGTAGATGCACAATTCGAGATCGGTGGCAAGTTGTCTCCTTGTCTGAACTGGCTTTGAAGGTTCACCAATAATATTTACTAACGGATGGTCTTTTGTCCATTGAAACGTAGAAGGGTACCTTGGGTGTAACGAATGTGTGTTAGATGGTTCTTGTAACCTTGAAGAAGATTCAGCAGAGTCTGTTGCAAACGGGTTTTCAAATACTTCTTCTTCCTCTTCTAACGTAACATCGTTTGAGTTATTTGTTGGTTCTTCTTGAAAATTTGCGTTTTGGTTTTGCTCATCAACTCTTGGTATGTCAGTTTCAAGTACTGGAGTTGCTTGAGTAGATGTAGATGATGTTGATGTAGTTGGTGCTTCAGCTTCGATTGTTGTGGATGCATCCAGTGGTGGTGGTGGTGGTTGATGGTTTTGAGCGGGTGCAGCGGAATGTTGATTTGATGCATTTGTCGAAGTTCCACCATAGTATTCATCAAACATTAACTCGAAGAAATTTTCCAGTTCTTGTTCTGAAGGTTTATCCGTGTTTGTTGACTGAGCTCCTTGAGGTACGAGTCCTGAACTGATGTGTCCAGAAGTCTGCTGGTTTGGTGCGGGTCCTAATCCGTTTTGATTAGAAGCCATCGGATTAAGCGCGGGTTCTAGAGCATATCTCTCAGAAGCCATTTGTGAAATCTCGTCAAACTTCACATTCATCGTCTCCATTATCTTTTTCGTTCTTCTATTATACACCCTGAATGCCCTCGAGTTTTCTGAATATCCAATGAAGATTCCAATATCACCCTTAGCTTTTAACTTCCCTAGATCTTCTCTGTCATTCGTAGGATAGCACAAAGCGCCGAACACGTGAAGGTAAGAGATGTCAGGTTTACGGTTGTTCACTAGCTCATATGGGGTTTTATTGAATCTCGGATGGACTAGGGATCGGTTTTGAGTAAAACAAGCAGTGGCTACAGCATCAGCCCATAAGAATAGTGGTGCACTAGAAAAAATCAGCATTGTGCGAGCAGCTTCCACAAGAGTTCGGTTTCTTCTTTCAACTACCCCATTCTGCTGTGGAGTTCTAACAACTGATGTTTGATGTGTAATTCCAACATCTTCGAGGTAAGTTCTTAACTCCTGATTTGTGAATTCTGTGCCATTATCTGTTCTTATAATCCTTACTGGAGCTTGAAGTAGAACTTGAATACGCTTCAGAAAAGTGATGATGATGCCTGGTGCTTCTTCTTTTGATCTCAAAAACTTTACCCAAGTATATCTTGAATAATCATCAACAATAACAAGAATATACTTCTTCCCATTAATGCTTTCAACTCTCATTGGGCCACATAAGTCCATGTGCAACATATGTAACCTTGCTTCCGAACTAGGTACGGTTTTGGGTTTATATGATGCTCTTTTACTTTTTCCTTGTTCGCATGATGGACATAGGTGTTCCTTGGTGTATTTGAACTTAGGAAGTCCGGTGACGATGTTGTCTTTGGCTAACTTGTTGATGGTGTCGAAATTGAGATGGGATAAACGTCTATGCCACAGCCAGGACTTAGTTTCGGTTGCCCTTGTCATAAGACAAATTGGTGATGTAGAAGCCATTTGGTTGATGTTGATGGCATACAAGTTTGTACCACGATTACCAGTTAAGAGATCATCACCAACCAAATTTCTAATAAAAACCGTGTTTCTCCTGAATGCAACTTCTAAATCTGCATCACAAAACTGCCCAACTGAAAACAAGTTGTGTCCCAACCCTTCGACATAGTAAACTCGAGTGATCAAAAAATTCCCAAACTGAAGATCTCCAAAACCTAGGATAGCTGCTACATGATCATTTCCAAAGCGTACAGTTCCCATGAATTTCCATATGAAATTGATCAGCAGCTTTAAGTTACCGGTCATGTGCTTGGAGCAACCCGAGTCGACGATCCAAAGACATATTTCGATAACCTGCCAAGAACAGAAGAGTTTGTATTTGGAAACCGTTTTGAATTTGGTTCCATTTGGTTAGGGGTAAAATCTGAATCACATTCATAGAAGGTATCTACTTGTCCATTTTGAACAACTTTCAATTTGCCATCCTTAAGAATGAATTCTCTACCCGTAGGTTTCCACATACAAAACTGAAGGTAGTTCCTAGGCATTCGACTACTAGTGGTAGACCTAAAGCGTGCAACTAATCTTTCTATAGATCTAGATCTAGCACTAGTTCCCTTTGGAACATACTTCTGTTTAGGCGTAACATTCACATTCTTAGAAACACATTCATCGTGAACATCATTAATTAAACATTTCTTGCATATTAAACAAACAGAGTCATTACATGCATTAGAAACAGTACTTGTGACATTACATTCAGATGAAACATGTCTCTTATTACAAAGCGATAAATTCCTAGGGTGTTCTTCTACTTCTTCAGCTTTATTCTTGCAACTACTCTTAGAAACAGGCGAGACTCTATTGTTCCTTGTATTGCTCCTAGGCTTTAGTCTGCTGCTCCTAGAGGTGCTTTCTAATCCTGTAGAAGGTAAGGCACACACGTTAGGATTTATATTGTTGTCCTTTTTAGGATCACTAGACTCTTTAGAATTATCCTTTTTGCACGCATTTGTCTTAGAAGTGGAGGCAGCCGCATTAGTGGGACTAATCCTAAAAAGGCCAGGTGCTATCACTTTTGGTGTTTCGACAACCGCTTTTCCTTTATCAACAATCTTTTCATTTTCACTTTTCTTGGGTAAGGATGTTGGAGTGACTGGTTTTGTCAAATCTTTTTTCTCATCGACTTTTGGAGCAAACCTTGAAATTGACATCTTTGGTTTTTGAACCGTGTTTGAAACAGTTGGTTTCTCCGAAGTCAATGGTTTTGCAAACTTAGTTTCCTCACCCTTTCCTTTTTGACTTTCAAGTTGAGCCCTCAAAAGATCATTTTGCTCTTTCATGTTCTTTAAGGCACGCTCATACGACAATTTGTCATACTTGCATTCCTCCTTTTTTCGATCAAGTTGTTTAAAATATGACACATTTTCTTTTTCAAGCTTTATAAGAGCATTTTCATATTTTGAAACAATTTCGGAGGTCTCAGCTCTCAGTCTTTCATCGTCTTGAACAGAATATGTTTATAAAATGATGGACATAATGTCAGTGGTCATAACAGCTTCGAAGAGAGAATCATTTAGGTTTTCCAAAACATTCATGTTTTCACGAGTTTCGTTAGTTTCGTTTACCAGGGATTTTTGGTCCTTGACAAAGTCGGCCGTTTCTTTTAAGAAAGCACGTTCAAAATGGATTACCCTTGCACTGATGTTATTCAGTGGGATAGTAATTTCGTTTTCAAAAACTTTTTTCTGCTCAATATGAAAACTGGAATGCCAGTTGTTAATATCGATTGTAGTTTTAGAAGCAACAATATTTTGAAGTTCTTGAATTCTCTTTTTAACGTCATCCAAAATTTCTCTAGCCTCACTTGTATTAAAAGTGTTGTTAGAAGAAATTTGTTCCATTTTTGAAAGAGATTTGGAAACAATTACTTTCTTAGAAAACATTTTTGAGAATGGTCGTTTTATGGAAAACACAGATGGTTCTTTTTGTGGAACAAAAGTAATTCCCGAAAGTTTGTTCAATTTGTTGTAATCAATGGGTTTCAAATCAGGATTCTTTTGTTTCATTTTATTAATGCTCTCTTCGGCCAATTCAATCGTTTCCACAGAATCACGAACAATGGGAGGATCATGCTTAGCCAACAAAACATTTCCATTAAACAAACAATTCTGAGCTTGCTGAGCTTTCTTGAGATTACAGGGGGTGTTGTTACCGAGAGCCACTTTATGCTTCGTATGGTAAACCGGATTAGTTTGATTTGAAATCATTTTCATTGTTTGACTTGACTGACCCGACTTAACCACTAATTCTTCTAAATGAGCAATCATGTGTTCTGACTCTACGATTTCGGCCAAAAGTTTATCTTCTTTCTTTGCAAAGTCCTTTTTCAACTCATCCCTTTCTTTTTCAAGATTGGTATAAGCTGTTTTTTGTTTAGAAAGTTGGTTTTGTAAATAAGAAATTTCCGCGTTTAAAGCTTTTATCTTCTTGAAAAAATTAACATCAAGTGTATCAAACTTGAGTTGCAATTGTTTTTCCCTTGAAACGGAATTTTGATAACCAGTTTCTAATTCAGACAATCTTTTGTGATGAAACTCAAAAGCTTTAGCGTTTTCCTTGTAACTCTCAAGCTCAGTGGTCAATTTAACATTCGCGGCCTTAACATCGCGATTGACCTTTTTCACTTTTTCGATTTCAATACCACAGTTATTTAATAATGATTCAAATAAAGCACGTGTTTCCTCATCATTCTCAGCATGCTGTGAAACGAAGCCTCCATTATGATTCACATCTGGAGTTGCTGAAGGAGTATTGCTACTACTTGGCGTGTCCAGGTATGTATCATAAGTGGGTGCTAGCTTCTCAGAATGTTGTTCCTCATGAGGAGACATATCAAATATATCATTATTGTGACATGTGTTGAAGTTGGATACCTCAGATGGTGCATTGGTGTCATAAACAGGAAGTATATCAGAATCCATGTCATACTTAGCTTCTTGAAGATTCGCCATGAATATGCAGTTCGCATCGATATCCTCTCTATCTTCCATGTCATCCATAAGAGCCATAAAATCATTCTCCTCGGCATTCAACGGAAATCCTACCTCTGCCTTTTGTGCCAACATCACTGCTTTCTGCAAGTACGCTAGATCTTTCTTGTTCGGCTTAGTAGGACAGTTCCTTGCCATATGACCTACACCCTGACAGTTGAAACACTTTACCGGATTAGCTTGATTCACATTTCCCAAATTCCCAACTACTGGAGCTGCAACATTTCTATTCTGATTACCCATTGCCTGATTACCAACATTCTGACCCCTCTGATTTCTAACAAACTGACCCAACTGATTCCCTGCATACTGACCATACTGATTCCCTACATACTGACCTGCATTCTGCATATTCTGATTACCCATGTTAATTCCAGTTGCATATCCTTGCTGATTACCATAAACTCCAACCATTTGGCCTCCATTGCCCATATTGAAACTCGGCTGAGCGATCTGCCTGTTGCGAGTATTCGGTGAAATCCTTTGGTTGTTGTTTGTTGGTGTGGAATAGCGTCCTTGGAAAGCTTTTGTCAGAAAAGCAAACGCTTGGGTCAATGTTGCAGTAGCTTCATCATTTTCAGTGAATTCTGGTTCTTGGAATTGTTTGTATTGCTGTTGTGGAATAACATGTTGTTGTTGCTGTGGGTAGAACTGTTGTTGGTAGACCGGTGTTGGTGTAGTAGCAATTAATGCGAGAGGATCATGATTTTTTGCCAATCTTTCTTTCCTTACTTCATTAGCCTCAGCTTGGTTTTGCTTCAAAAAGTCATAGAGTTGATCATAGTTCACCTTATGTAAATCCTTTGTTTGATTGACAATTGTAACATAACGACCCCATTCTTCTGGAAGGTTATTGATGAATTTGATGTTTGTTGCAATTGTTCGAGGTGTCAACTTGTTTATGATTAACTCATTCATCAAAGTGCAAAACCTTGTGTAGTAAGATTCAATCTGTTCACCTTTAGTGGATGTAAAGTTCTCCCATTCAGTAAGAAGTTTGTTCTCAACGTCCTGTTGTCCAATCTCTGTTCCATGACATATCCTCCTAACACGTTCCCACATAGCATAAGCAGTTTCACAGCTGTCGACCGCAGCAAAGATCTCCTGTGGTAATCCAAGTTGGATTAAATGCATTGCCATATCATCTGTGGCGATCTGCTTCTTGTCTTCCTCTGTGTAATCTGCTTCTGTTTGTTCACGCACGAATGGTTGAGTAGGAGGTGTTGCATTTGGATTCCCTTCAATTTGAACTTGTCGTGGCTTGAATGGACCATTTGTAATGGAGTTGATCATCAATTTACCATCAGGTTTTGTTTTGATGTAACGAAGCATGCGGCTTGTCCATGGGAGATATCCACCTTTTTCAAGCATCGGAGGTCGGTTTTCCGCACCAGCTGCATGAATATCTTGCTGAGTAGCCATTGATGAAGTGTAGATTGATAAAGTTGATTCTTGGATCGTTCCAACGAAGTAGGAGTTGTGTTTAGTGTAAATTGATGCAAGTTTTTATGGTGAAAAATTTGATCTGAAACCTTGAAACCTCAATAACTTCCGTTCAGAGTGGATTTGGGCCTCGAAGCTTGGCTTGAATAATCTTTAGATTATTCAACGTGTCCTTCTTCTCGGTCTCGCGGTTGTTTTGACAGCTGATTCGTCGAAAACGGAGTTACGGTTCAAAAGTTATGGCCGTTTGAAGTTTGGTTGTCAAAAAGACAAAAACTTACGCGTAAAGCTTGATTTTACGCGTAAACCTTGAATAATCTTACGCGTAAGATGTTATGCGTAACCTGTAAGTTATGCGTAAGATCTAAGTTATGCGTAAACAATAATGTTTATGCGTAGACTTTGATTTTACGCGTAAACTTAGAGTTTATGCGTAAGAATTGTTACGCGTAAGGTTTTTTCAACCAAATTGATCTCTCAAACTTATCCAAGCTTGAAAGATATCCCGTGTCGAAGTATTTCACAAACTTATCCAAGTCAGGGAAGTACTGAGTCACCGTAGCACGAAGAGAAGACCTTTGAAGAAACTTATGCGTAGATTTTTGAAACTTACGCGTAAGATATCAACTTATGCGTAGGATCTGACTTGTGCGTAGGAAATTAAGCGTAGACTTCCAACTTAAGCGTAGAACACCAATCTTATGCGTAAGAAGAGGGTTTTGACCAAACTTAAGCGTAGGAAAAGGGTTTTGACTTAAGTTACGCGTAGAAAGTATTGTAGACAGCTGTAGATCGTACTATTCACCCAAGTAACGCGTAGGATGACCAGAAAACGTGAAAAATGCGATTTTTTCAACCAAAAACACTTTTTTCACTTGTTTCTAATGATCAAATCTTTCCCAAAACACTTAGAATCACTAAAGCTTCAATAAAAACAACAACTTTACCACTAAAACGTTTAAAAATCAAAACTTTTTGAATTAAAAGTACACGTATAAATGAAAAATACGAAACTTTTTAGCAAAAACTTGATAGAAAACACTCCTAAATCATTGTGAGGCGATTGATACCACTTGTAGGACCTTATATCTATCAACTTTAACACAAATATAAGCACTAGATGAAGTAAAGATGGTGACTTGTAAGGATGTATGTGGCGTTAAGATGAAGAGAGAATAAGATGAAAAGAGAACTTTATTTCATAAACAAAACACACACTTACACACACAAGCACACACCTCAAATGAGCTTTGAGGTGTTTATATAGTAAGTTACATAATGCCCTAAAGGCTTTTCATGGGCTTTGAGATGGATTGGGCTTTTTACATGAATATCTTCTACACATAAATGGACTAGCTTAATATAAATATTAACCTATTAGCTTAGCCCAATCCATAAGCCCTTTGACTATTCTATGTATTTTACGACACATTTCAAAGTTACATGCATGAGAATGACCATCACTTCTAAATACATATTTTTAATGCTAACATATAGTTTATTATTTTAGTTGTTATCTTTTATCGTTAACTTTATATTATTTACTTGCTACAAGTGGTATTATTATCTTTACTTTAATTATTTACTTTTAGGCCCGTTTTAAGTTTAGATTACGCTTAGTATAATTGTGATTTAAATGCTTTACGTGTTTGATAATTTGAGTTATTTTGAATTGTTATTTGCTTAATTTAGTTTACAAATTCCAAATCTCTCTTTAAACCTCATTCAAATCACCCGATCACGAACTTGAACCGATTCACCATTTCACACCTCGTCGGGACTTAACGACCCGGGAAAACACTATACTCTCACCGGAAAATGCGTGGTTTGACTCCTTTGACTATTTCTTGGTTAAAGTTGACTTTCTGCCGCGATCACCTACGTACAGCCCGAGCCCGATACTACAGCTCGAGACCAGAGCCCGAAACCACAGCCCTGGAGTGGAGACCGAGACAGTATGTTCTTTGTTTTTTCATTTTTATGCTTTGTTGAAGTTTAGTTTTGGTATCCCGTAGCGTTTGGTTAGTAGTTTAGTTTTCCAGCCGTAGTTTGCTTGAAATGAATTTGAGTTTTCCAGCCGAGTAAACATTGCATAGGTTTGCTTTGTTGTAGTTTAGAAAGCGTTAGTTAAGTACATTATGTTGCGGATTGATTAGTACATAGGATAGAATTAGAATTTTTGCATTATAATTAGTTGAAACGATAGAAGTAGAATTAGAATTTTTACGTTATAATTAGTTGAAACAATTATTTGAAGGGAAGTAGAATAATTAGATGTTTTGCGTTATATATAGAAGTATAATTAGAATTAGAATTTTTTAATTAGTATATTAGGTTTTGATATATTAAATAGGATATTGCGTTTGCTCATTGTGTACCCACGGTGCAAATAGCACCTTGGGGGAGTTGGTATTGAACTATCCGTATGGTGTAGAATAATTCAAGTTAGAGGGTGTTTGTTTCAACTTATATAACGAGCTTATGGCTTGTTTGGTTTTCGGCTTAAGTTTCATAAGTTAAATTTTTATGGCTTATTTTGAAACTTTTTACCCTACATAGTTTCAAAATAAGTCACAAAAAATAAGCTTATGAGTCATAAGCCGAAAACCAAATAAGCCATATGCCCGTTATATAAGCCTAAACACACAACCCCTTAGATATATTAGACATCTTTCTATTAATTGTTTGGTTTTTGGCTTATGTTTCATAATAGTTTAAAAAATAAGTCACAAAAAATAAGTTTCAAAATAAACAAAATAGTTTTTACATAAACTTATATAAACAAAATAGTTTCATAATAGTTTCAAAAATAAGTCACAAAAAAAAAAGTTTGACATAATAAACTTATATAAACAAAATAGTTTCAAAGTAAGTCACAAAAAATAAGCTTATGAAATATAAGCCGAAAACCAAACAATTGTTTATATTCTATTAATTGTTTAACTTAAAATATATGCTATTAATTGTTTAACTTAAAATAGTCGATTTTTGTGTTATTGTTAGACTTTTGTGAATGTTTTAGGATTTTAGTGATTAATTTCGGAAAGTGATGAGTGTGCAAATACTCATCATTTTATACCCATTTTAAACCGTAAAAATACTGAAAACAACCAAATATACCAAATTATACTGCAGATATCCTTCGTTTGTATTTTTATGTTTTTCAGGTACAAATGATTGAAAATAGAGCGAAAACGGACAATTTTGGATCGACTCGTTTACAGCTGTGCATTTTGGATTATCAAGACGGAACCAAGGTTGGACCCGGGATATATTTTTGGATAGAGATTGGAAAAGCAAAACCGAAACCGGATTTTATGGGCCAACCTGACCCAAATTAATGGGCCAAGTTAGCCCATTTAATTTACTTTATCCAAATCTAAAACTAATAAACCTAAAACTAAATCCAATCCAGGCCCAATCCTAAGCCCAGGCCAATCCCATCCCGTTTTTATTAAAACCCAGGTCAAACCAACAGGTCAACCACCTCCACCTCTTACCTTTCTTTACCGCCAAAACATCACCATCTCCCATGTACCTTTTCCAACATTCCTGTCTGTAACACCCCCTAAATTTCAACTAGAGCAGCGGAAGACTTTGTGGGGTATTACTTAGAGGATCGAAGTCAACGTCATAGAAAACGACTCAAAGAGACGTTTTAAAGTTATGTTTATCATTCATTTAAAAGCAAGTTTTCAAATACAAAGTTGTTCCATTAGTTTCAACATATCATAGAAGATATGAGTTATTAAAAGCGAATGACAAAACATTTTATTTAACACCCGTATAGGGTTTAGTGCCCTCTCCATGCCTTGAGCTCCTTCGCATTAATTTCCTGAGATAAACATTCTAAAAGTCAACAAAAGTTGAGTGATATTCATAGGTTTAAGTTTAGTAGTTGAACACAAGCGATAGTGATAATTGCATTGATTTACAATTATAAGTTAAAAATCATTTATTATTGCATTAAGCTCATGACACTCATTCGATTAACAGATCTCATCATAAATGATGGATTATAGTAACAGGGGCCCTCGGGATAGGTCCTTGCCAGTAACCTATTAGATTTCAAATAAAGTGCGTTTGGTAGTTTTCTCAACGCCCAAACGGGGATTGTCAATCCCTAATAGATCTATCCACAATTATTTACGTTCACCCTCTGGGTGACTAAGGTTCATGATATGAGGGGATTTTGGCAAAAAGGGACTTAAGCAATAACAATTTCAGGCATAGTATAAGAAAATACTTGTGTTCAGATTTTAAAGCATGTATCTCCTCACGAAAACAGTTTTATAAAAGTGGGCTATGAACTCACCTTAGTGGTTTAGTGATAAAAATATCGATACTCAGTTTGCAAAATGGGAACGGCTCCACACACGACCTAGATAATATATGGCAAGTTTTAGTGTTTGATAGTCTTAATGTTTTAATCGCGAGTAGTTTTTGAATACGTGAATTGTTAATTTAACGATAGTAAAACTTTTGGTTTTATAGTATATCGTACGTTTAGTTTAGTTATATATATATATATATAAATATAACATAAAGTTTAATAATAATAATAATAATAATAATAATAATAATAATAATAATAATAATAATAATAATAATAATAATAATAATAGTTTGAAATAAAATATAACGTCTTGACGTGAAATCGTAAAATGGAAGGTAAAAATAAAAATGTTAATTTTAGTATATGACCCTTGTCTTTTCCAAAAATTTACACTTTTTACCCCAACGGCGTTAGCGTTACACCGTTAGTCCAAAATTAAATATATTTATGTTTAACGTCCAAAACTTTATAATTCTTACACTTTTCACCCAAAAGTTTAAAAAAACAGTTTTTAATCCTTAAGTTTTCGAAATGACAGTTTATACCACAACTTTGAAAAATTGACACTTTTAACCCGAATTTTGTAAAATTTTGCAAATTTAGTCCAAACTTCACTAATTTCAAAACTTAGTGTTTTTATTTCTTAATTAGTTTCACAATAGCTTATTTAACTGTTTCTAAAAGCTTATTAGTCGAAAAGCTTATTTGATAGCTTATGGGCTTTTTAACGAAATAACTAAGGCCCGTTAAGGTTTTTAGATCCAATGGGCCTACGAGGGTTTTGGGCTTTGTTTTGGGCTAAGGTTAGGATTATAAAAACGTTACCAAACTGCTTATTGTAACAGCTTATGGGATCGGCTTATTTTTGGATGTTGGGCTTTAAGGCCCAATCGATACTAATTAGTTTTCAAAACTAGTTCCATTGTCGATTTGCTTTTGGTCATTTACTATATCTAAACGTACGTATTTTTATTAAGTTTCTATATGAAAGTGATAGTCTGTTAGGGGGTCGATTGGTTTGTGAAATAAAACAACATGCTCGTTAAGTAGCTTTTAGAGATATACATGCGTTTTGAGCGTAGCATGGAACGAGTTTTTATAAGAAAAGACTTAGAAAATTTTAAAAGTTTTCAATACTTGTTGTGATAAGTTAGAAATGTATTCCAAAATAGTTTGTACGTAGCATTTTAGTTTCAAAACTTTATATAACTTGATTGTTAAGGTGGAAAATATATAGACGAAGGTAAAATATGTATATGTTATTTATTTAGTTTTCGAATAATAAGGTGCATTTGTTTGTGTCGTGTACGAAAATAATGCATATGTATGTTTAGCTAAATATTGAAAAGAGTCGTTTAGGAACTTACGACACCAAAATGGTGGGGTAAAATGAGACGTAGAGTCGAGGAGAGTGTAGAATGAGTGTGTAGCGTGAATGTAGACTTGACCAAGGTTCACAAACAAACACTTGTTCCTCCTAAATACTACTCGATTCCTTGAATTCCTACCCAAATGCTTCGACCCAAGAATAGACTAAAGACTTAATGTTTTTGATGAGTTTTTGCGTTGCATGTAAATGAAAAACGAAAGCATGCATGCATGGGGTTTATATATGGTACCTAGTGTATCCTAGTATCTAAAATTTAATGAGATGGGATTGTTACTTGTATTCAAAAGTCCTGAAGTGTAAGAGTATACATGTTACTCAAGGTTTTTGGTTTCTTATGTGTCGACATGCTCACTTTCAAAGAAAACGTGGGATTTGGAAATAAACAATGGCATGGTACTTGTGAAATAGGTTTTTAAAATGTTGTAGTACTTTGCCTAGGTGAATATAATATGAAAATGGGTGTGCATGAAAAGAGGAGGTACTAGTTTGTTTGAATCATGCATGTCGACCACTATATTGTTTGTAAACCGATTTGTAAATCGGTTAAGACTTGTGAGATATGAAAATTTTGCAACGTTTAGACATTAGTTTGTGTTTAGAATTGAGTTTTAGGACCTTATAGCAACCAACGTGGGTTAAAATGGTTTGGTTTTGGATTTGTTGAGATTTTATGAAATCGTTTTTGGACAATTGCTTTGCCTCGTAAAAATGTATCTAGATTCGATGTGAGAAACTAAAAATCGACACTCTAAATGTTGGCTAGGGGAGGAACGAGTATGTGTAAAAATATATGTGTGTCGTGTATAGGATTTGAGCGTACGAGGCTCGTTTCTTACTTGTCCTAGTCGAGTGGTTTGAAAACAAAAGAAAGAAAATGGGCTTAAAAGGATTGGGCCGTGAATAGTAACAGGCCAGAATTTTGTGTTGGGCTTGGTGTGTAATTAGGGGTCCGGTTTGGAGTAATTATAATTAATAAAAATATAAATTATGATTAGTGAAAAGTTTAGAAATTAATTAGTGAGACGTTTACGTGAGTCCGGACGTTGTCGAACGCGTTTTGTTAAAATACGTTACGTAAGTTCGTAAGTGGTAAAAATTTAACATTCTCGCGATTGTTAGACTATAGTGGTACATGTGTGAGCATCGTTCCGAGGAAAAAGGATTATAAGTATCGTAGTGATTTCGAGTAACATAGCATATTTAAATAAAAAAAAATTGTTATTGGTAAAAACGTTATTAATTAACGTAATGATATATTAGTCTTTGATTAACTTTTACTATTCATAGGGAAAATTACGAGAGATTACAGTACCTACCCCTTATTCTTAATTCTGTCCCGGAATTCTAGTCTAAGATGGTCGTCAGGGGTGTCTAGGAAAATAGATGGGGGTATTTGGCACGAATTTGGTCCTCGCGTTCCCAAGTGTATTCCGGTCCTCGCTTGGAGTTCTATCGAACCTTGACTATGGGAATACGGTTTTGTTTTAATCATTTGACTTCCCGATCCATGATTTCTACTGGTTCTTCTGTAAAGACAAGTTTATCATCGAGTTGAATCTCTTTGAGTGGGATCACTAGAGATTCATCGGATAAACACTTCTTAAGGTTAGACACGTGGAAGGTAGGGTGTACTCGGCTAAGTTCTTCTGGCAAATCTAGCTTATATGCCACTGATCCAATCCGTTCTAGGATGCTAAATGGTCTGATGTATCTAGGGTTTAACTTTCCACGCTTTCCAAAGCGTATCATTCCTTTCCAAGGAGACACTTTCAACATTACTCTATCTCCAACCTGAAATTCCATAGGTTTTTGTCTTATTTCGGCATAGCTTTTCTGCCTGTCTCTTGCAGCTTGCAGCCGTTGCTTGATCTTAACTATTTTCTCCGTTGTCTCATGAATGAGTTCGGGCCCGGTGAGTTGTATGTCACCAACTTCGGCCCAACAAACGGGAGATCTGCACTTTCTTCCATACAGTGCTTCGAATGGGGCTGCCTTAATACTAGTGTGGTAACTATTGTTGTAGAAGAATTCTACCAATGGTAAGTGTCTGTCCCAACCTTTTCCGAAGTCGATCACACATGCTCGGAGCATGTCTTCTAAGGTTTGGATGGTTCTTTCACTTTGTCCATCGGTCTGAGGATGGTATGCTGTGCTCATGTCTAACTTAGTACCTAGAGCTTTCTGCAAAGATTTCCAGAAATGAGACGTGAATCGACTATCCCGATCAGAGATGATGGAGATAGGCACTCCATGTCGGGTAACAATCTCTTTTAAGTACAACTGTGAGAGTGTATTCATTTCGTCGGTTTCTTTGATAGGCAGAAAGTGAGCGGATTTGGTGAGACGATCAACGATGACCCATATGGTATAATATCCTGTTGACGTCTTGGGTAGTTTGGTGATGAAGTCCATTGTAATCCGTTCCCATTTCCACATGGGAAGTTCGGGTTGTACCAACAATCCTGATGGTTTCTGATACTCTGCTTTTACTCTCGCATAAGTCAAATATTTTCTGACATACTCTGCTATGTCGGCTTTCATGTTTGGCCACCAATAGAGTTTCTTGAGATCCTGGTACATCTTGTCAGAACCTGGGTGGATGGAGTACTTTGATTTGTGTGACTCATGCATGATGAGGTCATGTAATCCTCCATAGAGTGGAACCCAACTTCTTTCCTTAAAACAGAGCATTCCGTTCGATCTCTTCACAAAACCATTTGAGTTCTCCGGCATGCCGTTGATTCTTTCATTTGGTCTGGTCTCTTCTCGAAGAGCTTCGGATTGTGCTTGAAGTATTTGCGATGGAAGAGGCGAACAAACCGTCATTCCCAAGGATCGAACCCTGAGAGGTTTTATTCGTTCTTTCCTGCTTAAGGCATCTGCCACGACGTTTGCTTTTCCCGGATGGTAGCGAATCTCACAATCGTAATCGCTAAGCAATTCTAACCATCGGCGTTACCTCATATTCAACTCCTTCTGATCTAGGATATGTTGAAGACTTTTGTGATCTGTGTATACCGTGCACTTGGTGCCGTACAGATAGTGTCTCCATATCTTAAGAGCAAATACTACTGCTCCTAATTCCAAATCATGAGTTGTATAATTTACTTCATGCGTCTTAAGTTGTCGTGAAGCATAAGCTATCACTTTGTCTTTTTGCATCAGTACCGCACCTAAACCATGGTACGACGCGTCGCAGTACACTACGAAGTCTTCACTTCCTTCCGGTAGTGCTAAAATTGGAGCTTCACAGAGTTTCTTCTTTAACAACTGAAAAGCCGATTCCTTCTTTTCCTCCCAACTGTACTTCTTGTTCTTCTGTGTTAACTCGGTCAAAGGCTTGGCGATTTTTGAAAAACCTTCAATGAATCGCCTGTAGTAACCGGCAAGACCTAAGAATTGGCGTATTTCCGTGGGGTTGGTAGGAGATGCCCAATCTTTAACGGCCTCAATCTTTGCCGAATCCACATGGATGCCTTGACTATCGATAACGTGACCCAGAAACTGTACAGTTCTAATCCAGAAATCACACTTAGAGAATTTGGCATACAGCTCTTCCTTCTTGAGCAACTCTAAGATGATCCTCAAGTGTTCCGCATGTTCTTTCTTGTTGCGAGAATATATTAATATGTCATCTATGAATACAATCACAAATTTATCCAAGTATGGTTTGCATACTCGATTCATCAAATCCATAAACACTGCGGGCGCATTGGTTAAACCAAATGGCATCACTTGAAATTCGAAGTATCCGTATCGAGTCCTAAAAGCTGTTTTGGGAATATCTTCCTCCTTAACTCTTAGTTGATGGTACCCTGACCTTAAGTCGATCTTCGAATAGACACTCGATCCTTGTAGTTGATCAAACAAATCATCGATCCTGGGTAGTGGATACCGATTCTTCACGGTTAATTTGTTTAATTCTCGGTAGTCAATGCACATTCGGAGAGTTCCGTCTTTCTTCTTAATGAATACGACTGGAGCTCCCCAAGGTGATGAACTTGGTTGGATGAAACCCTTATCTGACAACTCTTCTAGTTGTTCGGCCAATTCCTTCATCTCGGACGGGGCTAACCTATAAGGTGCTCTTGCCACTGGTCCTGCTCTAGGCACGAGATCTATCTGGAATTCTACTTGGCGGGTAGGTGAAAGGCCGGGTAAATCGTCAGGAAAAACTTCTGGAAACTCCTTGACGACGGGAACGTCCTCAAGCCGTTTTTCCTTTGATTTATCTTCCGTTACTCGAACCATGAATACATGACAACCTTGATTCATGTATTTCACCGTTCTGAGGTACGAGATGATACCGTGTCGCGGTTTACTCTTATCACCCTGGATAACGAGAGTTTCACCATTAAATGGAATGTGGACTGCTTTATCATCACAGATGATTCTAGCATGGTGTTTGGATAACCAATCCATTCCGACGACGACATCAAAACTACCTAGCTGTGTAGGCAGGAGGTTGATGGGAAAAGTTTCGTTTTGTAAGGTTATGGTGCAATTCTGAATTGCGGTGTCTATGCCTATTAAATCTCCGTTGGCCATTTCGATATCATAGGCAGTATCTAACTTAGAGGGGGCAATGTTAAGTAAGGGGGCAAAGGAAGTAGACACAAAACTCTTATCAGCTCCGGAGTCAAATAATACTTTAGCACTATGATGATTGAGTAGGAACGTACCCGTGACTACGTCTGGGTTCTGCGGTGCATTTCCTTCCCATCACATAGGCTCTCCCACGAGCATTGTTTATCTGCCCATTTCCTTTGCTGCATTGGTTCTTGTAATGGCCAATTTCTCCACAAGTGTAGCATGTTGGGGTCACGGGTTGCAAATTGCTCCCGGTAGCGGGGACCTTGCAATCCTTGGCTTGATGGCCCACTTTCTGACACTTTGTACACTTAATGGTGCACTGCCCATAGTGGTGTAACTTGCACTTGTGGCATTGAGGTTTTGGACCCGCATATCCCCCGCTTCCAGTGGCGGTATATGCTTTGGCAGTCTCTTGCCTAGGGTTTTGTTGATTGTTGAGGTTGTTGTAGTGGTGACGGTTTTGATTGTTGTTCCTAAGGTTGTTGTTGGAGTTGTTGTTGTAGTGGTTTCCACTGTTGGTGTGTGTGGTCCTTTTGTCATCAAGCTTTCGCTTGAGTTCTTTGTTACACTTGACCTCTCGGTCCAACAGCTTCTGAGCAAGGGTCATTGCTACTTCTAGAGTTGGTGGGTTCGATGAGGTAACATCTCCTTCAATGCTCCGAGGGAGTCCTTCGACATATTTCTCCAGGGTCCTTTCGAAATCTGGCACCATCGTGGGGCATAGTGCCGATAGTTCTTGTAACCTCCTGTTATATGTCCTGAGATCAATCCCTTTCACTATTAACTCGTGAAATTCATCTTCCAACTTTCTCAGCTCAGCACGGGGGCAGTACTTTCTCAGTATTTTTGCTTTGAACTCGGTCCAGGTGAGTTGGAATGCTTCAGTCATCCCCATAGTTTGGGTGATAGAATTCCACCAAGACAGGGCATCTTGCAAAAGTGTTCCAGTAGCAAAACAGCCACTCCTCTGAAAGACTGTTTCGGTACGCTCGAACCACTGAGTAAGTCCAGTCACTTCTTCTGTACCCTTGTAGAAAGTTGGTTGACAACCTATAAAATCTTTATAGGTACACTTGCGGGGTACAGAGGTTCCACTTCCTCCTGGTGGTATGCTGGTGCCGCTATTGCGTGCATTTACTTCCAAACCAGCGGCGACACCGTCAGCAATTGCTTTCTCGATATCAGCCTGAGTCATAGTTGGTGTAGACGTTTCGGTTACAGGTGTTGCGGTTTCGGGTGTTGTAGTCGCAGTCGCTTTCCTTGTCTTAGCCATGACTCTATCAATATCATATATATAACCATGTTATGTTGAGAAATTATCGCGTAAAATTTATAACATTATAAATAATCATCACGACATGCTTGAATAAATCACAACACACAATAGAAGTATAAATGATTGGCTTGGTTTGTAAGGACTGACATTCCCTGTGACAACATATATATGAGAACACAACAACGCATAAAGATACAACCATAGAAACATAGATCAACATCAATATATTACAACGTAACTGACAACATAATATTAATAATGTCTCGTTCATTTGTTTTACAAATAAAACATAACAATACAAGATTCCTTTATTAATGCCACATTGGCAGGCTAAGATAGTCCTTAGCTATAATGATATGTCCCTGATCTATGGATTCCCTGGTGCATCCCCGAGTCTGCGCTGAAGGACTTCAATCATAGTCATCATGGTCTCTATTGTCAAGTCTCTGGCTCTCTCTCTAGCCTGGGTGTCTCTAATCATACTCCTCAGGTTTAGGACCTGAATGCTGATCCTGTCGATCTCGTCATCCTGCGAATCGATCTCTCCTTGCATCATGATAGCAATACCTCCCAAGGTACGTATCGTCTCAATAGCCCCTTGCAGATGGGTGCTCATCAGTTCAAAGCTCTCCTCCATTGCCAACTGACCAATCTCAAGGTTTCCTACATCTTCTCCTATAGCCTCTATCTGCTCTAGTGGGAAATCATCGATAACTCTAACAATGTCATCAAGACGATCCTCATGGCGGGCTATCCTGGTGGCTAGTAAAGGTATGGTATGGTGGATGGGTTTTCCGGTAACTGGAAGAATCCTAGAAGCAGCTGAGGATGAACTCTCTCCTAGTTCCCTAGCACTAGGAGCACCTTCCTGAGATCTCCAGTACTGAAGGATTGGAAGTAAGAAAGACCATCTTCGAGCATCGACCCTCCTACGGGTCTTAGGACGGGAAGTAGTCTCGGTTACGGTTTGCTCACCGGGGTCAGATAGGGATGAAACCACAATACGCGGCCTCCTACGAGGTGGAGCGGATAGTGAGGTAATGGTTGGTGAATCAGGTGCTGGTAAGGGTACGGTGGTGGTTTGTCGATAAAAGACGGTGGTTGGTGGAACTGGGGATAGTCGTATAGTCCTAGGGTGCTCAAGGGATGAGGACGGTGATGGCCTAATTCCAGTCATAGGCGAGGTGGGAAATATCACTAGTGCCGGTGATACGAATGGAGTAGGTAGGGGTGGAAATGGTGGTGGTATAGGTGGAGTAGGTGTCAAATGCACACGTTTCCGGGGGGTGTGCTTACAGACAGGACCTCCTCCGTAACGTCGGAAAGGTTGACCAAAGGGTTCTGGCTCGTAAATCTGGAGTTGACGCACATGCCTATGCCTGCGGTTTTGGGCAGGTGATGGGGGTGGTGGTATTGGGAGAGAAGTTCCTGAGTCCCAGTCAGATGAGAAGGTGATAGGATGGGAAGAAGACGACATGGTATTGTATTAATCCCGAATAGTAAATGCAAGTCATTAATATAATCATAAACTACGTTAACATTATAAAAAGCTCATATGATAAATAACATTTTCTAACCGTTGACGGAGCTGCGAAGGCAAGGAGGGCGTAACATGACTTTTTGTAAAAATGGTCCGTTTTAAAAGCGTAGTTATAGTCCAGTGTTTTTGTTAGGTCACCATTTTGTAAACACAAGTATGATTATGTAAGAAATGAGATGAGAATGAGAGTGGGATGATTATGAGAAATTTGAGAAAATGAAATGCAAGAGTTTCCTTAATGTTTTCAAATAACCAACCAAGTATTACATAGACCTAAGCATACTATATATAGGGAAGGAGCTAGGGCAACACTCCCTCTCCTTCCTTTCTCCAAATCGTGTGGGCTTTAAGGCCCATGGATCATTAAACTTAAGCCTAGTAAACTTGAGACATTACATTAGTGTAAGTAATAAATAACTAAAGCAACCTATTATTACAAATGACCGAGACTTGATAAAATAGTAAAACTTTGGTTCCAACAATCTCCCCCTAAGGGTCGGTCATCAAGGTTGCTTGACGTCTTCGTCTTAATCTTTGACTTTCATAGCTTTAGACGTCTTCAGAAATGATTAGAATAATGATGGATGTACTTTGCTCTTTGACTTTGTTCTTTGATGATGTTGTTGTGATTATGTTATGAAGTAATCTGCCGTTCGTCACTCCTGCGTCTGTGGTGGTAGTTCACCATTCCAACATGCTCATACATCTTTGAGTTCTGACTTATACATGCACGTATTCCCTTTCATTCGATCTTTGGTCTTTAAACTTTGTAGATTCTTCCTTTTTGGCGTAGAATCTTACTTTGAACTTTGTGTTGCTTTGATCTTTGAGGGAGCTTTTGATGATAGCAAGATGCATGTATGAGCATGTGGAATCCGTCATCATGGAAGTGAGGTACCTGCGAGTAGACAGTTAGCAATAAATCACCGGTACTTACGGATAAGGAATTAGAGCTCATCAACAGCATATTGTGAAGACTCCTTCTAATCCTTATCCAGGCCGTTCCCATATCAGATACTCCCGAAGGAGCTTACGAGACCTACTAGGTAGCTCAATGACTGGGTGAGTCGCTGGGGATCACTCCACGACTGTAGACCGTAATGGAACCACCGCAAACACTAAGCGTAACCCTTGTGGGGTTACCGAAGTGAGCTGCTGTCAGGGCTGTTTGATGTTGACCCTGGCAGGATTTCCGTTCAATCATTGAGAAGTACTTACGTAATCCTCTCATAAACGTTCTTGGCAGATTGCTAAGATCTGCGAAGGACTCGATAGTTTACAACTGATGCTCATTGATGTAGAACACCAGTCGTAGAAATACTAAGTGTTCCTAAGAGATCTTTGATGTATCTCAAGGCTCTAGACTCTATAGGTGCACACCTAGGTTTCCTATGCGGAGACTGGGGATGTCCTATTTCAATATCAACCGTCTCTAAGAGATAGGTCGATAGGTTACGCGGGTTCCCCTATGAGAATGAAACAAGTCCTTTTAAGAGAACTTGAGTGGTTAAGAAGGTTTAGTGCATTGCGTCACTGGGTCCATGACGACTTTGTCTTCAATACCGGTGTTGTCTTTTGCAACAACCAGTAGCATACGTATTGAACCCGGTGTCTGCCCTAAGGTTGAACATATGGAGGGCTATTTCTTTTCACCCTTTACTTTACTTTTCTTTTTAATTCTTCAACTCCTTCTTTCCCTTTCATTCATTTCTCCTTTTTTCGTATCATACCTAAGGACTTCTAATTCTACCTAAGGGAGATGTCCTTGGGTAGATCCCTCCGGCTCTGGCGGATCATAGGACTGATATTACTATCTTAAACACCTTATAACTCCGACAGTAGCCAAGAAACCTTTAATTGAAAAATCTCTCAAAGTGTTTGTGATAATCAAATATTTTGGTTAACACTTTGAGAGTTTTGCGTACACTTTTGAAGGGCTCCCCCTGCACATGTGCTCATAAGTGTTTAAATAAATTTGCACATGCGGGAGGAGCAATCACTTTTGAATTGATCCACCTTCTGTGAACACGACCGATTCGAGACACGCTTACATCACTAGTTAGACTAGCTTGAAATTATTACCCGGCCTGATCAAGTTCACAGAAAGTTTCTCGAGACGGTACTTTTCTACTAAGACATATCCTTTTCGAGACACGCTTACGTGGTTAGTTAAAGAGATGCATTGTCAGCTTTTAGGTGACAACTAGCTCTAGTAACTAACTTGATGTTATTACCCGTCGAGGATAAGTCCTTTCGATGTTACTAACTTGTATTATCTCGTCAATTCCTGGGTTAATACTGAGTCTAGCTCGCACATGATACAACTTAAAGCTTTGACTTCGTATATTTTAATCACTTTTACATTTTCTCCCCCTCAAAAATAGCATATAAAATGGTGTTTTTGACAAACTATTTAGATTAAAATATGCCTTTTGAGTCTTATGGGGAGATACATCAAGAACTTTTGATTTTGAGCAAAGTATTTTGTTTTGACAAGTGCTCCCCCTCAACAAGTGATTAGGTCTTATTGAGGTGAAATACTTGTCCTTTTGAGCAGAATTATGAGAAAATCATAAATGTTTGATTAATTCTACTCAAAAGTAAGAAGCCTTCGCTCCTTATGTTTAGGATTGAGGCACTGAAGCGTACCTCAGGGTCCTTTAATTACAAGCACGGGTTGTACACTGTTATGTGTGCACAAACCATAATGGAAAAATGATTCAATCAATGAAACAATTGATAATGAAAAAAAATATGACCAAATGTACCAAGTTATTCTTCGTCTGGAAGTGGAGCATTGAAGTTAGTGAACTGAGGTTCAGGTCTTTCGAAGTTTCTGACAGGAAACGATGGTCTGGCACCGATGTAGCTTTCCAGTCGTCTGATCTGTTCCCGTCGAAATAACCGTTCTTCAATCTTTAAGACAAAGTTACGAACTTGTCTTCTGGAGCTGGATTTCCATCTAGGTTGTTCCCCCTTAGCTATCTTACGTCGATCATCATTCAACCTTTTGACAAGCCCATCACGAACAAACTTGAGTGTAACATCACAGAATTTATGTACCTCATCGAACCTCATGAAGCTTTGTAGCTTTTTGCTGTTAATGTAGGTGAAACCAAACGGTTCTTGGATGAGAGTAAACTGTGGTGTTTCATAGAGACCATCAAAGTAGAACTGTGGCTTTGTCAAATTGATCTTTTGTTGGTAACTTTCCACTCCAAGCTGAAGATCTTCCACTCTTTCTTGAACAATCAGTCGTCGGATGTAAAGAAGTAGCGATGCCATGAAGTTATACTGAACGTCTCTATCGAATCCGCGCATTCTACTCTGAACCTTTTCAAGATACATATCTTCTATGTCATTGAGATAAAGGTTGGGAAAGTCTGCTTCGGAGAACTTGTACTTCTTTTCATCTTGTCGTTTAACAACAATTTCACGCATGAATAAGTAGTTAAACCGTTTCGACTGCTGAATCTCCAAGATAGCGATGATCTTTGATTTCTGCTTCACATTTTCCAATGATGTCTCTCCTAATCTGCTTGTATAACCGAGACGACGACGATCAGGCCAATGTTGAATTCCGTGTAGAGCATCTCTGTCGTAAGCAACGATGGAGTTGCTGAAAATACGGGTGGTTTCTTCAATGGCTGGTATTTCGTATCTAGCGGCTGGTACTGAGATTGTGAGTGAGGAAGCATATTTCTTCTTGGATATCTCTTGAGTGAGCTGGATGTTACGAAGATCTTTGTTGAAGAAGAAGCTGTAAGGTATCTTTGGTTTGTCAGGAAATCCTTTCAACGGTAATGGTTTGGTCCAGTCGGTGAAGTAAGGTTTTTCATGATTCTTGGAACTTAGATCAATATTCACTTCAGGATTTAACCAGTCAAAGTCGGCAGACATTGCACTAGCTATATTCTGCATGTGATATTCGTATTCGACTTTGTTTCCAGATCTTTTCTTGAGGAATTCTTGTGCATCCCTATTGATTCTCCTAAGCTCCGCCTTTGTGAGTTTGTTGATGTGAAGATCCTTCATAATGACCTGGGTGAACTGAAGAGTGTTACCAGGAAGAGGTTCTTCTTCTTCCAGAGGAGGTTGAGCTTGGACCATTTCTGTAAGCCAATCATTCTGAGGATTGTCATCATTGTCGAGCCATGAATGACGTGTTTTCTTCTTGGTTTTCTTAGACTTGGATGTAGCATCTTTGTCTTTGGCTTTGGACGGTGATGATGGACCAGCATGAGAATCATGAGTTGGTGGAGCACGGTAATCGGTGTCAAGTTGATCTTGGAAGTCATCAGTTTGTTCCATGAACATTTCTTCATCTTCGGTTTGACCTTCACCAGTAGCTGAGGGTTGTTGTTGAGTTCCAGGAGGAGTGGAGTCCTTCTGTGGTTGTAGAGAGGATGAGGGACCTGTTCCAGACTTCGGTTTCTTGCCTTTGGAGTTTGGGTCAGGATCGTCATCTTTTCTTGTCCGTTTTCGGGATCCAGCAGCATCTTTGCATGACTCTGTTGACATATAAGCTACCATAGCATCATACAGGCCTTTTTCTTCAGCTGTCTGTGTGGTTTTGGTGGCAAGGTTGTCGAAGATTTTGACAAGCATGTCATTGAGAGACAATTCTTGGACGGTTGGAGCCACAGTAGAAGATTTTGCGGTGTGAAGCGTGAAGGGTGTAGTAGACAACATTTTCTTCGTAACACTTCTAATTCTGTGATCCAAGTTGTCATTGATTGGTTTGAGAAGGTTTGCAACTTCAGGAGTGATCATCTCAACCAGATTATCAGTGAGAAAATCATGTGTTGCAGTTCTGATAAACCCTTCGTAATCAGATTTCAAGAACTTGTCAATCAGCTGCGTAGAATCCTGGAATTCCTCAACTTGTTTAGTCAGTTTGGTAACCATGTCGGTGAGTTTGTTCACTTGCTCCTGAAGATCAACTTGTTGTTTTGGTTCATTGATCGAATGCTGTTTAGATGCGGTTTCGGATGGTGTGGGTGATGAGTGCTCTGGTGATGATTCGGACGAAGACTCGTTGTGAGAGTCTGAAGAAGAAGCAGGAGGAGTTGGATCCTTTGGCGGAGAGTCTTGAGGAGGTGGAGGTTGTGCTGAGGAGGTCTGCTGAGAAGATGACTTAAGAAACATGTTGGTGTCGAACGCGTTCTTCTCTTCATTTTCCTTTCGACGACGTTCCTCTGCTTCCTCTGCTTCTCGTGCAAGAAACTCTGGAGTAATAAGATATTCATGTTCCTGATCCGTAGCTAAGTTCTCTTGACCGCCAACATTCTCCTCTAAAGTAGCAGTCTCAGTCATGTGGACATCTTCTGTCTTGTCTGTATCCTTAACGTTGTCATCAGGTTGAGGAGCTGATTCTGACGTTGTTGGAGGAACCATACTGCTTGTAGCCCCTACATGTTCTGACTGATCGATAGGTGGTGGTGTTGGAGGGTGTGATAGAAGTCGGCTTTCAAGACTTGCTTTCCTCTGTTCTTTCCTAAGCTGCTTTTCTTCATCTCTAGTGTCGACAACTATACTCTTAAGTTTGCGTTTATCGACTAATGGTTCAACGATTGCTTCGTCTTCATCATCATTTGGCTCATTGATAGTGACTCCTTTTCTTCTCCTTGTCTCTTCTTCATAAGTTTCCAGACTTTGTTGTACTGCAATCTCTATTGCTGGAAATCCTTCATCAGGTGCTCTGTATCTCAGTTCATAGTCTGGTTCTTCTTCATCAGATTCAGTATCAAATTCGGACTCAGTGTCAGAAGGTGGAGGAGTAGGTTCATCCCGAATAAAGTACTCAGAAGTTGCCTTCTTCTTTGGTTTGGAAGCAGGTTTAGGTTTGGATGTAGGTTTAGGTGTGGTAGTAGTCTTGGGTTTTGCCATTGAAGCAGACTTAGATCTTGTATGAGATGATCCAGTGGTGCTCGTGGTACTCCCAGACTTTACACTTCCTTTGCTACGAGTCTTTGTAGTTGCTTCTTCCAGTTCCCCTTTGTAAGCCAGATCATACAACTTGAAGTTTGCCCTATTCTTAATGTTGTCATTCAGAAGGTATTCAGGAATCCTCATACCTTTGCTCTTGGTAGCGGAAGTGGTTGATTTGATGAATAATGTGGGGAAGTCGTCCTCGAAGAGGTGCTTCGGCTCATTAGGATCAGCCATCCTCTTGATGAATTCTGGAGAACTTTCGCAGAGATGTTCAATGATAAGTTTGGTGAATCTGGTGAATGGTATCATAGTCTTCACACGGTCGGTCTGAATACTGTAGATGATATCATTCATGATAGGAACTGCAAAGTCAATTGGTGTCAGAGTCACCATTCCCCAGAATGTTTGCAGGTGTTCGAGCCTTGGATGTTCATGACCACTTTTCCTTCCAGATATAGATCTAACAACCAACAAACAGAATGTTCTCCAAGGCTGAGGGATATACTTGACATTGAATTTGGAAAGCTTGATTAGAGGTTCATCATCATCAACCTCATATCCTAATTCAATGAAGAAGTCAAGAAGTTCCAGGTCAGGTAGTATCAGAGCAAATTCGTTGTCAGTTTGTGGCATGAGAAGAGCTGTTCGAAGAACGTCATGATCTACAGAGTAATCTTGGCTATCTAAGGTAACAGTGAAAGACTCATTATCCAAGTTGGTCTGAGCAGTAAGCCAGAACTGATGAAGATAGAACAGTGGAACTGAAGTAGAGCAGGTGAGAAGTGGTTTGCATGGATGTGCCAGTAGGATATCTTTCACAATCTTGCATGATTTCTCTGTGATATTCAACTTGTTGAAATCGACTCTGGGATTGTTGTTGCCAATTGTGACATTGTAGTTCTCGGGAGTGATGTCATCCAAGGTGAGTAATGGAAGAGGTTGTTCTGCGACGTTCTCAGTGTGTTCAGCCATGTGTTTCTGAAAAGTATCACCATAAATCAAACATCCAAATGTGTTATGAGTTAGCACAGTTTAGATATTGGATATAGATATCTACTTGAAACAATTAAGCACAAATGCGTCATTTAAGAATGAGTCAAATAATGCAAATGGCAAATAAGTACAACATGACAAGCACAATTCACATTACATCACATTACACAACACTTAATGAATCACACCAAGGTAACATTGATATAATACCAAACAATATTTCAAAAAAAAACGCATCATGGACCTTTTATCGAGATTTCTTATTTTTCGAAAAAACTTGATATTATCGGGAAAAATCAATTCTGTTAACAGCTTATCGAGAAACTGGTGTTATCGAGAAAGTTTAATATATTGAATGATTTCGATAAATGACACATTATCGAGAAAGTGTCATCTTGTGAAACATTATTGAGAAACTTTATCGAGAAAACATTAATATTTATCGAAAAATCATTATCGAAAAATTTTATCGAGAAAGAACTTTATCGAGAAAAATTAACATTTATCGAAAAAAAACATTATCGAGAAATTGAAGATTTCGAAAAAATGGAGTTCCCAGAAAGATTTCGATAAAATGAAAAAATTTATCGAGAAAGTGATTTCTCGAAAAATTTCCTCAGAATATCGAGAAACTTTCTTATATCGAGAAGCCAATTTTATCGAGAACTTGAGTTTCTCGATAATTTTAGAAAGATTTCGATATTACACAGATTTCTCGAAAAACATTCTTATACAAGAACATAATCGATTTCGCATGAGATTACACCTTTGTATGCATCACAAATCATGTTACCACAGAGATTGGCCTGTCACAGATATTCTAATACAAGAGACTCGTATTTCTCGATAATTTTTCAAACGAGGCATTCTCGTTTTATCGAGAAACATGTAGGAGTAGTAGGAGACAACCAAGCAAGATTGATAAGGCACATAAGGGACTTAATAAGCAAATCCCACCACTAACATTAACCAAATAATCACAGAATCTTAACAACCCACTTCGACCCAATCTTTTTGAAATCGAGAACCACTCAAACATGTTAAAATGAGGTTAACTGATGAGGAATCATTAGAAACAAGTAAAGTGATAAAACCTCATCAAGAATTAACCACCATGACATGTAAACAACAATTTTCGAAGTCCTAGCCCTAGTTCTCGACATCACTAAATCGAGAGATCTAACCGTTGAAATTCAAATTAACCAAGATTCTATGTAAGATATATCCTAGTGAATCCATGGGAACTTACAATTCAAAGATCAAGGTCGTGGTATGCTTGTTTGATTATGGACCGTAGGTTAAAGAAAGGGTTTTAGGGGTTTTAGAAATTGTGATGGTTTGTTTGTACGGTTTGTTTGTTTATATTGTTTTGAAACTTTGAATTTTGTCCCTTTTAGTCCTTGGACTTTAAAACAAACAAACTAGTGTACTTAAAGTTTTTATAACCTTAAAGACATTGACAGTTTTGGTCCCTTAACTATAAGTACTTAAACTGAAACCCTAAAGTACCTAGCAAGTCTAAAGATATTGAGATGTGCATTTGTAAAGGTAACTAATGAAGATTTAAACCATATGAGACAAGGTGTTGTGAAATGAACCATCCGCACACACACCGAACCGAAAGCTTATGAGAAATATGCAAGTATACCTATTTTAAAAAAAATTGGTGAAAGAAATTTACGCGTGACTCCCCCTCAACACTTGTAAAGTAAGAACAAGGTGTTGAATGGAAGCGATATACTTGCATTTTTTTTTTTTTTTTTTTTTTTTTTTTTTAGAAAATGAAAATAAAAATTGTGAAAAAATCTTTTTTTTTTTGGGTTTTGATTAGTTTATAGTAAAGAAAGAAAGACAAATATTATACAGAGATAGTAGTGATGTTTGACAATCAGTGGTATTTTAAAAACTTTTCCAGATCCTCTGGTGTCAAACATCTCATACCAATCTGGTGAACTAGACTAGCAAACCTGGATGGTGCCAAGGATTTGGTAAGTAAGTCCGCCAATTGGTATTCAGTTCCAACGAAATAAAGTTGAACTGTACCCCTTTCCACATGCTCTTTGATGAAATGATAACGGAGATCGATGTGTTTGGATTAGCAATGATGCACAGTGTTGCAGGAGATAGCAATCGCACTCTTTGAATCACAGTAGATAGGAATCTTATTGAATAGGTAGCCATAGTCTTTAAGTTGTGATCTCATCCAGATGACTTGAGCACAACAAGCCGACATGGCTACGTATTCAGATTCTGTAGATGATAAAGACGTGCAGTCCTGCTTCTTAGATTGCCATGACACAAGTTTGTCTCCAAGAAACTGTAATCCACCAGATGTACTTTTGCGTGTGTCTAAACATCCTGCATGATCAGCATCTGAAAAAGCAATTAGTTCAAAACCAGAATCCTTCGGATACCAGATCCCCAAGTTAATGGTTCCCTTTATGTATCGAAGGATTCTTTTGACCTCACTGAGGTGTTTTTCCGTTGGTCTGGACTGATAGCGAGAGCACATGTAGACAGCAAAAACTATATCAGGTCTACTAGCTGTGAGATACATGAGGGACCCAATCATACTTCGGTATTTGGTAGGGTCAACGGGAGTCCCATGTAAATCAGCATCTAGTTTTGTTGTATAGCCCATTGGCGTATTATAAGTATCACAAGTTATCATTCCATGTTTCTTTAAGATTTCAAGAGCATATTTGGACTGATTTATAAAAATTCCACGGGGTGATTGATGAACTTGTAGTCCTAAAAAGAACGAAAGTTCACCCATCATGGACATTTCAAAATTATCTTTCATTAATTTTGCAAACTCATTAGAATAACTTCTTTTTGTTGAGGCAAAAATGATGTCGTCGACATATATTTGAACAACAAGTAAGTCCTCCCCGTAGGTTTTTGTAAATAGTGTGGGATCCACCGATCCTTTAAAAAATTTATTGGCCAATAAGAAAGTGGACAGTTTGTCATACCACGCCCGTGGGGCTTGCTTGAGTCCGTAGAGAGCCTTTTTGAGTCGGTAGACATGATTAGGACGCTCAGGATCAACGAAGCCTTCAGGTTGACTGACATAAACTTCTTCACGGAGTTCTCCATTCAGAAATGCTGTTTTCACATCCATCTGGTAAACCACCATATTCCTATGAGCAGCATAAGCCAGAAAGATCCGAACAGCTTCATGTCGTGCCACTGGAGCAAAGGATTCAGCAAAGTCTAGACCTTCAAGTTGAGAGTATCCTTTCGCTACCAGACGTGATTTGTTGCGGATGACTGTTCCTTCTGCATCAAGTTTATTCTTCCAGATCCATTTTAACCCGATGACAAAGACTCCGTCAGGTCTTTCAACTAATTCCCAGACTTCTAATCTTATGAATTGCTGAAATTCCTCTTGCATAGATTCAATCCAGTTGTCATAAGTCATTGCATCTTTAATGTTCTTGGGTTCTTCATGACAAACTGTGAGTGCGTAGATGCAAGTTTCACCATCGGTGTGAAGTCGTTGTCTTGTCATGACAGGTGCATCTGGATGGCCAATAATATGGACTAGTGGATGGTCACGAGTCCATTTGTGTGTTGACGGGTGTAGTTGATATGTATCTCGCATGTTGGCAGGATCCAAGTTGCGTGTTGATGACTCAGCTATATCAGGAACTGTAGTAGCTGGTGCAAACGGATTAATGAACGCATCAGGATCATGCTCTGCGGATTGTGGAACTGATTGTGGTGTTGGATCTTCAGCTGGATGGCAGGGAGTAGAACCCGTTTGTTCTGCTGTAGATGGTGATTCAATTGAAGGACCGTCTCTCTCAACACTTGTAGAAGTTTGTTGAGGTGAGTCTGGTACTGGAATGTGTTCAGGTTGAGCAGCGGAATTTGGTGAGACCTCAGTAGGACGGTATTCAATCGTGTCATCAAATAGTGGAGCAAACAAGGTTTCTAATTCTTTGCGGTTAAGTGGTAAAGATTCAGCTGAAGATGCCGGAGAGTTAAGACGGTTAAATTCGGGTCCTAAGCTGTGTTGCTCAGAAGCCATCTGGGTGAGTTCATCGAAATTAGCGTGAATGGTTTCTTGAATTTCTCTTGTACGACGATTCCATATCCGAAAACCTTTGGAATTTTCACAATATCCAACGAACACTCCGATGTCAGCCTTAGCTTTGAGTTTACCTAAATCATCACGATCATTTTTCGGATAGCAAAGTGCTCCAAATATATGAAAGTAATCGATGTTCGGTTTCCTTTTGTGAACAATTTGATATGGTGTTTTGCGATGGCGTTTTGTGATCATGCAACGGTTTTGAGTATAACATGCGGTTGAAACAGCTTCTGCCCATAAGTAATCTGGTAATTGAGCATTAATCAACATAGTTCTAGCAGCTTCCACTAACGTCCTGTTGCGTCTTTCAACCACACCATTCTGTTCTGGGCTTCTAGGTATAGACGTTTGATGTTCAATTCCCACTTTCTCATAGTAAGACCGAAGTGTCTGATTCTTGAATTCAGTACCATTGTCAGTTCTGACGATTCGTACTGTGTTTCGAAGCTGAACTTGAATTTTGGTGAGAAAGGTGATGATCATCGAAGGAGCTTGATCTTTACTTCGTAGAAAATAAACCCAAGTCCATCTGGAGAAGTCATCCACAATTACGAGTATGTACCGTTTACCGTTGATACTTTGAACACGCATCGGTCCACACAAATCCATATGAAGCAGTTGTAAAACATGATTCGTACTTTGCTCAGGTTTAGACGGAAAATGAGCACGAGTACTTTTTCCTTGTTCACAGGCTGGACATAAGTGATCTTTGGTGAAACGGAATCTTGGAAATCCATCGACAAGTTTATAACGAGCAAGGTCAGTCATGGTTCTGAAATTCAAGTGAGAAAGACGTTTGTGCCATAACCAAGATTTAGTTGACTCTGCTTTGGAGAGAAGACATATCGGAGATGTTGCAATCATATCTGACATTGATATTGTATAAAGATTGGAGCCGCGTGAGCCAGACATTAGATCGTTTCCTTGTAGGTCGCGAACAAAGCAAGTTTTCTCACGAAATGCAACTTCTAGATCCCCATCACAGAATTGACCAACAGAGAAAAGGTTGTGTCCAAGGCCTTCCACATAGTAAACACGACTAATTTCAATGTTACCGCTGATGTAGTCACCATATCCCATTATAAGAGCGTAATGATCATTCCCGAATCTGACAGTTCCTATAAACTTTGAGACAAAGTTGTGTAGCAGTTTGAGATTGCCTGTCATATGTCGGGTGCATCCGCTATCAACAATCCAGAGAACAATCTGTACCACCTGCATCACCAGAAGAAGACACGGGTGGAACAGAAGTAAGGGTGGAACCCAAAGACAATGCGGGTTCCTGTTGGTTAGTAACACATGTAATTAACAATTTAGGAATCCATTTAAAATCTGGTTTGTATTGTAACCAACGTTGCCAGTTCCAACTAGTTTTTGCTTTCTTAATGTTAAATGCACTAGTAGTTGGCTCAGTCCTAGATTTGTTCTCGGCACCTATGGGGGTAACTGGGACATCATTAGAAACCGTAGAAGACGGCTTTCCTAAGTTAGACTTAGAGGCATTAGTGGGCCTAAAAGGAATGCGTGTCCTACGTTTCTTATGACGATTGAGAAGAGAATTAGCTAAACATTTTGTATGATCACCAGATGATACGCTTTTACGACAAAATACACAAGATGCATTAATATTCAAAACATTCAAAGGTTCATCATTCGTTACATTTAGATTTTGATTACAATTTGCCAGATTAGAATCTAAATCGGATGCAACATGAGTTTTATTCAAAGTCCTAAGTTGGTCTTCTACTTCCTGAGCTTCTAGGTGTCCTCTCTTACGTTGCAAGATCCTATTCTTCTTTTTACTTTTTCGCTTGGGTCTGCTAACGCTAGAAGTGGAGACTAGTCCTGTAGAAGTGGAGGTATCAACATTAGTGTTTTGAACAACTTTTCCTTTATAAGTTTTGTTTATTTGATACATTCCTGGTGCTATCACCGTGGTGTCAACCATTTTTCCTTTTTGAAGTAGCTTAACTTTCTCTTTCAAATCAATGATGGTGTGATTTTTGTCCTGAATTTCAGACTCAAGTAAACCATTGCAATATTTGATGTCGTCGCGGTTTTGTTGCCATTCGGCGTTTTCAATTTTTAAATCCGCAATTTCTTTCTCGTATTGGAAACATCGACCTTTTAAAGACTCGTTGTTTTTGCAAATCTGACAAGAGTTTGAAACATTTTGACTTTGAAACTTCAATTCCTTTTTAAGACTTTGAGCTTGACACCATTCAAGCCTTTGATTGAGTTGACAAATTTCTTTTGAAAATTGTTTCGTCACATCATCATTTTTTATTCTCAACTTTTCATTTTCCAGTTTAAGTGTCTCAATTTCCTCATTCAACAAGATATTATCAACACAATGATCATGCTTAAGCATAGAAGTACCAGAATTATAAAGATCATTCATGATAACAGACAAAATATCAGCACAGAGAACTTGTTCCAAGAGTCGATCAACATCATTTTTGAAAACTTTAGTTTGTAGCTTTTGGACCAAAATCTCATTTTCAGCAGTATCAAAAACGTTTATCATATTTTTGACCTCCTTTTGAAGTTCCTGATCCCAACGTGTAGCACATAGACGAAGGTGTTGAACAATTGGTTTCATTTGTTTTTGAAAAATATCTCTCTTTTCTCGCTCGTAAGCGGATTGAAAAGTTTCAATTTTTATTTCTGAATTGCGTTCAATTGTTTCCTCCAAAATATCGATGTCTTCCATAAAGGTTTTGAAATAATTTAAGACACGACATTTTGGTAAACGTGTAAGTTCACCGGATGATGGTAAAGGACCATTTATTTGTGCTACAGGTGGGACAGGAGCTGCATTGTGAGATGAAACATATGACTCTTCGATAAACCATGATTTCTCAGGTAATTCCTTTTGAGTGACAAAAGATTTTGAAAGTGGAGGAGCTTTTGAATAGTCATATGGTGTCCAATATTGAACTTGACTCATTTTAGATCGACTCTCGTCTTCAAGTTCTTCTTCCTCCTCAGTATCAAAAACAACAGCACGCACAACCGTATTATCAAGAAAATAATCCATACTGTAAATTTTTGGAATTTCTTTGAATGCCGTGTGTAGAAACATTGAATTGTAATCACCAAGTGCATAACCGCAATTGGGTTTCAGTTTTAAAGTAAATTTCTGAATTGTTGTGACAGAGTTCCCGTGTTTGTAAACAATGTGACGAAATTCTTTGAGTTGTTTTTCAAGATCAACAATATCACCAAGTAAGTTGTCTATGTACTTCCTTTTCCGTATTTTATGTTCATGAAAATCTTTTTGACAACTTGACAATTTTGTTTCTGTTTTTGAAAGTTCAGTTTGAAGACATTCAACCTGTTTTTTCAATTCACCCTTCTCACTTTCAAGTTTCGAAATCAACTTTCCGTGTGACTCAATTAAATCTTGTATTTTGCGTTGAAGATCTTGTTCTTTGTTGTAAGAATCTTGAAAAGCTTTTTCAAAACTTTTAGTGTGTTTAATCTTTTCATCTTGATTTGAAAGCTGAATTTTATAACACTCAATGTCTCTTGCAAATGACGCATTTTGTTCTTTTAAAACTTTGTTTTTCTCGTTGCATTTGAGTATTTGCAATTGTTGAGCATCTAGTTGTTTAGATAACAATATGAGGTCAGGATCTGGATCAAATGATGGTTCATGTTGTTCTAAATTATCATGTTCATCATTCTCAATTGGATCATCAAATGAAACAACTGTGTCATCATCAAATATGACAACTGTGCTTATTTGTTCATCTTTTTGAGAGGATGAAGATGATATAGATGGAACAACTTGCGCCGTATCTGATTCAGAAGCAGAAGGTGAGACTATTTCATTAATAAAGCATGCATTAAGGTCATGTACCTGAGACAAGCCGTCAGTGTCATACACTGGACCTGAATCATGGAGCTTAAGTTCCTGCATGTTGGCCATAAGCATCACAGCTGCATTAGCTTCCAGATCTTCCATGTCATCATCATTGTGTACATTTGCCATGAAGTTGTTGTCTTGTTCAGGGAAATGTCCATCCTTTTCATCTTGAAGAGCCATGAGTAATGCCTGCTTGTGAAACTTACTACCTCGAGTTCTCGGTTTGGGACATGCTGTAGCTATATGACCTTGTTCATTGCAATTGTAGCACCAAACTGCATTCCCTGAGCTGGAGTTTCTTGTAGCAACTGAGTCAGACCTTTGTTGAGGAGATGCTGAGTTGTTTCTGAACCCGGTATTGTTACTAAACCTCTGACCATTCCCATAGTTTCCAGAAGAGCTTCCTGAACCAGATCGACCATAACTACGATTCTGAATTTCCACTCTTCCATCATTGACAACAGCTTGATTTCTTGTGTTTGAAGATGAACGTTGACGATTGTTTGTTTTGTTGGAGAATTTGCTGAATGCACGAGCAATAAGAGCAAGTCCCTGATTCAACGTATTAAAGTCATCATCGTCATCATCATTGGAGTTGGAGTAGTACACAGCATCATTGTTGTTTAACGGAGCAAGTTGAGTAGAATCATTCTATAGAGATGAATCATAAGGGATCATTTGGTTCGAAGTGGAAGATTGTGGATAACTGAAGTAGTTCTGCTCTTGAACATATGCATGATTTGACATTGGTGGTGGAGCATAGGGAGATTGAGCTACGAGAGCCAAAGAATTTGGTGTTGAAGTTGGTGTGTATCCTCCTCGTAGAGCTCGATCTTTTTCCACTTCAGGTTCATGGTGTTTCAGAAAATCATACAACAACCCATATGGAGCATCATGAAGATTCTTTGTTTGACGAACAAATGTCACATATTTATGCCAATCAGGGCCAAGACTACCCACAAATTTGGAGTTCACAGCGATCCTTGGTACAGTGATTTTGTGACGTTCCAGATCATTAACCACATTTGTGAAACGATGATAGTAAGATTCAAGTGACTCTCCATGTTCAATTGTGATGTCAGTGTATTCCATGTAAAGCTTGGATTCCATGTCATCTTTGTTCAATTGAGTGCCTTCCATGAGGAGATGAACGTGTTCCCACATTGCTTTGGCCGTTTTCTGAGCATCGACACTGCGATAGATCGGATTGGGTATACCTTGAAGTATATAAGCCATTGCATACTGATCAGCTTCACGATGTAGTTTATGTTCTTCAGTGAGTGCAGTTTCTGGAAGGGGTCTATCACCAGGAGGACGTGGAGGATCAGCATTAGGATCACCAGCTTCAAATCTTGTTGGCCACTCAAATGGTCCTTCAAGTATCACTTGCTTCAAGAATGGCCCATGAGGTTTCTTGAGTTCAAGAAATCGTAGGAATCGACTTGACCATTGCACATAATTACCAGGTGTAAGCATTGGAGGTGTTTCAAGTGATCCTGCCTCATGTCGGGATTGTTGAGTTGTAATAACTTCACACATTCTGTCAAACCAGTGAGGTTGTTTGGAGGAAAACTGAGTGGTTTGTTGTGGCACTTGATATGGTAGTTGTTGAGGAATGAGCTGTTGTTGCATCATAAGGTATTGTTGTTGTGGATTGTATTTAGGAGGTTGTTGATTCATTGTGTGCGGAAGGTAATGTTGTTGTTGATACTGCTGAGGTTGTTGTTGCTGAGATGTTTGTTGTTGAACATGAGGAAAGTAGTGATTCGGTGGCTGAGACATCTTCGAACACTTGTGTAGAAATGGATCTTTTGGAAAGTGTAGAATGAACCAATTATCGAGAAACGTAGCACAACTTCAAAGAAGATTTCGAAAATAAGTTTTCGATAATTTGGCAGATTATCGAGAAACTTGGAAGATTTTCGAGAAACTTGGATGTTCTCGAGAAAGGTTTTCGAAACTGTGTAGTATTATCGAGAAAAAAATTGATTTCGATAATCAAGCAGTTTATCGAGAAAAGATTTCGATAAAAAAAAATTTCTCGATAACTAAGATTTCGATAATGTAACAATTTTCTCGAAAAAATCACAAAGATTTCGAAACTTGGTTTTCGAAATTATACAATTTCGAAAACTTTCCCAATAGTCGAAGTACTTAACTTTCTTATACAAGAAAGAAAATACCGAGTCCACACAAACGAAGTCTAGGTGGTGCACTTTGAGAAGATCGCGAAAATGAAACTTTGTAGGTTCTCGATAAGTAGTAATGGTTGTATTTCAAAGAAAGCAATCCTTAAATTCGTTTTTCTTTCAAGATACTTGTACTTTTGTGTATAAAATGAGTAGATCTTATGGAAAGTTGAAAACTTTAAGAAAAATTTTAACCTTGGTAAGATTTCGATAAAAGTACAAGTAAGAACAAATCGAGTTTTGTTGTGAAAGTTTGGAACTTTATGGTTTGTTTTGATTTTAAACACAAGTTTGTAAGCAAAGATGTGAGAAAAAACCAAGAAACAAATCAAAAAATATAAAAGTTCACAAAAAATTCGATTAAAAAAAACGAATAAAAAAGAAAGAAATCAATGAAAAACAAGAACTACACCTTCCTCTAGCGAACGATACCACTTGTTAGGTCACCATTTTGTAAACACAAGTATGATTATGTAAGAAATGAGATGAGAATGAGAGTGGGATGATTATGAGAAATTTGAGAAAATGAAATGCAAGAGTTTCCTTAATGTTTTCAAATAACCAACCAAGTATTACATAGACCTAAGCATACTATATATAGGGAAGGAGCTAGGGCAACACTCCCTCTCCTTCCTTTCTCCAAATCGTGTGGGCTTTAAGGCCCATGGATCATTAAACTTAAGCCTAGTAAACTTGAGACATTACATTAGTGTAAGTAATAAATAACTAAAGCAACCTATTATTACAAATGACCGAGACTTGATAAAATAGTAAAACTTTGGTTCCAACAGTTTTAAAATACACCTGGTTCTCTATAACCTTGGCTCTGATGCCAATCTGTAACACCCCCTAAATTTCAACTAGAGCAGCGGAAGACTTTGTGGGGTATTACTTAGAGGATAGAAGTCAATGTCATAGAAAACGACTCAAAGAGACATTTTAAAGTTATGTTTATCATTCATTTAAAAGCAAGTTTTCAAATACAAAGTTGTTCCATTAGTTTCAACATATCATAGAAAATATGAGTTATTAAAAGCGAATGACAAAATATTTTATTTAACACCCGTATAGGGTTTAGTGCCCTCTCCATGCCTTGAGCTCCTTCGCATTAATTTCCTGAGATAAGCATGCTAAAAGTCAACAAAAGTTGAGTGATATTCATAGGTTTAAGTTTAGTAGTTGAACACAAGCGATAGTGATAATTGCATCGATTTACAATTATAAGTTAAAAATCATTTATTATTGCATTAAGCTCATGACACTCATCCGATTAACAGATCTCATCATAAATGATGGATTATAGTAACAGGGGCCCTCGGGATAGGTCCTTTCCAGTAACCTATTAGATTTCAAATAAAGTGCGTTTGGTAGTTTTCTCAACGCCCAAACGGGGATTGTCAATCCCTAATAGATCTATCCACAATTATTTACGTTCACCCTCTGGGTGACTAAGGTTCATGATATGAGGGGCTTTTGGCAAAAAGGGACTTAAGCAATAACAATTTCAGGCATAGTATAAGAAAATACTTGTGTTCAGATTTTAAAGCATGTATCTCCCCACGAAAACAGTTTTATAAAAGTGGGCTATGAACTCACCTTAGTGGTTTAGTGATAAAAATATTAATACTCAGTTTGCAAAATGGGAACGGCTCCACACACGACCTAGATAATATATGGCAAGTTTTAGTGTTTGATAGTCTTAATGTTTTAATTGCGAGTAGTTTTTGAATACGTGAATTGTTAATTTAACGATAATAAAACTTTTGGTTTTATAGTATATCGTACGTTTAGTTTAGTTATATATATATAAATATAACGTAAAGTTTAATAATAATAATAATAATAATAATAATAATAATAATAATAATAATAATAATAATAATAATAATAATAATAATAATAATAATAATAATAATAATAATAATAATAATAATAGTTTGAAATAAAATGTAACGTCGTGACGTGAAATCGTAAAATGGAAGGTAAAAATAAAAATGTTAATTTTAGTATATGACCCTTGTCTTTTCCAAAAATTTACACTTTTTACCCTAGCGGCGTTAGCGTTACACCGTTAGTCCAAAATTAAATATATTTACGTTTAACGTCCAAAACTTTATAATTCTTACACTTTTCACCCAAAAGTTTAAAAAATCAGTTTTTAATCCTTAAGTTTTCGAAATGACAGTTTATACCACAAATTTGAAAAATTGACACTTTTAACCCGAATTTTGTAAAATTTTGCAAATTTAGTCCAAACTTCACTAATTTCAAAACTTAGTGTTTTTATTTCTTAATTAGTTTCAAAATAGCTTATTTAACTGTTTCTAAAAGCTTATTAGTCGAAAAGCTTATTTGATAGCTTATGGGCTTTTTAACGAAATAACTAAGGCAGGTTAAGGTTTTTAGATCCAATGGGCCTACAAGGGTTTTGGGCTAAGGTTAGGATTATAAAAACGTTACCAAACTGCTTATTGTAACAGCTTATGCGACCGGCTTATTTTTGGATGATTTGGCTTTAAGGCCCAATCGATACTAATTAGTTTTCAAAACTAGTTCCTATGTCGATTTGCTTTTGGTCATTTACTATATCCAAACGTACGTACTTTTATTAAGTTTCTATATGAAAGTGATAGTCTGTTAGGGGGTCGATTGGTTCGTGAAATAAAACAACATGCTCGTTAAGTAGCTTTTAGAGATATACATGCGTTTTTAGCGTAACATGGAACGAGTTTTTATAAGAAAAGACTTAGAAAATATTAAGAGTTTTCAATACTTGTTGTGATACGTTAGAAATGTATTCCAAAATAGTTTGTACGTAGCGTTTTAGTTTCAAAACTTTATATAACTTGATTGTTAAGGTGGAAAATATATAGACGAAGGTAAAATATGTATATGTTGTTTATTTAGTTTTCGAATAATAAGGTGCATTTGTTTGTGACGTGTACGAAAATAATGCATATGTATGTTTAGCTAAATATTGAAAAGAGTCGTTTAGGAACTTACGACACCAAAATGGTGGGGTAAAATGAGACGTATAGTCGAGGAGAGTGTAAAATGAGTGTGTAGCGTGAATGTAGACTTGACCAAGGTTCACAAAAAAAGACTTGTTCCTCCTAAATACTACTCGATTCCTTGAATTCCTACCCAAATGCTTCGACCCAAGAATAGACTAAAGACTTAATGTTTTTGGTGAGTTTTTGCGTTGCATGTACCTAGTGTATCCTAGTATCTAAAATTTAATGAGATGGGAATGTTACGTGTATTCAAAAGTCCTCAAGTGTAAGAGTAAACATGTTACTCAAGGTTTTTGGTTTCTTATGTGTCGACATGCTCACTTTCAAAGAAAATATGGGATTTGGAAATAAACAATGGCATGGTACTTGTGAAATAGGTTTTTAAAATGTTGTAGTACTTTGCCTAGGTGAATATAATATGAAAATGAGTGTGCATGAAAAGAGGAGGTACTAGTTTGTTTGAATCATGCATGTCGACCACTATATTGTTTGTAAACCGATTTGTAAATTGGTTAAGACTTGTGAGATATGAAAATTTTGCAACGTTTAGACATTAGTTTGTGTTTAGAATTGATTTTTAGGACCTTATAGCAACAAACGTGGGTTAAAATGGTTTGGTTTTGGATTTGTTGAGATTTTATGATATCGTTTTTGGACAATTGCTTTGCCTCGTAAAAATGTATCTAGACTCGATGTGAGAAACTAAAAATCGACACTCTAAATGTTGGCTAGGGGAGGAACGAGTATGTGTAAAAATAGGTGTGTGTCGTGTGTAGGATTTGAGCGTACGAGGCTCTTTTCTTACTTGTCCTAGTCGAGTGGTTTGAAAACAAAAGAAAGAAAATGGGCTTAAAAGGATTGGGCCGTGAATAGTAACAGGCCAAAATTTTGTGTTGGGCTTGGTGTGTAATTAGGGGTCCGGTTTGGAGTAATTATAATTAATAAAAATATTAATTATGATTAGTGAAAAGTTTAGAAATTAATTAGTGAGACGTTTACGTGAGTCCGGACGTTGTCGAACGCGTTTTGTTAAAATACGTTACGTAAGTTCGTAAGTGGTAAAAATTTAATATTCTCGCGATTGTTAGACTATAGTGGTACATGTGTGAGCATCGTTCCGAGGAAAAAGGATTATAAGTATCGTAGTGATTTCGAGTAACATAGCATATTTAAATAATAAAAAAAATTGTTATTGGTAAAAACGTTATTAATTAACGTAATGATATATTAGTCTTTGATTAACTTTTACTATTCATAGGAAAAATTACGGGAGATTACACTGTCCCCCCCCCTCCTCTCCCCAATAAACCTACACCAGCCACCCTACCACAACCCAAATAGTCAATCCCATGTGCTATTTTACTTTCCCCCTCCTCCAGGTCACCAATCTACAACCTCTTATTGGTGCCAAAAACCAATCCAAGGGCTGAGGTTATTCCAAGTTCAATCCAATGGATGGGATTTAATCCAAAGAAGCACAGAAGTAATCCCAAGCCGTTTTATCTCAAAAAGAAAGCACAGGAAGAGAAGGACCCTAATTTTAGATTAGTATAAGTAGAACATCTTGTATGCCATTTGAAGGCAGTAGGTAGTATTAGGAGTAGGTTTTTAGTTTAATTTTCAGTGTTTTAGTTTTGTACTCTTTTCTTAAATTCAATGAAAGTTCAAATTTTTTAAGTTTCTGTTACTGTAGCATGGTTGTTTAAACTTCTTATTTTACTGCTAATTCTTATTCTTTTAGGCTTATTTAAGTTAGACATAGCTTTTTACATCATTATATTGCAAGTTGTAGTTTTAAAAAATCAAGTTTTAGCTTTAAATTCCAAACAGTCACCCTTAAGGGACTGTTTGGCATAAGACCTTTTTTTTCTGCATAAGACTTGTTTTACCCATTTGCCAATGTCAATTCAGCTTTATTCTATCTTTATCAGTAGTGTTACATTTAATTTTAGCATTTTCAGTTGGTATTAAGTATTTTAGGTTGATGTCTAAAATTTTCTCACTTAAAATTCTTTTCATCAAGTACTTATGCAATATTCTCATATGAGCCTTACAAGTTGTAGTTTGTGCTTCATTTTTGCTCACTATAGAAGAATTTAGTTGTCAGTTAGCTGGTAGTTGATTTTCGTAGGTCAAACACCCATATTTTGCCTTCATCCACACCAACAGTAGTGTTGCACTAGTACCAACCTTGTCCAAACATCTCTTTTTGACTTCAACTCCAAGTAGGCAAAATTTAGTTTTAGGTTTCAATTCTTGTTGCATTAATAGTTTATATATAGGACTTCAGTTTTTTTAGCTTATTTTCCATTTTTGAACTTGATTTCTTTGCCTAAATATGCTGCAAAACAGCCTCATCACAGCCCCTTCAGGCCTACTCTTATAACAGTCCAAACACCCCTTGTTGAATCAACTTTAGATCAGCTAGGATAGGATTTACCTTTTCATTTTTGGTTTGCTAGTAGCTTGTAAGATGATCTTTAAGTGTTTGTACTTGTTCTATGATTTTAAGCTTATTTAGTGGGTTATCTTTGAGGCTGCATGTTCCCCCACCAACGCGGCCTGCACTTTCATGGCCTCAACAGCCCCTCAATGATGGATTTTTATTTTGTTCATTCCTTGTCCATATGGCCCAAAATTTGGTACTATTGATCTTTGCTAGCTTGTTAACATGCTCCTACTTTTAGTTTATTTTTAGAATTTTTAATTTGGTTTGTGCATTAGTTCAAAGTACCCCCTCTGGTCAGTTTCTTAGTGCCGCCCCTTAGGATTAGTTTCATGCTTATTAATGCTTGCTCATCCCCAACTGCTTATTGTTGTCCCCCTTAGTTTTTTTAGGTCTCCATTCTAGTTAGCCTTGGCTTTTAATCCCTTTATTGCTTATTAATTTAGGTTATGTCAGTTTATAGTTTTTATACAGTAAGTAGTTATAATCTTCTTTGTTATTAGCTTTTATCACATCTGTTGCTTCTAAGTGCTTAAATCCTGCTTAATCATTGCATTTCAATAATAGATGTAGTTTCAACTTTTGCTTATCTTCATGTGCTTTATGAGTTTGCTTAGAAAAATTTGAAAAAAAAATAATTTTCAAAAAGAGGGTCATAGGGCTCGAACCTGTGACCTCTTAGTTTTCATAGCAAACACAAACCAAACACTCCCACCATCTGTGCTAGGCTACCTTTCTTGTTAAATTTCCTTTTAATATTTATTTATAGTATTACTTGTTTATTAGCTTAATATTTAGTTAGCTTATAATTTGCTTATTACCTGCTTATTTAGAACTGCTTTTTACCCCATCTTATTTTTCTTAGCTACTTTATTAGATGATAGAATTTTTCAAAAATTTTCATATTTTTCTAAAATAGTTTAGTATTTTTGTTAATTTAATTAGTTTATTTAGGAATTAATTCATTATAAAAAAATATAAAAGTCCAATCAAACCAGGAACATGTTTGTCTATGAATAGTTTTCTGGTAACAATCAGAACTTTGGAAATGACCAATATCCATATTATTCACCAAATCAGTCACAACAATCATATTGTTGTGAGTACTGTGGAGGTCCACACTCTAGCTCCGATTGTTAAACAAGGAATCCATTTCCTTGTAACAATTACGACTATTCATATCCTGACCAACCTCCACAGTGCCAAATGACTCAAACTCCTCAGCAAATCCAGCAAGATACTTATCTAGAACTTCTAGAGTTAGTGAAAAGAGCTGAGGAGTTGAGTAAAACAGCATTTCAAAATGCACCCAGTGTTTCTTGTGTATATTGTAGGGGTCCACATGATGATTATCAATGTCAACCTTCGGGTTTTGACAAATCCCCACCCCCACAATTTTCATTAATTCAAAATTCACATGAGAAATCCATGGAAGAATTGTTAGCTGAAGAGCAGGCTGCTAAAATAAATTCCCAAATTGCCATTGAAAAATCTATTAGGGAATCAATTGAAAAAGAAAAAGCAGCCAGATCTAGCTCTCAATTTCGTTTCATTCCTGATGACAGTGATGATGAAGACACACTTGATATTCTACAATTCTATAAAGATTCATCAAGTTCATCAGTTGATATTCCATCAGTTGAGATTCCATCTCAATCAACTGCAATCACACCCGAAGTTCCCACTAACTCTCTAAGCATGGGGGACGAGCATCTTAGCACTATTCCTGAAAAGGAATCGGATGAATTCATAAAGTCTAGTGTTGAGAACCTTGTCACAATCCCAAGTGAGTCACAGGGAATTTTTGGTCATATGTGTGATTTTCCTTTGGAGTGTTCAGAAGATCATTTTGAGACTTTCTCCTATTCTAGTGATGATTGTACATCTTATGGAGATATCGAGTATGTTGAGGCATCACTTCCACATTCTAATGTTGATTCTCTTCTTGAGGAGTTCACCGATGAACTCACTCACATCAATCCACTTCCATCAGGAAGTGACGATGATCTCTTTGATTTCGAAGCCAATCTAGGAGAGATTGAAAGTCTTTTATTTCATGATCAATCACTCAATTCTTATCCCAACATCGAGCTTAGTAATTCACATAATGATGACAATTCTTATGGAGACATCAATTATGTGGAGGAATCACCTTATGAGCTCGTCAGCCTTGAAGAGAATGTTAATCACCTTGTTCCAGAAACATTCAAAACAACTATCACCAATCCTCTGTTTGATTTCGAATCTAAATTCACTTTAATTTCTGATAATCCAATCTTTGATATTCAGAACGAGGAAAATGATGAGTCTGTAACAGAACAAGGATTCACAGATTTACATCTTGTGAATAACTCTCTTCACGAGGAGTTCGCCGGTGAACTCACTTACATCAATGGAAATGAGAATCCGATCAATGGGTTATTTGAACAAAATGATATACATCATTTCGTACCCGATATTGAATCATTTTATTTTAAGGATGTTACCGTGGTTGATATTTCCATATCATTCCTATCCGAGGATAAAATCTTCAAACCCGGTATATTCCCTTTTGAGGAAACTTACATGAAGTTGACTCCCGATAAGAATTTAAAGTTACAAACCTCATCCGAGGAAATTTTAATTCTGGAGCATGATTACTTTGATCTTAAGGAAGATCATAACCCGGGGGGAGGTGCACTCATTCATGAGAATTTGCATATTGATGACAAAATTTCCACCCTTCCACCCGAGATGTTTTCTAAACCAAAGAGCTTAACCGATAAAATCCAAATTAGTGCAACTGCACTTGATCCTGAAGATGAAGATCTTGTCATGATGGTTATCATGACTTTATTTCTTTTCTTCACGTATCCTGTCACTTCCCTTCTTCTCAACTCATTTAGGAGTGAGGATACCATCTTTAACCCCGACATCTTCAGTTATCATTCTTTAAAGCCGGGTATATCTCATTGGTGTAGAACTTTCACGTACTTCAATGTTTGTCCAAACATCTTGAATGAAAGTCCGATGGAGATTGTCTCCTCCACTTGCTTCCCCAAGAACCAATGAATTCGGGGTCGAGTCAAGCTAGTGACTCGGTAAACAAAAACATTAGCATCACATGGGTTTTCACCCATGTTTCTTCTGACTTCTTTCTACTTTCTAACACTAAGTGTGGGGGAGTTTCCCCTACTGGGCTTTGCTTTTGTGTGTTATTCACTCATGTTTTCAGGTATCCTTTGGATCGTGATGATTGTCGCGCCTGTTTTCAAACCAGCCACCCAATATCCTATCCTTTTGCTAACAATTATCTAGGGATATCTTTTTAAATCCTTTTTTATGAAGAAAAAAAAATAGATTTCCTTTTCACACTTGGCTATTAGTATTACCTTTTTATGTTCAAAGTGTCGGCATAATAGCCGGTACTTTGAATATTGAGGGCAATATTCAATTCTAAGTGTAGGGGGATTTCTATAGAATTTGTCACATGTGTTGTACCTTCTTGTTCTCTAGTACCCCCGTTTTGCCCAAAATTTTAAAATTTTTGCATAAAAAAACAAAAAGTGCTTTGCACACAAAAAAAATATAATAAAAGAAGTTGTTTAGTCTTGATTAGGTTATAGCAAGGGGAATCCTGACTCTGCCAGAGTGTTGATCTGGCTGCTTCCTTAACGATTAGACTAAGGTTTTACAAAGTGCGCAAATGAAAATGCTAAGCGTGGAATAGTTGGATTTCTTTTGAGCTCATAACGGTTATTTGTAGTTCCTTGCTCCCGCAAGATTGAAAACCAAAAAAAAAAAAAAATAATTAGAATTACGCGTTTTTAAAAGTTGTCTAAATTTCCGCTCACTTTACGTGCTAGCATAAACATTAAGCGGGCCTTGGATCCTTTATTCTGAAAGGCATTTAGGTCTTGAAACTCCCCGTTTTGCTGTATGCCACATGAGGTTCATAATTAACACAATTAATATGTAATAAATGCCAAAAATAGCTGCCATTGGACAAGCGGATCCTTGCATCCTTTGTTCGGAAAGGCGCTTAGGTCTGGGAGTTTCACCGTGAAGCTCCGTATGGATCCATGGCAGAAGGAGGTACTGAACTCGGAGTACTTTTCATGGTTATCATTCAAACACAACCTAACTCTTAGATTTTTGGGACCTCATCAAAAGTAAAAGTATATCTTTTATAATTAAAACTCTGATAATTATGAATGATAACTAAATTCCTAAACGTCTCTTTTCGAGTCGTTTTCTATTACTGTATCTGTGATTCTATGAAGTAATACCCCAAACACTTTATCCGATATGATCAGTGAAAAATGGGGGTGTTACGGGTTGGTATCAGAGTATTAGTTGTAGAGAACAAGGTCAAAACCTAAAGTACAACTATTTTTCCTAAACCTGAGAAAATCCTCAGTACCTCTGCCATCCTCCATAACCATATGTGCTAAGGTAAGTATAATAATTGCCTGCTTAACTGCTAAATGATTTACAGTATTTTCTTTATTATATAGTTATGTCTACTCCCCACTACTCTACCCCTGTCTCATCTAGTCTACATCCGGAGAATGATCTTTCCTCTCCGAATGTACTAGATTATTCCCCTAAACCCTATAACTTAGAAGATTCTAGGAATAGTTTAGATAAACCTTCACCCTTAGGATATACCTCTTCTTTAAATAACCCTCATTTAAAACACATAAAAGATTTCAATGCTAAGACATCACCTCTACCTCCCTTAAACCCTATTATATATCCACTTTTTCCTACCTCTAGATCAGAACCCCATGGTTTCTTTCTTCCGAGAGAACCATATATACCTAAACACCTTATCCCTACCTATACCCCTAGATATAACCTTAGGCAACCATATACCTTAAACCCTACCCCTTACTTAATAAACCCTCCCATTCCATCTTGGAAAGATGAAATTGGAGAAAAACCCTCTTGGTTAACTCTAGAAGATGAGTAAAACCAATTAGAGAAGATTTTAAATAACGTAGATGAAATTTTTCTTGATCTCCTTGAGAAGATAGAAAAAGGTCATAACAATAATAACCTAGATAATCAACCTGACTATAGTAGTTTAAGAAAGACTTTACAAGAAAACCGTTTTAAAATAACTAAAATACAGAAAAACCAAATGAAACATCACCATAAAATAGCCTTTACCACTTTAGGATTTGCACTTTAGAAAAGATAACAGATAATGATGAGGAAAACTTAGAAAACACTAACTCATGGAATTAGGAAATTAGGAAACCTTAGAAAACCCTAAGTAAATAAATAACCCTAGGAGATATGCCTTAGAATAGTTAGTGCCTATAGGATAAGTAGAATAGAAAATAAATAAAACAAGTTAGGATTTAGAAACTACCTGGTACCCCTCAATTAGGATAGATTAGATAACTAGACTTAGGAATGCCTTTCACCTTAGGACACCCCTAACCCAATAGTAAACCTTTAGGAAAATTAGGTATAACCCATAAAACATAACAAGTTGGGTACTTGTTATAACCTACCCTTAACCCTTACCCCAAGGATCTTAGGAAGCCTACCCCGATGTCTTAGGTATATAGAATCTCTAAACTGTTTTAAATTTCCCTTACCCTAACCTTTTCAAAACACTTTTCCCTTACCGATGGTGAGAATCCTCATTCTTCACCATAGAGATCTGAATTCTTTCTCCTCCGATCTCTAAGCCTTCATTTCTTTCCTTAGCTTTCTTAAGCTATCTTCGTTCTTATTAGAGTTTCTACCCCTAACTATCCCATATGTAAATATATGATCCTCATATATAGGCATATTCCCACCCTTTATTCCCCTATATTACTATGATTCCCGAGCTAGTTTCCCCCAATCCCCTTTAGTAAACCCCAAAACCTTAATTAGGATTCCCATACTTGAGGTTAGAAATAACATTAGGATAACCCTAGAAAACATAAACTTAGGAATAGAAAACCTTATATTATTAGGATAAGAAACCCGTGAGGAAAAATAGAAAATAATAATAATAATAATAATAATAATAAGACTAGGAAATTTTAGGAATTATTAGGCTAGAAACCAAAACCCCTACCCCAATAGATAGAAAGATACCCCTATAGGATAAGACTTAGTAGGAAAACATTAGGATTAGAATATAGATTAGGAAAAACCTAGGATTAGATAACCCTCACCCTAAGCCTTTAGACCCCTAGTTTAGGATAGACACATAGCAAACTTCTACCCTATAGGAATAAGTAGATTTAGGTTATAGATTACCCATACCTAGCCCTTAGGATAACCATACCTATACACTCGAGGATTTTATATTATACCTTAGGATTTGACAATTTTAGAATACCCATTAGGAAATTTCACTTAGGAGATACTATGGATAGTGCCCTAGCTGGTTTCAAATTCCTAGGAATAGTAATATTCATAATAATAGTAATAATGGTAGTAATAGACAACCTAAAACAAAAGAGAAAATCTGAAACTACACCTAAGAATAAGGATATACCTAGTCAACCCTTTGGAAAGAAAACACTTAAACCTAACACCTCTTTAGAACCCTCTACTTCAATAGAACCAAACACCTCACCCTTAGAAATTAGGATTAGTTAGGAAACAAACTAGAAGAACCTTAGAGGAATACAAAACTCTGGGAAGAAATCTAGTAAATCTAAAACTCCGCTAGGACATTCTACTTCAGGTATCCTATACTCTTACTCTTTCGTTTAATCTCATCTTTTCATTTCTCTTTTTCTACCGTTTAAATCTTCTCCTCCCACTTTTTCCTACTCTTCATTTAAAATCCCATTTTCTCCACCTCTATACTTTTTCCCCACTCCACAAATAAAACCCTATTTTTCCATTTTCTCCACTCCTATACTTTTTCCACTCCACCTACTCCAAACTCCTTTTCCTTTTCCATTTTCCCTACTTTGCCATTTCATCCTTTTTCCTTTCTCACTCCACTCCACTCCAATAAATCCTTCACACCATTTCTCTTCATTTTTATTTCTTCATCATTTTACACTCTATTTTCTTCTCTCTATATTCTCTCCCTACCTCATCCTACAATGTTCTAGTAACTAGAACTTGTATTTCTCGTCATACCACAAGTTTCTATTAGTTAGTACATGTAAGAATATCTACATCGACCTTTGATCATCATTATGTTCGACTATGATATTAAATCTCGCTTTGCAAGAAATTGCAAAAAAATGAGATATTCTACGTCTGTCATTCTAGTCTTAACATGGGAACCTGCCATGTGACAAGTTGCTAAAACGGAGAACTTTAGTTATTGTCTCTATCATGACTAGAACTTGTCTCTACCATGACCAGAATATTCCTTTACCGTATCTAGAACTTGTCTCCACCATGATGAGAACTAGTTGTCATCTCGGTTGAAACTTGTCTCTAAAATATTCCCTTATCATATATCCTTAAATATGGTAAAACTCTCTTCATTTTCCACCGATACTACTTAAGGATGATTTATGATAACTATCCACTTAAAATGAATTAGGATGTTCCTACATTTTAATGAGAAAGTTATAAATCAAATAGGTTAAGAATTTATACGCTCATGTTTTCATATATTGGGACGCCTTTATTTGCAAATAATGAGATATAAAAACCTAAGTATCTAGTATCTGTACAAGCAATTCCTACTCCGCTTGTGCAAAATCTTCTTTCTTTATACATCATTTTCCTCGGTATCAGAAGATAATCCTCTTCTTCCTCTATTTTCTCGATTTATTCTCTCCCCTACTCCTATAATCGTCTAAATCTCGGGACGAGATTTTCTCTAAGGGGGTAAGACTATAACAACCCACAAACACCTATTACTATCATTCCCATTATAAATACCTATAGTAGGTATTTCACAGGTAAATTTTGCTTTTTATATGCATTGTTACTTGCATGACTCACTATACCTGCTCACGTATCTACACAAGCCAAATAACTCAACACTCACATCCTATAAACCCTAGGTATGTCAAGCATAAAATCATAACAACACCATAATAAGTAATTCACCAATGTTAGGTACCCATATTGATTACACACAAGCAAGAATGAGATAGATATAAGTATTTGGGTGATTATAAGAATGAGAGAAATATAAGTGCAAGAGTTTCCTTAAGCTTTTCAAATAACCAACCAAGTATTACATGAGACCTAAGCATGGTATTTATAGGTAAGGAGCTAGGGCAACACTCCTACTCCTTCCCTTCATACAAACGTGTGGGCTTAGAGCCCATGGACCATATAACTTAAGTCTAGTAAACTTGAAACAATACATAAATGAAAGTAAATAATAACTAAGCAACCTAATATTATTACAAATGACCGAGACTTGATAAAAAAGTAAAACTTCGTTCCCAACAATCCCCCCTAAGGGTCGGTCATCTCGGTTGCTTGACGTCTTTGTCATTTCTTTATCTTTGACTTTCATAGCTTTAGACGTCTTTCAAAAAATCATGAGATAAGAATCAATCAACGTTCTTTGTGCTTTGTTCATTGTTGTTGTGATAGTGATCAAGTTATGAAGTTATCTGCCTTTCGTCACTTCTGCGTCTGTGGTGGTAATCCGCCATTCCAACATGCTCATACATCTTCGAACTTTGACTTATACATGCACGTAGTTCCCTTTCTTACACTTTGATCTTTAGTCTTTATACTCTGTAGATTCTTCTTTTTGTCATAGAATCTCTCTTTGAACTTTGTGTTGCTTAGATCTTTGAGGGAGATTTTGATAACTTCAAGATGCATGTATGAGCATGTGGAATCCGTCGCCATGGAGATGATGTATCCTTGCAGGTAGACAGTTAGCAATAAAACATCCGGTACTTACAGATAAGGAATTAGAGATCGTCAACAGCATATTGTGAAGACTCCTTCTAAACCTTATCAAGGCCGTTCCCATGTCAGATACTCCCGAAGGAGCTTACAAGACCTACTAAGTAGCTCAATGACTGGGTGAGTCGCTGGGGATCACTCCACGACTGTAGACCGCTAAGAAACCACCGCAAACACTAAGCGTAACCCACAAGGAGTTACCAAAGTGACCTGCTGTCAGGGCTGTTTGATGTTGGCCCTGGCAGGATTTCCGTTCAATTATTGAGAAATACTTATGTAAATTCTCTCATAAACGTTCTCGGCAGATTGCTAAGATCTGCGAAGGACTCGATAATTTACAGCTAGTGTCCATTGATGTAGAACACCAGTTGTAGAAATACTAAGTGTTCCTAAGAGATCTTTGATGTATCTCATGGCTCTAGACTCGAAAAGTGCACACTTAGGTTTCCTATGCGGAGACTAGGGAGGGGTCTCCTGCTTCAATATCAACCATCTCTAAGAGATAGGTCGATAGATTACACCGGTTCCCCGTGAGAATGAAACAAGCTCTTTTAAGAGAACTTGAGTGGCTAGAAGGTTTAGTGCATTGCGTCACTGGGTCCATGACGACTTTATCTTCAATACCGGCGTTGCCTTAGCAACAACCAGTAGCATACGAATTGAACCCGGTGTCTACCCTAAGGTTGAACATATGGAGGGCTATTTCTTTTCACCCTTTTCTTTACTTTTCTTTTTAATTCTTCAACTCCTTCTTTCCCCTTTCATTCTTTTCTCCTTTTTTGCATATCATACCTAAGGACTTCTAATTCTAACTATTTGGTGATGTCCTTGGGTAGATCCCTTCGGCTCTGGCGGATCATAGGACGGTTTTTCCTATCTTAATCACCTTATAACTCCATGATTATCCGACAATAGCCAAGAAACCTTTGATTGAAAATCTCTCAAAGTGTTTGTGATTATCAAACATTTTATTTAACACTTTAAGAGTTTTGTGTTTACTTTTGAAGGGCTCCCCCTTCACATGTGCTCAAAAGTGTTTAATAAATTTGCACATGCGGGAGGAGCAAGCACTTTTTGAATTGATCCGTTTTCAGTGAATGAGACCGATTCGAGACACGCTTACATCACTAGTTAGACTAGCTTGAAGTTATTACCCGGCCTGGTCAAGTTCACAGAAAGTTTCTCGAAATGGTACATTTCTACTCAGACAAATCCTTTTCGAGACACGCTTACGTGGATAGTTAAAGAGTTCCATTGTCAGTTTTTAGGTGACAACTAGCTCTAGTAACTAACTTGATGTTATTACTCGTCGAGGATAAGTCCTTTCGATTATTAACTTTTGTGTTTCGTTAATTCTTGGGTGAATCTGAGTTTAGCTCGCATGAGATTTGACTTTTAAGCAACTTTGAACTTTCATATTTTAATCACATTCACTTTTTCTCTCCCCCTCAAAAATAGCATATAAGATGATATTTTTGACAATCTTTTGATTAAAATATGCCTTTTGAGTCTTATGGGGAGAATTCAACAAGAACTTTTGATTTAAAGAACGATGATTTTGTATCAAGTGCTCCCCCTCAACAAGTGAATTCTTATTGAGGTGAAATACTTGTCTTTTGAGCAGAGTTATGAAAATCAGAAAATGTTTGATTAACTCTACTCAAAAGTAAGAAGCCTTCGCTCCTTATATCAGGATTGAGGCACTGATGCATACCTCAGGGTCCTTTCTTTACAAGAACGGGTTGTACACTGTTATGTGTGCACAAGCCATAAAGCATGATTTTGACAGAACATTTTGTTTAGGAAATATTCCCCCTCAAAATTCGCATATTTTTGAGAAGTAACTTATGAAGCGAATTGGGGAGTAAAGATTTGAAAAGTCTTGAGTAAAATTTCAAAAATTTTTGAAAAACCTTTTGAAAAAGTTTTGAATAAATTTTGCTCAAGATTGAGAAGTTTTAGATAATCTCAGCATGAGAACTTCTTCTTGGTTTTATTTTTTTGATAAGTGCACATTTGGTTTTTAAAGAATGGTTTTAGCAAGGCACTTTCCTTTCTCTGAAACCCGAGTTGTACACTGAAATGAGTGCACAAGTTGTTGTTTTCATACAAAATTAGTTTTCTTTTAACAAAATACTCCCCCTCAAATAATGAAGTTTATTCGAGAGATAGTCTTCTTGTGCCGAATATTGATTCGTATTTAAGAAATACTTTTAGAAAATTCGTGAGATGATTCTGCTCAAGGTTTTAGAAAACATAATCAAGTATTATACAAAAAAGAATGTTTGAATATCAGATTAGACAACAACCTTGAGGACTGAAAACCTTAGTTTACCAAAATTTGAAAGCCATTTGTAGGTTGTGTCAATCCGATTAAAAAAAATTTGAATTCCAACGAGGATTGAAAAATCATTGTTTCATTTTGATATAACACTCGTTGAATCAACGGAAATTTAAAACTCTTTTACTTTTGAAAGTTGTTTGAGACCCGGAGTCTCTCTTTTGAGTTTTAAAATCTGAAGAAGAAGATTTCCATCTAAAGTTGAACCTCATGGGTTCTTTTTGAAGATTTGTTTTTGTGATGAATGGAAAACTTCCGGTATTTGGGATATTCAAATCAGAGACATTCTTTTATTGTAGCCAAATCATTCCAGATTTTGAAAATTCGAAAGCTTTTGAACGACTTTGCTTTGGTTTCCACTCTTGCTTTACTGGTGTAAAACGACAGTGTAGAGTTTGAAAAACTTATTTCTCACCATTTTGAATCCTTTTACCAGTTTTAGCCTTTTAACACATTTAACCCTTTGCCCTCAAAATATGTTCCGTGAGAAACATTTTGACAATTGTTGAAGTTTTGACTTTCAATGGGATGACATGTACTTGCACACAGAGAAAATGCATCAGGCATAAACAAGTATGCGGATGAATCAAAAACTCATTCTAAATCTTCCTAAGTGCTCAGAATTCTCAGGATAACACACAAGATCACAGATTAATTTTCACTCAAAATTTTCCAATTATTGTCATGGTTTGGGGTTATGAATTGAGACTTTGCACGCATGTTAGCATCAAAATGCAAGAATATTGTACAAACAAACGCCCTAGTAGTAGCAGCAAAGACATCGACATCTTAAACCCTAAATCACATGATTTCAAACCTATGTTGTTTCTAATCGTGCAAACACATCAATCGAGCATACTTTAGTGTTCTCTAAAGCTACATGAAATAATTAATTAGACTAAACACATGAAAAAGAAATGCCCCGATCGATAATTACATAAACCCTAGTTTCTGATTATGCCTTTGTGACTGTTGAAAACATTTGAAACATTTAGAGAATGATTAGACAACAACCATAAAGAAATTTGAAACTCACAATTGTGGATAAAAATCGAGGAAAAGATCGTTAGTCTGATTCATTGAGGTTTTAATTATGTGTGCAACTATTGAGGACATTTGTGGAAATATTAATTAGAGCCCGATTTATTATTATTTTTTTTCATACAATGTCCTTTTACCTAAGTTTAAGACTTTTGTGAACTTTACTCATTAAAGGTTAATTACTTTTCCATTTGAAGTCTAAACATGGTTAACTTGGGATCGTTGCAGAAAAATTTCTTTTCTCCCCCTCGAATTAGCATTTATTTTGTGAAACCTTTGTGCACATTTTAATTCGAAAGATCATAAGAAGTTTTTGAAAATGAGTTTTTAATCCGAATGATGAAGAAACATTTTATCCTTGAAGAATAATGATTAGGTGTGCAAACTGCATGATTTTGTAAAAAAAAATTTCTCCCCCTCAAAACATGTTCCATTTTGACATTGTAAAGCAAAGTTAGTTTTAGTGGAGGAACATAGTTTTGAAGATACGAAGTTTGTACACAGAGAAAGAAGATTCTTTTTGTAGTTTTTGTATTTACTTTATGATAAAATATTTACAAAAAGAGTTTGATGTTTGACTCTCTTATTTTTAAGAAAGTTTTGCAAATTATCTGGAGTGAAACACCACATACCAATTTGGTGAACTAAATCAACAAACCTTGATAGAGGTAATGCCTTTGTAAACAAGTCCGCCAACTGGTATTCAATACCCACAAAATCCAATTCAATTATACCCTTTTCGACATGCTCTTAGATGAGAAGGTAGCAGAGAGCAATTTGTTGGTCTTTGGAATGATGAATGGTGTTGCATGAGGTTCCAAAAGCACTCTGTGAGCCGTAGTATATCGGGATCTAGTCAAATACATAGTCGTAGTCCGTGAGCTAAGTTCTCATCCAAATGACTTGAGTACAGCAAGTAGACATGGCTACATACTAAGCTTTTGTTGATGACAGTGATGTACAATCCTGCTTCATTGACTGAATCCTTTAGCTACTAACTTAGATTAGTTGCGAATCACTGCGCCTTCTGCATCCATCTTGTTTTTCCAAATCCATTTAGGTCCAATGATGTGTCGAAGGGTGATGTTGGTAGAACGTATGCATATTAGACGGATCCAAATTGCGAGAAGGCGACTCTGTTATATCAGGAACGGTTGGAGTCGGTGCAAATGGATTGAAGAAAGTACTTCCATCATAATCTGCAAGTTGTGGTACTGATTGGTTATGGATCTTCAGCTGATTGTCTGGAGTTGGAAGTAGTTTGTTCTGCTGTTGTTGGAGATTCAATTGGAGGACCGTCTTTCTCAACAGTGGTTGTTGTTTGTTGAGGTGTGTCAGGTACTTGAATATTCTCAGGGTGTGCATCGGAAATTGGTGAGACCTCTTGAGGACAGTTATCAATTGAATCATCAAACAGTGAAGCAAACAGGGTTTCCAATTCTTTGTGGGTGAGAGACAATTGTTCAGTCGAAGAGCCTGGAAAGTTCAGACGGTTGATTACGGGTCCTAAGCTGTTTTACTCAGAAGCCATAGCTGAAGTGCTTTAAACGGTTGATACGGGTCCTAAGCTGTTGTGCTCAGAAGCCAAACCGTTAAGCTCGGGTCCGAAATTGATTTGTTCCGAAGCCATATTGTGTTATACCTGAAAAGAAGAAAGACTAGACAAAACAGAGAACATGGATCCCTAAGTGTAATTGGGTTCCGGATGTTAGAAGCATAAAGATGTAGTGTCAATTATCTTCTTGACACCCGGACACACTTTATCAATGATTTCCTTTCTCGCCTCAGGGATAGATGTTGTGGATTTCACATTAGTTTTGGTGCAACTGTCTAAAATCTTTCCTGTAGGAATCCACCTAAGGCCAATCGATTTGAAGATTCTACCCGTGGGTACCCACCTAATGTTAGATCTCGGAGATGTTTTCCTTTTAGATACAGTGGGAGCATCACTTGGTTGAGAAAACCTACATCCTATATTGATCCACTTCTTAGGTTTCTGACTTATGACTTTTGGTTCAACGGGTTTGTATGTCTTAGTCAATTGAGCCTTTTCAAGTGAATTTCCCTTTTGAAGATATTTTAAAGCACAAACAACATGATTATTTACGCAACTACTCTTAGAAGCTAGCCAATTCCTATTAGTTTGTTGATTACTCTTAGGTTTTGGTGTGCTACTACAAGCAGTGTTCTGTACTACAGTGTGTTGGGAATTACAATTAAGTTGATAAGACAAAACATGTGAAACATGAGGGACTTATGGAGACAAAGGAAGAAACTTGCAAAGAAAGAAAAAGATTACTGCATATCTTTTTATTATTCTAGAATATCCTTTGTAACCCTAGTATCTCTATTATATAAAGAGATACAGGGAATTGATATTATGTATGTACAAAAGATGTAAACCTAGTAAAGGTGTGTGTGTGTAAACCTAGGGCGTGAGTATGCTTATGTAAATGCCTAGGTTAGTTGATTAGTGTTAAGCCTCAACGATCTTAGATCGCTGTTAGTGTGTAACCGTGCTACACTTGATCACGTAGCATTGGGGCTTTGGTGTATGTTAGAGTAGAGATGATGAGGAAGAAACCTTGTTAGCAATAATAATGACGTTTTGTTTATTCCGTTGCGTATCGTGTTACTAATCATTATTATTGTGTAATCCCTAGATGAGGTTTAAACAACCTCGAGCTATAAACGATCTTAACATGTGGTATCAGAGCCAGGGGGCTTGAGATCTAGGGTTTATACAAGGTTTTTGTGTTATTGAAGAAGCAAGCAGTTGAACGGAATTGAATGCAGTAGATCTGGTAAAAGTTTTCATGAAATTTAATGTATCGATCATTCTGTTCCATGACAAAATATCTCGTACTTATTAATTAAAAGCTTGTCGCATAGTTTTAATTGGTCGAATTTAATAAAAGGACGATGGGGTTTTTGGGAACCTCGTACAAACAGTGGTAGGCGCATGTTTTATTGGTCAATGGTTATTGATTGCATTAATTGTCGCATGTGGTTATGATTTGCTATTAATCATGGAGATATGGAAAGGAGGCATTAATTGGTAACATATTCGATTCATTGTATTATGCGTGATTGGTTAAAATTGTTTATTCTTATCAATCATGGATCAATGGGTATGTCTTATGAGATATTTATGAGCAATTAATTCTTCTCGTACTGAATTGATTTATAAGAGGAAAAGGGTTGGATTATTTTTGAAACGATCATGCTTATTTTTTATTCGAGATTCATTTTTATGGTGAATATTGGAAGAATAGCCTTTTGAAGTCTGGGGTATTAAACACATACGGAGAAGTAGATTGGTCAAGGTTGTTCACATGTTGTCGATCTGTCGCTTTCTGATGTGATTTATCATACTTGATGAAAAGTTTTAATTGTGGGACATGCACATATGGGTTAAGATTCATATTATGTGTGTGAGATTGTTGTTGTCACTTTTTGGTATTGCTGCTACTTCGATATTATTTTTCATGTGCTGACACCAAGGCGACAAAAAGAGTGTACTGTTCGATGACAGTTGTGATTTGGTTAGTACTGGTTTCAAGACTGAACCAATCATAGCTTATTAATTACATATGTGATTCGGTGCCTAAAAAGATCATGATTTGTTTCGTGGGTTGTCCAGACTTTATTATGGTTTAGTTTAGAGCAGTTTTTGGACGAACGGTTACTCATGATTATTCCTGCTGCTATACGTTTCTGCTGCTGCACTTTAATGATACTGCTGTTGTAAAAAAAAAGTTATTATTTTGTTTTTGCTGGTTGATATTTAATTCTAGGTCCGAAGACGCCCTTGGATCTTGAACAATGAAGATGTGTATGGTTCGTTTTGGAGATTCAGTTCGTGGTATAATTCTTGACTGGAACAGTTACACGCGCTTTACAAATATTTTGGGGGGCATATGATACCATACAGTTCATGATATGATTACACAAAATTAGATAATCATAAGCATTGAGTGGTTTCTGGTTGATCCGTCTGCGCTCACTGAGACTATCGGCCATTGCATGTAATCGCCATGCATATATTGACTACAAGAATTATCCAAAGACATTTTATGATGTCTTTTTCACACTGAAGGAAGAAATGTTCCATGCTAATGAGTTCGAGATTCATGAGATGGTTAGTATATTTTTAAGGGGAAGCTTATTGTTCAAAAATACTTAACCATCTACATGCATCACTTGAGGGGAAGCGTTTACGGAGTTGCACAAGACCCTATTGGATGATTACAAAAAGGGGAAGAAGAGTTATGTTGTGCAGCTTATTATTTGTGATGACATGTTTTAGCATTGTTTCTTCATGCAGATTGTTTTGTAATATCAAATAGGGGAAGATTGTTGGGAATTATAGATTTGAAGATTACAAAACAAACAACTAGAAGTGAAGAAAGAAGAAACAATAGGGGCCTAATATGTAATAGTTACTTAGCTTGATTAGTAAGCTAGGGTTTAGGGTTTCTTGTAACCTCCCTCTATTATATAAAGAGGGGTGACGTCTAGGTTATAAGCATCCTTTCATAGCTAGTCTCTCCAATGAGAGTCTAGAAACGCATAGAGCATTAGTAGTAGTTTAGTAGAAGTAGTTTATTTTATATTCAATAAAGAATTGAAAACCTTGGAGTAATGTTGATGTTATTCTTGTTCTTATTCCGCTGTGCACGTTAACATTACTATATCCTAGATGAGCTTAAATGATCTTAACAAGTGGTATCAGAGCCATGGGGCTCGTGATCGTGGGATTTACAAGGTTTGGTTCTTAGAAGAACGAAGAAAAGAAGAAAAATTTGACTTTGGCATAATTTTCGTATCTCTCTGCAAGTCAGTTTTCAACAGGCAATAACTCGTTCGTTAACCGTTGGATCGGGCTGAAAATTTTTGTGAAGATTCTTGGTATATCCAGCTACAATTCCACCGGGGGGATCTTAAATCTGAGCATTTATGTGAAAGTTCTGGTCTGACGAAAACTACTGCAAACAAGGTTTTTGTAAGTCGAATTTTTAGGGTTTTTGTGCTTTTAAACTTCATGAATTCGTGTTTACTTGACTTAAATTCCTTATGGAAGTTGGTTACATATTGTATGATGTCTAAAATTCATGAAAGAAGGAAGCTTTGGATGAAGGTACCATGGTTTTTAGGGTTTTCAGAAAATCTTTTTTTTTTAGGTTTGTTCATAAGAGATCGATTTGGATTTTCTGATATGTTGCTGATATTGTTGATCATGTTCTTCTCCTGATTATGTTTACCCTACATCAATAATCAATGCTGCTATGATTCCATAAACCCTAGTCTTTCAAGTTGATTGTTCAGTTTTAGGGTTTCTTTTATTCAAGATGGATTTAGAGTTTATGGTTGCATGATCTGATGTTAATGAGGAGTCAATGATTAAAAGGTTATGGTGTTGTGATCTTATCAAATATTTGCTGGTTATTGTGAGTAGGGTTACTGGTAACAATGAATGTGAACATCGAAGGAGGTTACTGGTACGTATGGTGAATATGCATTCAAGATATATGCTTACTGTTACATCGTGTGAGGTTCCTGGTGCTACTGTAAGGCTACTAGTATCATGAGAATAATTTGTTTACTGATGACACAATGCATGGTTAAGAATTCACAGTGCATGTGATAAAAAGTAGGGTTTTCATAGGTCATACTTATTCAATGAAGTGTCTCTATCGCTGGTGGTCCTATCTCATACAAGTTCAAAAACATATGCTGGTTATAAGTCTACTTCTTGGCAGTACGTACAATCGAATGATGTTACTGAAGGAATAAGGCTACTCACGACAGAAAAGTAAGGTTACTGGAGCAGATACTTATTGGTATGATTTATGAGAGTAAAGCTACTTTTTATTTTTATTGTTACTGGTCTTTCATTAGCTTGGAAAGTAAACCTACTCGTGACTACTACCAGTTACCTTACTGCTGCTATTCGAACTTGGTTACCACTGCTCGACTTCATGGTTTCCACTGGTAGTACAATTTTACCACTGCTCATGTATTTGTTACCACTGCTACCCTTGATTTTTCCACTGCTCCATTTCAACTTTCCACTGCCAATGCAAACGTTTCCACTGTTACTTCGATTGTTACCACCGATTATTGGATGATGTTCATATGAAGTCGAATGGAAGAGTTGTTGTGTTTTGCATGATATATGATTTTTAACCTCGCACTACAAAGTTTATTCATGGGTCGGTGGAGTGTTGGCTTTATTATCCTTGTTGCATCTTCATTTATTAAACAACATGGGTCGGTGATAGGTATTTTTATATCATTATGTGTTCCTATGTTATTATTAACTAATTTAGTGCATGCACATTGATAATGGGTGGAGTAGTTTACAATGACGTGTGGTGTTTTATATATGGCTACTGATGATCAGCAAATATGTCACACGTTCAATATTTGAAGGAAAAAATTGCATAGTTTTGGTTGTCGGTTTGTAAAGGGAAGTTGGAACACACACAGGAGATGGTTTTGAATTGGTTCCTACAACACACACAGAAGAGATTTTTGGTTCTTGGTTTACACACACAAGAAGGATTTTTGGATTTGGTTTTCGGTTCTTAAAAGTTCATAAAGGCTCATTTTTTATTTGTTCTAATTGGTTACGAAGAAAGGTTTTTATCACCTATTTGACGATGAAGTGAAGTTCAAAGGTTTGTGTTTTATCATATCTTAAACGGAGGTACAACGTTTAGAGATAACTTGTTTGTTCGTTCAGGTGACTACGAATTGACAAACACTTGAAGGAGTTACGTTATTGTGCTCAGTGTTTATTGTCAAGAGATTGCGATCTCCCTATACGTTAAGTATACGTTCGAAGTCAATTTCAGTACAAGATATAAGGCACAAGTTTGGGTGGTTCTACTTCAGCATCAAGTTGGTTATACTTAGTTTTCTTCATCAGTAATCATTACATGGAGCCTACATTCAACACATGGTTAACATATGGGTTTCATGGGAAGCTTAAGTGTTTAAATGTTTAACCATTTATATGCTACATCGAGGTGAAGGTTTTTGCTACTGCTAGTTGTTATTACTACTGATGGTTTGGATTTCTATTGTTTCAAGTCCATTTATAGATGCGGAAAACTTAATGGTGGGCGACTTTGAAATATTGGAAAGGTGAATTGGATGTGTAATATTGATTCGTGGTTGTGAAGATCAAGGTTGCTTACATTTGTCCCCTATTTGATGATGACAAAAAGGGGAAGAAGAATATTTTGAAGATTGCAGCTTGAAGATCCTTGATGATATGCATGGTTTAAGGGAAAGTCACATGTTTCAAGACATACTAATTTCAGGGGAAATTCATGCTTATTGGTTTTGTCATTATCAACTAGGGGAAGATTGTTGGGAATTACAATTAAGTTGATAAGACAAAACATGTGAAACATGAGGGACTTATGGAGACAAAGGAAGAAACTTGCAAAGAAAGAAAAAGATTACTGCATATCTTTTTATTATTCTAGAATATCCTTTGTAACCCTAGTATCTCTATTATATAAAGAGATACAGGGAATTGATATTATGTACGTAAAAAAGATGTAAACCTAGTAAAGGGGTGTGTGTGTAAACCTAGGGCGTGAGTATGCTTATGTAAACGCCTAGGTTAGTTGATTAGTGTTAAGCCTCAACGATCTTAGATCGCTGTTAGTATGTAACCGTGCTACACTTGATCACGTAGCATTGGGGCTTTGGTGTATGTTAGAGTAGAGATGATGACGAAGAAACCTTGTTAGCAATAATAATGACGTTTTGTTTATTCCGCTGCGTATCGTGTTACTAATCATTATTATTGTGTAATCCCTAGATGAGGTTTAAACAACCTCGAGCTATAAACGATCTTAATACAGTGGAAGGCATCACACGAGGTTTTGAACCTAAAATTCCATCCTTTTGAAGTAGCGCCTTTTTCCTAGCCTTTTCTAGATCATAGTTCTTGTACATGTCATATGTGCCATAAGACTTTTTACTTTTAATGCTCGTTTTAGACACTGTTTTCAAACTAATCCTAGATGAGCCAGGTATAATCATATGTTGAGATTTGGCAAACACATATGCATTTTCCTTAGGCCATAAATGTGGAGTGACTGATTTTGTCAAATTGTTTTTCTCAACAACTTGGGAGGCAAACCGAGGTTTTGAAAATTTAGGTCGTTCAGATTTAAATGCAGTTGGTTGTCTAACCACTGATTGTTTTCTGTTTGTTTGAGAAGGCGGTTTCCCCAAGATTGATGGTTTTGAAAACTTAGTATCCACACTCTGGCCAGTCAGTCTTCTTAATTTGTTTTGTAATGCAGCATGTGCAAACACTTTTGCTTGAATTTGACCTTTTAAAAGCTCATTTTCTTTAACTAATGTATCCACACGTTTACTTTGTTCATTCAAAAACTGACCATTGTTGCCCGAAGTTAGAGATTCGTTTTGCAATTTAAATTCAAGCGAGATGCAATGTGCCTCCAGTTTTGAAAAATCTTTATGAAACTGGGCAACGGTCTTTTTGAGAAGAATGTTTTCAGACTCAAAAGTTTGGTATGATGTTTCAGTTAAAATATTATTAGGTAAGGACTCAGACTTAGAACATTTGTCAACACATTGAACAGCATTCTGGTCAACCTCTCCTTCATTACTGAAGTTAGGTTGCTCAGATTGTTGTTTCTCATTTGCAGGCATGATATGAACAACAGTAGATTGTACCTCAACCATTTGCTCTTTGTCAAAGTTAGGTTCTGTGTCATAGATGGGTATGACATCTTCCTCATCCATCTGTCCTTTGTCAAAGTTGGGCTCTAAGTCATAGAAGGGTCTGATCTCTCCACAATCAGCATCTGTATCATTCCCCAATCTGCTGTTGTCATCCTGCACTTCTGATTCTGTCCCATTGCTATCCATGAATACCAAATTAGCTTCCAACACATCAACTTTATGAACTTGCACTTCCTGAATCTGCGACTTCCTTTTATTAACCCTTTTTTCATGCTCTAGTCTGTGAAGTACTCTTTCAATAATTGACTTTTCAATGGCATCCAGGTGTTGGAGCAATATATCTTTGAAGGTTTGAGCCTCAATTCGAGTGTATTCTAAAAAATACTTGCTTACTACTGTACAGTCATAATAGATGAAATGTTGAAACTGTTTCTTGAGCACTCTGAAGGCGGCATGGGATTCAGTCTCGTGAAATTCTTTAGTTGCAAGTTGCTTTTCAAGTTGATTCACGTTGTCGAACATCGAAGTAGTGAAAATATCAACTTCTTCTCCAAACAGGTTTGGAAATTCCCATTTGAATCCACTCTCAGAACGAGTTTCTGCTAAGTCTTTGTTTGAGAGAAGCTTGATACGTGGGAATCGCACAAGGCTTTACCTCTCAAGGGATCATGAGAAGCTTACAACCTCCACCAGGCAGTGTACCTGATCGTTGTAGTATAGTATAGTGACAAGTACCGGGGGATTGATCGTTCAGCTAGGAATAGTGTCGCTAGGATTAGAAAACCTAAATACTAGTTCTAAAGATGAGAGATGATTATTTTTGTATTTTTATATTTTTTAGAAAGCAAGTAAAAATCTCGGGTTTGAAGGATTTGGGCGGAATTAGTTGCTAGTCAACTAACCCAATACTAAAGATGCAATCAAAATAAAATACTAAAAATGAAAACAAACTAAATTATACTAAGGTTGTGAGCAATAAGTGGAGAAAATGTGTTTACTTAGATTTCACTACTCCCTAGATATCTTTTACACGTTAATTACTTGTTATAGTTGCGTGGATGACGGATTGTATTCTTTAATACCATTCATGGGGTGACGCACTTAATTCCCCAATCCTATGAGTGCCTACTTCACACCTATGTCGAGCCGGCTAAGAAGCTCCTAACATGGGATCATTAGAATTTACTCATGCATTAAATACAACCAATAAAACCTAGTGCACGTCAGTTCATGTTTCCTAAGACGTTCAAGCATGTTACCATTTGGAGATCTGCCAGTTTTCTTAAGCCTAACATCGAATTCATTCATCCAATACAACCATAAACAGGTAATCAACACATAATTAACATCTAGGTTTCATTAGATCCAAGCAAACACAAGATAGATCTAGCCTAGCATGATGGAATTAAGATAAGAACAAGATATAGACAACCAACACATAGACATATTGATTGAATTAAAAGAATACTTATCTCAATTATACATGAAAGGGATCAAGGGCTAAGAACCCTTGAAAAACTTGTAAAATTCGTACCAAGTTCGTACTTAGGGTTTCTCCAAAACTTCTCTTAAACTTTTTAATGTGAAAATTAGAAAACTATATATAGGAAATAGGGTCTGACGGCGTTAAGAACAAATTTGTGACGCCGTCATCTCGCCGCCAAAATACTCCTCGGACTGCCTTGATCCAGATCTGACGCCGTCAAGTGTTATGTGTTTCCAGGCCGTCATGCTTTTTCCTCTTGACGCCCTACCTTGTGACGCCGTAAAATCTGTACTGGGCCGTCATGGAAATTACTCTTGACGCCGTCAAGATTTTCTTCTTGATGCCGTCACCTACTGTTCCCAACAAGGAAAATTAAGACTTTGGCGTTTTCTTCACTTTTATGCTCCAAAAACATCCGAATTGCTTTCTTTTCCAGATTTCACTCCCAAAGTACCTAAAATCACAAAAGGAACGATTTAGGGCAATATTTGATCATATAAATTCAATTCCGGGCTTAAATGACCCCCTAAAAACGGTTCATTTTTCGCCTCATCATATACCCTTACACTTGATATTTGCTTGTCCTCAAGCAAATGCGCTTTTATTCTACTCAAAATACAAGTTAGGGGTCATTTAACACTAATATAAAAGTAATTACAACAAATAATCGTTCCACTAAAGACCATTAGACAAGCACGGAGGTCATACACTAGCACCTCACAAATAGTGTTTAGATACTCACATCTCTCGGGTGTAATAAAGTATAAATTACAATATGGAAACGGAAGATATCTCTCACTACCTGTCATAGCAAAATAGATTACCATAGGCTTAGGAAAGGATCAAACCTCCACCACATGGCACCTAGGATAAACTATCAAAGAGGTCTTTTAAAGGGTTGTAATGTTAGGTGTAGGGATATGAAATACACGGTTTTGTTGGATAAAGGAAGTTTTACTGGTGGCGAGTTAACAATCTTGGTTAATTACATGTACAATATGGCGTTGCTAAGCCAAGACTAGACTCGACTTAAGCTAATAAATGAAGAATAACAAAAACATAAAATAAACATAGAATAAAAAGGGATGGTAGTCCGTATGTTTTTTCTCTTTTTCCTTTTCCTATTTTTTTTTTTTTTTGCATACACTCTTACCCTACCATCCAAAATAATACATCATAGGGAATGAACATTTCCCTTACACTTGAATCTTTACATACTTTACAATGAACTAATCTAATGACTCGAATTAAGAAAATCAAAACACTTGGAGTACTTTTAAGATTAACGCACATACGGGGGTAATAATTGATGTTCTTCCCCATTACTCCATAAAATAAGTACTTTACCCATGAGTCCCAATCGTCCCAAAACAATATGTACAAGGATATGACTCGACTTAGCAACCATGTAATCAATTAGAAAGTTAACTTAGGGTTTAACAAATAACAATAATGCACTAAAAATGAGCGCATACACGGAAGGCTAAGGCGATTTGGGTGTACATTTAAGTGGGGTGTAACAAATTCTTCCTTTAAGTTAGAAACGAAAAGATAGGCTCGGAGGGGTGTACTAGGGGTTTCGTGTACTAAAAATGAGTACAACGCTAAGGGTGTGGGAAAAATTAGTTGACTTAACTAGCCAAGTAATATGACTTAAATGGTCAAGTAATCATGATACGGGTTTAACACAAGGGTGATCCTAATGCCTCTTATCATGTAGTAAATCCTACTACACGAATGTAGTCTCACTAGCGGTCTTGGGATGCATCACTAACGCAAGTTCTAGAATCTAAATGCTACCGGTACACTCATAAGCACTAATAGTAAATGCTTTTCCTATCAAATCTAAAGGCGAACCTCACATATTTGGGTGGAAAATTTTTCTGAAAGTACGGTTATGTGCTAGTCATACAATCTCCTATCCATGAGACGCTTGCTATGGCTAAAGTTTCACTCCTAAATGTTGTAAAAAATTTTAAATTTGGCGCTAAAATTACACTAACAAGTATTTCTCGTAGTTTTATTACACATCTACCATTAAACAAAACAAACACAAGCGAAAGTGTACATGTAAGGTATCATCTTTTTACCCTCCCCTTACACTTAAGATGAACATTGTCCCCAATGTTCAAGTAAAGAATGTAAAAGTGAAAAAGTAAAAAGAATGAAATCAAATACTCCCCTGATTCGCTCGGTATGGATAATAAGGTGGCCAGGTTAAATCTTCCTCCAAGAAAATGAACAATCAAAGTTTCCCTTCCAGAATAATAATCATCTTCTTGTCATACATAACCTGTAAATCCTGAGAAAACAGACAATACAACCTCGCGTAAAATCGGCGGCATCCTATATAGGTTACTAAATCCTAGAAAACAGGATAAGATATAATGCTTGTAGAATGAAGTTTGCAGATTTCCTGGAGATTATAAAACTTAATAATTCACAAAAACCAAAAGACTCCGTTAGAAAAACAAAACCGGTAAAATTTCCAGATTTTTACACGTGACGCCGTCAAGAGTTAACTCGTGACGCCGTCAGAAGTGACCTGCAGAAATTCTTATGTCAAGTTTCTGGAAAATTTCTGGAAAAACTTGGTCCTACTTCCTGGAAAATCCTGCAAAACTTCATTATGACTCGATACAAGCATTTGACTCTAACAAATACGAATATGCATGTTCATTTAATATTGTGGAGAATCATGATCGGTTTGTTTCTTAAAAACATATTTGGGGTTTCCCCTTACACTTATCTTTTGCAAAAATACTTTTAGGTGGAGTTAAGACTAGGCCAAAACAACAAAGTAAAGTATTTCCACTATTTAATTGAGAAACATGATCAAACAACAATAAAAATAAAGCATGCATACGGAAGCAAATAACAAACAAACAAAAATAAAATCACACAAAACATGGGTTGCCTCCCAAGAAGCGCTTTTCTTTATTTACGAGTCTTGTAGCTAGACTCAAGGTCATGGGTTAACGTGTATCGCTTATGCTCACATATCCAAGTGTGAGCCATCTAATAGTCGCCTCATCTCTCTTATAATCATCTCCTAACTCTAAGCATCCTCGATAGTATCTTTTATTCTTTTCATGAGTATACTTAAGTCCTTTTCTCTTATCATTTTCACTTAACATTTCTATGGGCGGATACCTACTACACTTTTCCATGGAAAAATCCTTGAACCTAGGGTGTATGCGGGGCATTTGATAGACAAAATCTTCATCCCCATCCGAGAATGTAATTAACCCTTCTATGAGTTTTTCATCGAGGTTGGTCAACCGTTTGAAAGGTTTTCCAAACACAACTTGGGTCAACTTATCATCAATAAACTCTCCTAGATTCTCCATAACCATGAACTCAACAAGATAAACCAAGCTTCCTACAAACACATGTAATGGTATTGCCCTAGCAATAATGTTTTCTCCTTTGTATTCTAACTCATCTACCATGATTTTATTGTATTCATTACGCGAGATTATGTTCATTGGGAGAGATGAGTTAAGATAGGCGTTAAAGCTCTTAAATCCGATCTTACAAGGAAATTGCATGTTAAACGAACTATCACACTCAATCCTGGTTCTAGGGTCGACATACCTAAGAGGATTTATTTCTTTTTCCATCCTATTCTCATTAATCACATCACCATCATCAAGATACTCATCGGAGTCTGAATAGTAAAAAGGACTAGCCCTATGGTCATCATCATGATCAGACTCTTCTAACTCAGAATTATTGTCAAAGTGGTGGTTGGGTGAGAGGTTAGGTGGGTTCTCATTCTCCACTAAAGGGAGTGGGGCTGGCATTTGGAAAATCCTACGACGAAAAACACGAATAACAGGGATCAAACGATCAATGTTATTGTTATCCATCGAAATAGTTTACGAACAAAGGACACAAAGAAATAAGATAGACTAAAGAAAACCAAAAAATAAAAAATAAAATCTTACTAGAAAGGAATCTAGCAAGTAGACCTAATAAAAAGAAATTCTAACCTAGACAATAACTATTCCCCGGGCTGCGGCGCCAAAAACTTGATACGTGGGAATCGCACCAGGATTTACCTCTCAAGGGATCTTGAGAAGCTTACAACCCCCACCAGGCAGTGTACCTGATCGTTGTAGTATAGTATAGTGACAAGTACCGAGGGATTGATCGTTCAGCTAGGAATAGTGTCGCTAGGATTAGAAAACCTAAATACTAGTTCTAAAGATGAGAGATGATTATTTTTGTATTTTTATATTTTTTAGAAAGCAAGTAAAAATCTCAGGTTTGAAGGATTTGGGCGGAATTAGTTGCTAGTCAACTAACCCAATACTAAAGATGCAATCAAAATAAAATATTAAAAATGAAAACAAACTAAATTATACTAAGGTTGTGAGCAATAAGTGGAGGAAATGTGTTTACTTAGATTTCACTACTCCCTAGATATCTTCTACACGTTAATTACTTGTTATAGTTGCGTGGATGATGGATTGTATTCCTTAATACCATTCATGGGGTGGCGCACTTAATTCCCCAATCCTATGAGTGCCTACTTCACTCCTATGTCGAGCCGGCTAAGAAGCTCCTAACATGGGATCATTAGAATTTACTCATGCATTAAATACAACCAATAAAACCTAGTGCACGTCAGTTCATGTTTCCTAAGACGTTCAAGCATGTTACCATTTGGAGATCTACCAGTTTTCTTAAGCCTAACATCGAATTCATTCATCCAATACAACCATAAACAAGTAATCAACACATAATTAACATCTAGGTTTCATTAGATCCAAGCAAACACAAGATAGATCTAGCCTAGCATGATGGAATTAAGATAAGAACAAGATATAGACAACCAACACATAGACATATTGATTGAATTAAAAGAATACTTATCTCAATTACACATGAAAGGGATCAAGGGCTAAGAACCCTTGAAAAACCTGTAAAATTTGTACCAAGTTCGTACTTAGGGTTTCTCCAAAACTTCTCTTAAACTTTTTAATGTGAAAATTAGAAAACTATATATAGGAAATAGGGTCTGACGGCGTCAAGAACAAATTTGTGACGCCGTCATCTCGCCGCCAAAATACTCCTCGGACTGCCTTGATCCAGATCTGACGCCGTCAAGTGTTATGTGTTTCCAGACCGTCATGCTTTTTCCTCTTGACGCCCTACCTTGTGACGCCGTCAAATCTGTACTGGGCCGTCATGGAAATTACTCTTGACGCCGTCAAGATTTTCTTCTTGACGCCGTCACCTACTGTTCCCAGCAAGGAAAATTAAGACTTTGGCGTTTTCTTCACTTTTATGCTCCAAAAACATCCGAATTGCTTCCTTTTCCAGATTTCACTCCCAAAGTACCTAAAATCACAAAAGGAACGATTTAGGGCAATATTTGATCAAATAAATTCAATTCCGGGCTTAAATGACCCCCTAAAAACGGTTCATTTTTCGCCTCATCAAAGCTTAAGGTGTGAATAAAGTAATCTTAAAGATGTCATGCGTTTCTCTTTGTGTAATTTCACAAATGGATCTTCGGAATCATCAGAATCATACTCTGGGCCTGTATAATTCATGTGAAATTCCTGCATGTTTGCCATTAACATCACATCTGTTGTATCGGCTTCCAAATCTGCTGTATTAGATTCCAAATCTGCATATTCATCATCAGATGGAATATCTCCCATGACACTTTGCAAAACTGCATTGAGATTACCCCCTTCAACTTCCATTAGACTAAGTGTGGCATTGTATTCAACATTATCGTCAGAGAGTGAAGTTGAATCATAATCTTGAGCTTCCACATCTGCAATATTTTCCGTATATGCCAAGAATGCCATGCTTGGTTCAATAAGATCTTCTTCGTCATCAGTATCTTCCATTGTGTTAAAGCATTCATAAGTTGAAGTCATCACGTATTTGCCTTTCTCAGAAGATACTTGTCCAAGCTTCACAAGATTTTGCAGAAGTGATTGTATAAGATTATATATTGTTGCAGGATGGTACTGTGGAATGAAGATATGCTCAGGTGCATTTGGAGGAATGAAGAAGAGACCATTTGGAGCGTAAATTAAGGATCCATGGTCAACAGCTGGAGATGGTGGAGTAGGGAGAATGGTCTTCAGTGGATTCATGCTTAAACAAGATTCAAGAATTTGCTTCATTCTGATGTGATGAAGTTCTTCTGTATGATGCATAGCTTCAAGATATTTCCACATTTCATAAGCACTGGCTTGAAAGTCCATATTCATGTAAATTGAGTTGGGAAGGGCTAGTGTCATGAACCATGCAGCTTGTTGGTCAGCATCGTACTGAGCAAGTTCAGTAGCTTTCAAAACTTCATCAGTCTGTAGTCTGATAATCCCTGTTGAGTCAGCAAGAAATATCATTTTGTATGGACCATCTTGAATGGAATTAAGCATGAGAACTGCAGCAGGACGATCTGTGCGCCATTGTAGAAATCTTTGTTTCCAATCAGTATACGTTCCTGGTAGCAACATTGGAGGCCTTGATTCATTGCCAAAGAGCAGAACATGACGAATGAGGGAGCTATGACTTTGTTGTTGATGATGCTGTAGCTGATAAGAAGAAGGTATTGTTGCTGATGACTGCTGATGAGAATATTGGTGAGGAAGGTAGTTGGAAGAAGGTAATTGAGACATTGTAAATGACATTTCTCTCCCCCTTGATTGTTGCGATGTAATCGAAATAATCAAACAAAAATGTAAAACCAAGGTCGAAATAGTGATTTCAGATTTTCACTATAAAATGCAATTCTAAGGTCATAGGAAAATTTTGAGTTTAAAAAATTTTGCCGCAAAATTTTACCGAAAAATTTTGAATTTTGGCCTAAAAATTTGAATTTTTGGCCAAAATTTTCACCGTTATACCAAAATTTGAATTTCGCGTAAAAATTGAACGTTTAGTCTCTAGTAAAAATTAAATTTTACTCAAATTTTCCCGCCAAAAAACTTTTAATTTTTATTTATTTATTTATTTATTTTTGAAAATAATGAATAAGAAGATAGTAAGAAGATGTTAGAAAGAAACTTGTATGATAGATGGATCTTATAGAAGGTATAGATGTAATGCCAATTCTCGAAACTTAGTCAGAAAGCAGTTCTCGAAAGAATTTGAGAGTTCTCGAAAAATATGTAATCTCGAAACTTTGGTAATTTCGAAACTGTGTTCTCAAAAAAATTTGAGAGTTCTCGAAAAAATATGTAATCTCGAAACTTTGGTAATTTCGAAACTGTGTTCTCGAAAAATGAGTGTTTTAGAAACTTTTGTGTTTTAGAAACTTTTCAGTGTTTTAGAAACTTTTCAGTGTTCTAGAAACTTTTTAGTCTTTTAGAAACTTTTCAGTGTTCTAGAAACTTTTTTGTGATTTAGAAACTTTTCAGTGTTCTAGAAACTTAGCACCAAAACTTTCTAAATTATACAATTTAGAGAGTATATCACGAGTCGAAGTGTTTTCTCACTTATACAAGCAAGGGAAACACCGAGTAAGCAACGGGAGCAAGTATGTTCTCGAAACTTTGGGATTTAGAAACTTTGTGATTTAGAAACTTTGTGATTTAGAAAGATGGTACAAGTGTGTTCTAGAAAGTTTGCTAGAATTTTGATTTTGCAAAAAGCTCATCCAAATGAAGTATGTATTCCAAGATTCTTGTACTTCTAGTTATAAAAATACCAAAACTTGAAGAAAGTTGCAAGCTTGATGATTTTTATGAAAAAATTTTGTGTTCTAGAAAGTTTACTAGAATTTTGAATTTGCTAAAAGCTCATCCAAATGAAGTTTGTATTCCAAGATTCTTGTACTTCTAGTTATAAAAACACCAAAACTTGAAGAAAGTTGCAAACTTGATGACTTTTATGAATATTTTTTGTGTTCTAGAAAGTTTGCTAGAATTTTGAATTTGCTAAAAGCTCACCCAAATGAAGTTTGTATTCCAAGATTCTTGTACTTCTAGTTATTAAAACACCAAAACTTGAAGAAAGTTTCAAACTTGATGATTTTTATGAAAATTTTTTGTGTTCTAGAAAACAAGTACAAAAACCAAATTAAAATTTTTAAAGCTTTCAAATGTCAAAAAGATTGAAACTTTCTTGTTAGAAAAGGTTTATAACACTAGTTTGTAATAAAAAAAAAAGTGTTAATAACACTCCTAAATCATTGTTAGGCGATTGATACCACTTGTTAGGTACCCATATTGATTACACACAAGCAAGAATGAGATAGATATAAGGATTTGGGTGATTATAAGAATGAGAGAAATATAAGTGCAAGAGTTTCCTTAAGATTTTCAAATAACCAACCAAGTATTACATGAGACCTAAGCATGGTATTTATAGGTAAGGAGCTAGGGCAACACTCCTACTCCTTCCCTTCATATAAACGTGTGGGCTTAGAGCCCATGGACCATATAACTTAAGTCTAGTAAACTTGAAACAATACATAAATGAAAGTAAATAATAACTAAGCAACCTAATATTATTACAAATGACCGAGACTTGATAAAATAGTAAAACTTCGTTCCCAACAACCAATCTAAAACACTAACCATAACACAAAACCCTAATAAACACTAACTAAAACTTAAGTAGGATTATGTGCTTATTTGAACCTATATGCTTAGTTTAACTAGTATGAATGTGCCCAAGGCTTAAGTATGAGTTTCCTTAGGAATATTAGGAAATATATTAGGACCATTAGGCTATAGAATAAACTCTTTAGAACTTAGATACAAACCCCATAAGCCCAAAACCATAACTAGGTCATAATTAACTAGAATTAGGTCTAAACCATCCCAAAACTTCCCCATAGGTCACTACCACCTAGTATAAGCCTCTTAGAACTTAGGAATAGTTATTAGACACTCATAGGACACTAGTCTAGGCACTAAACAATAGGATAAACCCTAGTATCTCACTTAACACACTTAGGTCATTTAGGGTACAAAACTAGGTCAAACTTTCCCAAATCTTTCCCATAAGTTACCCTCACTTAGAATAAACCCTTTAGGTCTTAGGATTAGTCACTAAACACACTTAGGAACTTCTCTTAGGCACTAAATCTTAGGTAAAACCTTAAACACATAGTGTTAGCATTAAAAAATATGTATTTAGAAGTGATGGTCATTCTCATACATGTAACTTTGTAATGTGTCGTAGATTACAATAGAATAGTCAATGGGCTTATGGTTTGGACTAATCCAATAGGTTATAAGTTATGTATTACAACTAGTCCATACTTAATGTAAAAGTCCAATCCATGACCAAGCCCATCCAAGCCCATTAGGGTGTTACATCTCTTACTATATAAACACCTCAAATGAGTCATTTGAGGTGTGTGCTTGTGTGTGTATTGTGTGTGTTTTTTAATAAAAGTTCTCTTCATCTCTTATCTCTCTTTTATACTTATTAACGCCACATCCATTACATCAAGTCACCATTTTTACTTCATCTAGTCATTGTATTTGTGTTAAAGTTGATATATATAAGGTCCTACAAGTGGTATCAATCACCTCACAATGATTTAGGAGTGTTTTCTATCAAGTTTTTGCTAAAAAGTTTCGTATTTTAAATTTATACGTGTACTTTTTATTCAAAAAGTTTTGATTTTTAAACGTTTTAGTGGTAAAGTTGTTGTTTTTATTGAAGCTTTAGTGATTCTAAGTGTTTTGGGAAAGATTTGATCATTAGAAACAAGTGAAAAAAAGTGTTTTTGGTTGAAAAAATCGCATTTTTCACGTTTTCTGGTCATCCTACGCGTTACTTGGGTGAATAGTATGATCTACAGCTGTCTACAGTACTTTCTACGCGTAACTTAAGTCAAAACCCTTTTCCTACGCTTAAGTTTGGTCAAAACCCTCTTCTTAAGCATAAGATTGGTGTTCTACGCTTAAGTTGGAAGTCTACACTTAATTTCCTACGCACAAGTCAGATCCTACGCATAAGTTGATATCTTACGCGTAAGTTTCAAAAATCTACGCATAAGTTTCTTCAAAGGTCTTCTCTTCGTGCTACGGTGACTCAGTACTTCCCTGACTTGGATAAGTTTGTGGAACACTTCGACATGGGATATCTTTCAAGCTTGGATAAGTTTGAGAGATCAAATTGGTTGAAAAAACCTTACGCGTAACATTCTACGCATAAACTCTAAGTTTACGCGTAAAATCAAAGTCTACGCATAAACAATCTTGTTTACGCATAACTTTAGATCTTACGCATAACTTACAGGTTACGCATAACATCTTACGCGTAAGATTATTCAAGGTTTACGCGTAAAATCAAGCTTTACGCGTAAGTTTTTGATTTTTTGACAACCAAACTTCAAACGGCCATAACTTTTGAACCGTAACTCCGTTTTTGACGAATCAGCTGTCAAAACGACCGCGAGACCGAGAAGAAGGACACGTTGAATAATCTAAAGATCATTCAAGCCAAGCTTCGAGGCCCAAATCCACTCCGAACGGAAGTTATTGAGGTTTCAAGGTTTCAGATCAAATTTTTCACCATAAAAACTTGCATCAACTTACACTAAACACAACTCCTACTTCGTTGAAACGATCCAAGAATCAACTTTATCAATATACACTTCATCAATGGCAACTCAGCAAGACATTCATGCTGCCGGTGCCGAAAACCGACCTCCCATGCTGTCAAAGGGTGGATACTCACAGTGGGCTAGTCGTATGATGCGTTATCTTAAGAGCAAAGCAAATGGAAGTCTTCTCATCAAATCCATTGTGGATGGACCCTTCAAACCATCACAAGTACTAGACCCTGGTGATCCAAATGGTACCCCCCCCAGTTCAACCATACTACAGAGAACAAAATGAGACTGAATACACTGTGGAAGACAGAAAACAGATTGAAGCTGATGATCAGGCATTTCATTACGTCGTTCTTGGTTTACCTGAAACCATTTATGCTACTGTTGACAGTGAAGTAAGTGCTCATGCAGTCTGGGAAAGAGTCAAGAGGTTAATGTATGGGACAGACATCGGGAAACAGGAAATGGAAACACAACTGCTTAAGGAACTTCGCAAGTTTACTTCAATTCCTGGTGAATCCATAGAGACGTACTACCACAGATTCTGTAAGATCATGAATGATTTATCAAGACACAACCTCAGTCAGACAAATATTGCTAACAACACCATTTTTCTGAATGAGTTACAACCAGAATGGGGAAGATATGTCACTATTGTTTATCAGACAAAGAATTTGCATGAAGTGACTTATGATCAGGTGTATGACTTCTTGAAGCAAAATCAAGATGAAGCTAATGAAGTAAGAGCTGAATTACTAGCTAAAAAGCATGATCCTCTAGCATTAATGGCTGATACACCAACACCTATACCAGTGAACACACAACAACAACCATCATCATCTTCCACTCACAACTACTTGCAACCATCCTACATTCAACAACCAACACCGGTCTACCAACAACAGTTCTACCCACAGCAACAACAACATCTTATTCCACAACAGCAATACCCACAATTCCAAGAACCAGAATTCACTGAAAATGATGAAGCTACTGCAGCATTGACACAAGCGTTTGCTTTTCTGACAAAAGCTTTCCAAGGACGCTATTCTACACCAACAAACAACAACCAAAGGATTTCATCGAATACTCGCAACAGGCAGATCGCTCAGCCGAGTTTCAATATGGGCAATGGAGGCCAAATGGTTGGAGTTTATGGTAATCAGCAAGGATATGCAACTGGAATTAACATGGGTAATCAGAATATGCAGAATGCAGGTCAATATGCAGGGAATCAGTATGGTCAGTATGCAGGGAATCAGATGGGTCAGCATGTTGGAAATCAGAGGGGTCAGAATGTTGGTAATCAGGCAATGGGTAATCAGAATAGGAATGTGGCAGCTCCAGTTGTTGGGAATTATGGAAATGTGAATCAAGGTAATCCGGTAAAGTGTTTCAACTGCCAAGGAGTAGGTCATATGGCAAGGAACTGTCCTACTAAGCCGAAAAAGAAAGATCTAGAGTATTTGCAGAAAGCAGTTCTGTTGGCACAAAAAGAGAAGGCAGGATTTCAGTTGAACGCAGAGGAGAATGATTTTATGGCTCTTATGGATGACATGGAAGATAGAGAGGATATCGATGCGAACTGCATATTCATGGCGAATCTTCAGGAAGCTAAGTATGACACGGATTCTGATACACTTCCTGTTTATGACACCAATGCACCATCTGAGGTATCCAACTTCAACACATGTCACAATAATGATATATTTGATATGTCTCCTCATGAGGAACAACATTCTGAGAAGCTAGCACCCACTTATGATACATACCTGGACACGCCAAGTAGTAGCAATACTCCTTCAGCAACTCCAGATGTGTATCATAATGGAGGCTTCGTTTCACAGCATGCTGAGAATGATGAGGAAACACGTGCTTTATTTGAATCATTATTAAATAATTGTGGTATTGAAATCGAGAAAGTGAAAAAGGTCAATCGCGATGTTAAGGCCGCGAATGAGAAATTGACCACTGAGCTTGAGAGATAAAAGGAAAATGCAAAAAGTTTTCAAATTCACAAAGATCGCGAGTCTGAATTTGAAATTGGTTATAAGAAGTTACTTGTTAAAGATAGGGAATGGAAAAACAAGTTTGCTAATCTTGAAATAAGTTCAACAAAAACCATCAACTCTTTAAATCAAGAAATTTCTGAGTTAACAAACCAACTTTCAAAACAAAAAATAGCTTATACCAATCTTGAAAAAGAAAGGGATGAGTTGAAAAAGGACTTCGCAAAGAAAGAAGATAAACTTTTGGAAGAAATCGTAGAGTCAGAACACATGATTGCTCATTTAGAAGAGTTAGTGGTTAAAAAGGGTCAGTCAAGTCAAACAATGCACATGATTGCTAATCAAACTAATCCGATTTACCACACAAAACATAAAATGGCTCTTGGTAACAAAACTCCTTGTAATCTCAAGAAAGCTCAGCAAGCTCAGAATTGTTTGTTTAATGGAAATGTTTTGTTGGCTAAGCATGATCCTCCCATTGTTCGTGATTCTGTGGAAACGATTGAATTGGCCGAAGAGAGCATTAATAAAATGAAACAAAAGAATCCTGATTTGAAACCGATTGATTACAACAAATTGAACAAACTTTCGGGAATTACTTTTGTTCCACAAAAAGAACCATCAGTGTTTTCCATAAAACGTCCATTCTCAAAAATGTTTTCGAAAAAGGTTGTTGCTTCCAAATCGATTTCAAACATGGAACAAATTTCTTCAAACAACACTTTTAACACAAGTGTTGCAAGAGGATATCTTGATGATCTTAAAACCAGAATTGGGCAACTTAAAACGACTTTAGAATGTAAAACGAGACTTAATGAGATCAACTGGAATTCCACGGTTCATTTACAGCTTAAAAAGATTCTCGAAAATGAATTTGCTCCTCAAATTAATAACATCCATGCTCGAGTAATTCATTTTGAATAAGCATTTTTGAAAGAAACAGCTGATTTCGTCACGGATCACAAATCCCTGATAAAGAAGGCAAATGAATCTTTTGAGCAAATCAATGTTTTGGAAAACCTAAATGATTCTCTCTTCGAAGCAGTTCTGTCTACTGATATTATATCCATCATTTTACAAACATATTATGTTCATGACGATGAAAGACTGAGAGCTGAGACCTCTGAAATTGTTTCAAAATATGAAAATGCTCTTATTAAGCTTGAAAAAGAAAATGTAACATATTTTAAACAACTTGATCGAAAAAGCGAAGAATGCAAATATGACAAACTGTCGTATGAGCGTGAATTAAAGAAAATGAAAGAGCAAAATGATCTTTTGAGGGCTCAGCTTGAAAGTCAAAAAGGAAAGGGTGAGGAAACTAAGTTTGTAAAACCATTGACTTCGGAGAAACCAAATGTTTCAAACACGGTTCAAAAACCAAAAATGTCAATTTCAAGGTTTGCTCCAAAAGTCGATGAGAAAAAGAATTTGACAAAACCAGTCACTCCAACACCCTTGCCCAAGAAAAGTGAAAATGAAAAGATTGTTGAAAAAGGAAAAGCGATTGTCGAAACACCAAAAGTGATAGCACCTGGCCTTTTTAGGATTAGTCCCACTAGTGCGTCTGCCTCAACATCTAAGACAAATGACAAGTGCATAAAGGCTAATTCTAAAGAATCTAGTGATGCTAAAAAGGACAACAATATAAATCCTAATGTGTGTGCCTTACCTTCTACAGGATTAGAATGCACCTCTAGGAGCAGCAGACTAAAGCCTAGGAGCAATACAAGGAACAATAGAGTCTCGCCTGTTTCTACGAGTAGTAGCAAGAATAAAGTTGAAGAAGTAGAAGAACACCCTAGGAATTTATCGCTTTGTAATAAGAAACATGATTCATCTGAATGTAATGTCGAAAGTACTGGTTCTAATGCATGTAATGACTCTGTTTGTTTAATATGCAAGAAATGTTTAATTAATGATGTTCATGATGAATGTGTTTCTAAGAATGTGAATGTTCCGCCTAAACAGAAGTATGTTCCAAAAGGAACTAGTGCCAGATCTAGATCTATAGAAAAATTAGTTGCACGCTTTAGGTCTACCACTAGTAGTCGAATGCCTAGGAACTACCTTAAGTTTTGTATGTGGAAACCTACAGGTAGAGAATTCATTCTTAAGGATGGCAAATTGAAAGTTGTTCAAAATGGACAAGTAGATACCTTCTATGAATGTGATTCAGATTTTACCCCTAACCAAATGGAACCAAATTCAAAACGGTTTCCAAATACAAACTCTTCTGTTCTTGGCAGGTTATCGAAATATGTCTTTGGATCGTCGACTCGGGTTGCTCCAAGCACATGACCGGGAATTTAAAGCTGCTGATCAATTTCGTCTGGAAATTCATGGGAACTGTACGCTTTGGAAATGATCATGTAGCAGCTATTCAGGGTTATGGAGATCTTCAATTTGGGAATTTTTTAATCACTCGGGTTTACTACGTCGAAGGGTTGGGACACAATTTGTTTTCAGTTGGGCAGTTTTGTGATGCAGATTTAGAATTTGCATTCAGGAGAAACACGGTTTTTATTAGAAATTTGGTTGGTGATGATCTCTTAACTGGTAATCGTGGTACAAACTTGTATGCTATCGACATCAACCAAATGGCTTCTACATCACCAATTTGTCTTATGACAAGGGCAACCAAAACTAAGTCCTGGCTGTGGCATAGAAGATTATCCCATCTCAATTTCGACACGATCAACAAGTTAGCCAAAGACAACATCGTCACCGGACTTCCTAAGTTCAAATACACCAAGGAACACCTTTGTCCATCATGCGAACAAGGAAAAAGCAAAAGAGCATCATATAAACCCAAAACCGTACCTAGTTCGGAAGCAAGGTTACATATGTTGCACATGGACTTATGTGGCCCAATGAGAGTTGAAAGCATTAATGGGAAGAAGTATATTCTTGTTATTGTTGATGATTATTCAAGATATACTTGGGTAAAGTTTTTGAGATCAAAAGACGAAGCACCAGGCATCATCATCACCTTTCTGAAGCGTATTCAAGTTCTACTTCAAGCTCCAGTAAGGATTATAAGAACAGACAATGGCACAGAATTTACAAACCAGGAGTTAAGAACTTACCTTGAAGATGTTGGAATCACACACCAAACATCAGTTGTTAGAACTCCACAGCAGAATGGGGTAGTTGAAAGAAGAAATAGAACTCTTGTGGAAGCTGCTCGCACAATGCTAATTTATTCTAGTGCACCACTATTCTTATGGGCTGATGCTGTAGCCACTGCTTGTTTCACTCAAAACCGATCCCTAGTACATCCAAGATTCAATAAAACCCCATATGAGCTTGTGAATAACCGGAAACCTGACATCTCTTACCTTCACGTGTTTGGCGCTTTGTGCTATCCGACGAACGACAGAGAAGATCTAGGAAAGTTGAAAGCTAAGGGTGATATTGGAATCTTCATTGGATATTCAGAAAACTCGAGGGCATTCAGGGTGTATAATAGAAGAACAAAAAGGATTATGGAGACGATGAATGTGAAGTTTGACGAGATTTCACAAATGGCTTCTGAGAGATACGCTCTAGAACCCGCGCTTAATCCAATGGCTTCTAATCAAAACAGATTAGGACCCGCACCAAACCAGCAGACTTCTGGACACATCAGTTCAGGACTCGTACCTCAAGGAGCTCAGTCAACAAACACGGATAAACCTTCAGAACAAGACCTGGAAAATTTCTTCGAGTTAATGTTTGATGAATTCTATGGTGGAACTTCGACAAATGCATCTCCACAACATTCCGCTGCACCCGCTCAAAACCATCAACCACCACCACCACAAGATGCATCTACAACAATCGAAGCTGAAGCACCAACTACCTCAGCATCATCAACATCTACTCCAGCAACTCCAGTTATTGAAACTGATCTACCAAGAGTTGATGAGCAAAATCAAAACACAAATTTTCAAGAAGAACCTACAAATAATTCAAACGATGTTGCGTTAGAAGAAGAAGAAGAAGTATTTGAAAACCCGTTTGCAACAAACTCTGCTGAATCTTCTTCAAGGTTACAAGAACCATCTAACACACATTCGTTACACCCAAGGTACCCTTCTACGTTTCAATGGACAAAAGACCATCCAATAGAACATGTTATTGGTGAACCTTCAAAGCCAGTTCAGACAAGGAGACAACTTGCCACCGATCTCGAATTATGCATCTACGTGTGTTCAATTAGCCTCAAAGAACCAAAGAACATTCGGGAAGCAATGGCAGAAAACCCATGGATTGAAGCGATGCAGGAGGAATTTCTTCAATACCTGTTACATGATAGTTGGGAACTTGTTGAACGACCACTTGATAAACGTGTTCTTGATCTCAAGTGGTTGTGGAAGAACAAACTGGATGAGGAAATGACTGTAATTCGCAACAAAGCTCGTCTCGTGGCTAAAGGATATCCACAAGAAGAAGGGATAGATTTCGAAGAATCATTCGCGCCTGTAGCTAGACTTGAAGCAGTCTGGATTTTCTTAGCCTATGCAGCTCACAAAAACATCACAGTCTATCAGATGGACATTAAGACAGCTTTCTTGAATGGAACTCTGAAAGAAGAAGTGTATGTGAGTCAGCCAGAGGGATTTGTTGACAAAGATCATCCAGACTACGTCTACAAGCTTAAGAAAGCAATTTATGGTTTAAAACAAGCTCCAAGAGCGTGGTATGACGAACTATCATCTTTCTTGCTCAAAAACAATTTCTCAAAAGGAACGGTTGATGACACCTTGTTTATCAAAAAATTCAAAGATGACATTTTGATCGTTCAAATTTACGTGGATGACATAATTTTTGGATCAACCAATCCTAACCATTCAAAACATTTTGAAAATCTCATGAAAAGCAAATTTTGAAATGTCCATGATGGGGGAACTAAAATTCTTTCTTGGTTTACAAATACATCAATCCCCACGTGGTATTTTTATCAATCAAGCTAAATATACAATCGAGATTTTGAAAAAACATGGAATGGAAAATTGTGATTCTGTTGGTACACCAATGGTCACTTCACCAAAAATAGGTGCTGATTTGTTTGGGAAACCTATCGATCCGAAGAAATATCGGAGCATGATCGGTTCTCTCATGTACCTAACTGCTAGCCGACCCGATATTCAATTTGCTGTTTGTTTGTTAGCACGGTTTCAGGCAAAGCCTACCGAACTTCACCTCAAAGAGGTTAAACGGATCTTTCGGTACCTACGAAGCACCATTAATATGGGACTTTGGTATCCGAAGGATTCGGAGTTTAATCTAACAGCATTTTCAGATGCAGACCATGCTGGTGATCAAGTTACAGCAAAGAGTACATCAGGTGGAGCACAATTTTTGGGTGAAAAGCTTGTAAGCTGGTCTTCAAAGAAACAGGATTGTACTGCGCTATCAACCGCCGAAGCCGAGTATGTGTCTCTATCTGCATGTTGTGCCCAAGTTCTTTGGATGCGGACACAGCTCACAGATTATGGCTTTACTTTTGACAGAATACCTATGTATTGTGACTCAAAAAGTGCCATGGCCATCTCGTGCAATCCCGTACATCACTCTAAGACGAAGCATATCAAAGTCCGCTACCATTTCATCAAAGAACACGTGGAAGAGGGTACTGTTGAATTATTTTTCGTTAAGACTGATTATCAACTCGCCGATCTATTTACTAAAGCCCTTCCAAAAGAATGGTTTGACTATTTAGTTCGACGAATTGGCATGCGAAGCCTAACTCCTGAGGAGCTAGAACGTCTTCTCGAATCTTCTTGAAAAATGTTTTCAAAATCGCTTCGCTGTAAATATTTTTGAAAAAAACAAAATACAAAATTTGAAAAACCAACAAAAACAAAATACAAAAATATAAAATTTTCAAAAAATACAAAAACAATATAAAATCAAAAAATCCAAAAATATTCTTCTCACGACATGTCTCTCGTATAAATCAATATTCTGTACGTTTCTAGAAATGTTATTCAACAATGACACGGATATGTACAGATGCTTGAGCGGGAGTTCTTTTTAATGTTTTTCTAAAACATGTCATTTCTCAAAATTTTCTTCACAATGGCTTTCGTATACATCAGTACGAAACCCGGACTTTAACGATGACTTCTGATTAATTTCAAATCAAGGACTCGTACGTTCAATGACGAACTCTTTTTCAAAAAGTTCGAGTCTAAACAAACGAAAAAGATTTCAAGCAAAAACTCGTTTTCAAAATAGAATTCTTGAGCACTTTTTCAAGATTGTTCAAAAGATTTCTCAAAATCTCTCAAAATTAGTGCTCACGAAAACTCCCTCAAAACCCTTAATTGATTTTAAAATGTGCTATCATTAAGGGGGAGTACAAAAAGAAAAATGTTCCAAAATTCATGCAAAATGAAATCTGTCTATCTCTCCAAAAAGCTTTTTCTTAATCAGTTGATATCAAAAATATCACGATATGCTATTTTTGAGGGGGAGAAGACATGATTAAAATGTGATCAAAGATGTTTAAAGATTGTGACTGAATCTCAAAAGAGCTCGAATCAGAATGTACCAATGAATTGACGAAGCTTAAAATGTCAGTAATCGAAAAGACTTGTCCTGGACGGGTAATAATTTCAAGCTAGTCTAACTAGTGATGTAAGCGTGTCTCGAATAGGACTTGTCTGAGTAGAATGTACCATATCGAGAGACTTTCTTTGGACTTGACCAGGACGGGTAATAATTTCAAGCTAGTCTAACTAGTGATGTAAGCGTGTCTCGAATCGGTCATGTTCGCTGAAAGTGGATCAATTCAAAAGTGCAAACTCCTCACGCATGTGCAAATTTCTTAAATAATTCATGAGCACATGTGAAGGGGGAGTCCTTCAAAAGAAATTCAAAACTCTCAAAGTGTCAACAATGTGTTTTATAATCATAAACACTTTGAGAGATTTTTCATAAATGGTTTCATGGCAACAATAGGATAGTCATGGAGTTATAAGGTGACTAAGGTTAGGGAAAAACCGTCCTATGATCCGCCAGAGCCGGAGGAATCTACCCAAGGACAAATCCAATAGATTAGAATTAGAAGTCCTTAGGTATGATTGAAAAAAGGAGAAAATGAGAAAGGAGAAAGAAGGGGTTGAAGAATTAAAAAGAAAAGTTATGAAAAAGGGTGAAAAGAAATAGCCCTCCAAATGTTCAACCTTAGGGCAGACACCGGGTTCAATTCACATGCTACTGGTTGTTACTAAGGTGACATCGGTATTGAAGACAAAGACGTCATGGACCCAGTGACGCACTGCACTAAACCTTCTTAACCACTCAAGTTCTCTTAAAAGAGCTTGTTTCATTCTCACGGGGAACCGGCATAATCTATCGACCTGTCTCTTAGAGATGGATGATATTGAAGCAGGAGACCTCTCCCTAATCTCCGCATAGGAAACCAAATGTGCACTTATCGAGTCTAGAGCCCCGAGATTCATCAAAAGATCTCATAGGAACACATGATATTTCTACACTGGTTGTTCAACATTAAGGACGCCAGATGTAAACTTAAGAGTCCTACACAGATCTTAGCAATCTGCCAGAACATTTATGAGAGAATTCACACAAGTGTTTCTCAATGATTGAATGGAAATTCCTGCCAGGGTCAACATCAAGCAGCCCTGACAGCAGGTCACTTCGGTAATTCTTTATGGGTTACGCTTAGTGTTCGCGGTGGTTTCAAACGGTCTACAGTCGTGGAGTGATCCCCAGCGACTCACCCAGTCATTGAGCTACTAAGTAGGTCTTGTAAGCTCTCTCGAGAGTATCTGACATGGGAACGGCCTTGGTAAGGGTTAGAAGGAGTCTTCACACTATGCTGTTGACAATCTCTAATTCTTATCTGTAAGTACCGGATGTTTTATTGCTAACTGTTTATATGCAGGGACACTTCATCTCCATGGCGATAGATTCCACATGCTCATACATACATCTGGAAGTTAAAGAAAGCTCCCTCAAAGATCTATACAACATAAAGTTCAAAGAAAGATTCTACGCCAAAAAGAAGAATCTACAAAGTATAGAGACTAAAGATCAAAGTGAAAGAAAGGGAACTACGTGCATATGAATATCAAAGTCCAAAGATGTATGAGCATGTTGGAATGGCAAACAACCACCACAGACGCAGAAGTGACGAATGGCAGATAACTCCACATCACTAAGGAACAAAGAACGATGAAAATCAGTCATCAAAGATCACAAAGCATGAAGGAACAAAGACTAAAGACTATTCTACAACGACACACAAAGTTAAAGACAAAGAACACGGAAGACCCACTCACGTGGAGCATCATTCGAATGACCACCCCTTAGGGGGAGATTGTTAGCATTAAAAAATATGTATTTAGAAGTGATGGTCATTCTCATACATGTAACTTTGTAATGTGTCGTAGATTACAATAGAATAGTCAATGGGCTTATGGTTTGGACTAATCTAATAGGTTATAAGTTATGTATTACAACTAGTCCATACTTAATATAAAAGTCCAATCCATGACCAAGCCCATCCAAGCCCATTAGGGTGTTACATCTCTTACTATATAAACACCTCAAATGAGTCATTTGAGGTGTGTGCTTGTGTGTGTATTGTGTGTGTTTTTTAATAAAAGTTCTCTTCATCTCTTATCTCTCTTTTATACTTATTAACGCCACATCCATTACATCATGTCACCATCTTTACTTCATCTAGTCATTGTATTTGTGTTAAAGTTGATATATATAAGGTCCTACACATAGTAAATAGAATAAGGTCTAAACTTAACTAAAACAAGTAAAACCTAAACATAAGCACCTCAAGCACCTCAACCTAGCACCCTAACACCTTAGTCATACCCAAGCACACACCCTAACACCTCTAAGCACCCACACAAGTAGGTGCATCACCTACTTGTCTAATCCACCCTAAACCACCACTAAACCTCCACTAAACCACCACTAATCCACCCCTAATCACCCTAAACCATCCCTAACCACCCTAAGCAGGATACAAGCACCTCTAAGCTACCAAGCTAGGAGGTGTGCACATCTTTGTAAGCTACTTCCACCAAACCGCCTCCCTCGTCTCTTCTCCACCACAACCAACCTCCTCCGCCCCCTAGCTACTGCCATAGCTCATCCTCATCACCATGTAGCTTTACCACATCACCTACTAGCTGAAATTACTCATCCCTTCTTCTCTTGACACCTCATGGTCTGTTTTCTTGGGCACCAAGGCCATCGAGCCTATAAATACCCTCGTACACCCTCATTTCTTCTCCACACCTCTCCCACTCCTCTCTACCTCACATTTCTAGAATACTATACCTTTGGAAGCAGTAGAAGTCGGGTAAGGAAGTTTTGGTCGAGTTGTGTTGTGGTTTGAAGTCGAATGAGCCCTAGAAAACCCTAACCCTAGTTTAAACCCACGTAAACCCTCCCCTAACCAAGTAAGTCTTACATTTAGCTTTAGTTTAGTCTTAGGATAGTATTAGGATGCCTTAGATAACTTAGGAACCCTTGCATGAGCCTTGAACCATTCCATTTACTAGTTTACATTTTAGAACCCTAGATTGAGTTGTATACTTGCATGCATGCTATAAGTCATTTCTTTAAGTCATACACTAGTTATAAATAATGTAGATAAGTTAAAATAAGTAAAACATAAGCTAGAAAACTTAGTTGCTAGATAAAATATAAGTTACATGCATTTAGGACTAGTTTTGCAAAACTTTATATGCATAAGGGTATATATCATAAATTCCTGAAATTATAAAGTGTAGGGACTATTTTTGACATTTCCTAGAATTTATAAGTGTAAGGATTAGTTTTGCATAATATTAAAACCCTAGGATAGATATTAAAATAAGTATAAACTAAAAAGGACTAAAAACGTAAATATTATAAAGTTAAAGGTCTAAATGGTAAATATAGAAAACTTAAGAGTCTAAGGTTAGTTACTTAAAATATAGAAGTCTAGGGACTAGTTGTGTCAAGTATAGATAGTTATTAGTATAAGTAATATAAATTTAGGGTAGAAAACGTAAATATATATACTATAAGGGTAAAAAGTGAAAATATCATATAAGTATAAAACCTAAATAAAGTTAGAAGCATAACACAATACTAGGGAGCTTCATGCAAGGAGTACTATGTGGATATTTCATTTTGATGAGTTTGTTGCGTTTACGAATTAAAGTGCCCTGACTCCTCGAACGATTATTGCATATACTTCTGAAATATGATGGCCCGAACGGTGATATGATTATAACTAAACCCTAATAACAACATAACTCAATAATAGGGAGTTTTGTGTGAGGAGTATTAACTACTGAATTATGATGGCCTGAACGGTATTATGTTGATAACATAATGCAATAGTAGGGAGCTTCATGTGAGGAGTCATATACTTCTGAATTACAATGGCCTGAATGGTGTTATGTTATATATATATATATATATATATATATATATATATATATATATATATATATATATATATATATATATATATATATATATATATATATATAACATTAACAAACCTAAAAACAATAACTTGAGAAACATAAACATGATAACTAAAGCTTGACATACATCCAAAACCAACAACACACTAGGAATCTAGGATACGTGAGTAAGGCGGTCTAGTTTCTGAGTCACTATTTGCATCACTTAGATTACTCTAAACCCAGGTGAGTTTTCATAGCCTCACACCTTTTAAATGTTTTCTAAATGTTTTACAAACCTTGTGAGGGGGATACATGCTAAATGCTTTACTTAAAACCGAATACAAGTATTTTTCTTTGGTTGTTGCAAGAGTAAACTAACTGCCACCACTACATAACCAAAATTCATGAATCTAATCGTTTGGGATATTTTACCTACGTGAACGCGAATATAGTTGATAGATCTATTGGAGTTTGACAACTCCCGTTGGTATTAACACCCCAATAGGTGGTACCAATAAGTAATATATTTGAATCCACTCAAGGAATAACTTTGGCAAGTTATCCTTCCATCCCCTCATGTTGGGTCTGCAGCCCACATGACCCAGATTGTTAAGGTGTGATTCATAAGCTTAGTGCAACATACTCCACTCCTGATAATTGTGCATGCATCACAATTATCACAAAACCTACACTTTCCCAGATGGGTGTAAAAACTGAACCCAGGGAACTTGTATTCACTAACCCCTAAACCTATGATTCTCACTCAACACCTAGTGTTGACTTTTTAAGCATGTATTCTAGGTATATTACTTCTATGGACCCATGGCAGAAGGAGGTACTGAACTCGGAGGACTTTTCATGGTTATCATTCAAACACAACCTAACTCTTAGATTTTTGGGACCTCATCAAAAATAAAAGTATATCTTTTATAATTAAAACTCTGATAATTATGAATGATAACTAAATTTCCAGAACATGTCTTTTCGAGTCGTTTTCTATTACTGTATCTGTGATTCTATCAAGTAATACCCCAAACACTTTATCCACTGAGATCAGTGAAAAATGGGGGTGTTACACATTAGCAATGTACTTTCTCATTTGTTCAAGTATAACCAAAATAAAACCAATTTTTTTAAAGTTCATATAAGATATTTGAAAAAATGAAAAAAGTACATTGCTAATGAAACAATTTTTTTTAAAGTTCGTATCTGATATCTGATATTTTAAAGTACGTATCTGACAATGAAAGAAAAATTTGAAAGTTGGATGGGTATTTTTGTATTATTTTAGGTTCGTATCTGATAATGGCACAAATGGGAAAGTACGTTGCTATTACATGCCATTAGGGTTACTTAGCAGTTTGCAACATTCATGCTATTGGTTGTCGCAAACATATACTTGGACGCTACTACGGACTTCCTGCCTACAACCTCCAATAATGCAGCCAGACTGCTCCAACTTAATACAAATTTACCTACCAATCACATCCATATAGACCAAGGTGGAACCTTAGCACCTTGAAGGCCCATTAGCCAACTCTGATTAATCTGTGACCCATGGGCCAACTACATAGACTTTTTCTCTATTTTACTATAGTCCAGAAAGGAAATTTCAGCATTTGACAAGAATCTTCACTATTGCTATAAGCTAATAAAGTCACCCACTTATAATTTAATTAAGAATAATTGATGATTTTGGTTTCAGTGAAGACTAATAGTGTAAGGGGGCGTTTGGTTCGCAGTATGTTTCGAAAAGAATGGTAATCTGTCAAAGGAATTGTAATTTGAATGAATTGTAATTCAAATGGTTGGAGTGTGTTGTAATTGTAATGTGTTATAATTGTAATTGATATATTTTGTCACTGTGTTTGGTTGGATCTCAACGTAATGTAATTTAAAAAAAAATTAAGAATTGCAGACATGCTTTGGGTGATGTGGTTCTCGCACCTAGTTTTGACGAACTGGCGATCCATGGTATCCCTATGCCTCTTAGACCGGCCCTGAATAATGTCGAGGATATTATGGAAGGTGAGTCGGTCGGTACTCTCGCTGGGGATAAGATTGTTGAGGGGGTTGATTCTGGGATGCCCCCTCCTGGTGTTGAGTCCGGTTTTGACATCAACCTCCTTGATCGGGTTTTTTCAAAGAAGATATGCACGGTTAAATGTATCCCGCCCAGGGCGCGGCTTGGTTTTGCTAAGATCTTTTGTGGGGTGTTAGATAATGTCCTTGCGCGCCCAGGAGACCTATCTGCATGGGTGCAACTCCTCATTCTGCCATCCTGTGTGTTGTCCACCTTTGTGCCAACTAACAGAGCTCAACGACGATCCGGTGAGAGAGAGAGAGACACCAGCTTGATAGTATCACTAGGGCCATCATCAGATGGAAGGATCCCGTCAACAGGCTTGGTTTGGTTATGGAGCAGCTGGCCGGTATGCCTCAATCTATCAATAGGGTGGTAAAACTGAAGGATCCAGACGGAGTCAATGTGGGTCAATGCAAGCGCAAACTCGGGGACGGGCACTTTACTGCTGCCATTAAGGTGCTCACGTCTTCGGGCATCGCCCCACCCACACCCGACACTTTGCAGGAGCTCGAGGCTAAACACCCTTATGCACCCCCTCCCACTCTGCCTTCCTTTTCCCCTGAGGAGGAGGCCCTTTTCGTCCATAAAGACTTGGTGCTTAACAGGATTCGTAGTTTCCCCAAAGGGACGTCGTGTGGATGTGATGGGCTCCGGGCATAACATTTGATGGATACCCTGGGCAGGGCAGTGACCGCCATCGCTGACGACTTGCTTAGGTCTATCACCGGTATTTTTAATCTGTTCCTCAGCGGTAAGTGCCCTATCCAACTGGGTGAATATGTCGCTAGTGCCCCCTTGACCCCCTTATTCAAGCCCGGTAGAGGTTTACGGCCTATTGCTGTTGGTACGGTTTGGAGAAGGCTTGTGTCCAAGGTTGCTTCCTCGTCGGTTGGTAACTCCATGAATTCTTATCTGCAGGATTTCCAATTTGGAGTTGGAGTCCCAGGGGGTGTGAGGTCGTCCTCCATTCTGTGAATAGGCTTATTGAGTCTAAAGGTGATGAAGTTGGACACTCTATGCTCTTGGTGGACTTTAAGAATGCTTTCAATCTAGTCGAGAGGAGTGTCTTACTACATGAAACTAGAGCGCGATGCCCGTCCATTGCCCCTTGGGTTGAGTTTTGTTATGCACGCCCTGCCAGGCTTTATTATGAAAACTCTATCCTTTGGTCATGTCAGGGGGTTCAACAGGGGGATCCACTGGGCCCTTTGTTGTTTGCATAGCTTTGCACCCTTTGGTTCATACCATTAATCGCTTTTGTGAGCTTGCCCTTCAGGCTTGGTACCTTGATGATGGTACTATTGTTGGAGATACTCTCATGGTCGCTAAGGCATTGGACATCATTAGGACGGAGGGCCCCGCTCGAGGTTTGTTCTTGAATGTTGATAAGACTGAACTCTTTTGGCCTGTGGAGGATCCTAGGAGTAGAGCGGATGGTGTGTTCCCTACGAATATCGCTCGTCCGATCCATGGCGTTAAACTTCTAGGGGGTTCTGTCAGCTTGGATGACCGTTTCTGTCGAGTCTTGGCTTCCAAAAGAGTCTCTAAAACCATATCTTTAATGGAGGCCATTAGCAAGCTTAATGATCCTCAATGTGAACTGCTCCTCTTGCGTAACTGTACAGGAGTGTCAAAATTATCTTACGCTTTGATAACATGTTCCCCCTTGTACTTATCAGAGGCCCATGCTTAATTCGATCAGACGTTACGTGCCTCCTTGGAAAAGATTGTTACTACCTCAGGGCCGGGTTTTGGCGATTAGCAGTGGCGCCTTGCCACTCTCCCAATAAAGCTCGGTGGTCTCGGCATCCTCTCAGCGGGAGATATCATACAATATGCCTTTCTTGCTTCTCGTATGCAAACGAGTGACTTACAGGTGAAGATACTCACCAAAACCGGCATTGTTTCACATGGCCCTTCATTCCAGCATGCCTTGGATAATTTCAAACCCACTTGCAACACCGACTTTCTCACTGCCACCGGGGGCGCTCCAGCCCCCCAAATGATGAAAGCATTGGCAAAGTGTTATTTCGGTGTCATTGAGAAAGACCTTGTTTCCAAGTACTCACTAAGTCCAATGCAGGCGGCTATACTTAGTAGCATCCGTGCCCCACATGCATAGGACTTTCTCTTCACCAACCCTATCGACTGTCTAGGACAAAGGATGAATCCTCGCCAATTTCGATCGGTGTTATGCTACAGGCTCGCGGTTCCTATGTTTTCTGAAGGTAGCTTATGCCCGAGTTGCAATGTACATCGTATGGACCAATGGGGGGGATCACACGGTCCACTGCGCTAGCGAAGTGGGCGTTAAGTTCAGGCATAATTTGGTACGTGATGTCCTTGTTGATATATGTTCCAAAGCCGGGATTATGGTGCGTAAAGAGGCTCCAATGGGATTTCTTTCAGAGGAAGGGAGAGAATTACGTCCTGCAGATGTGCTATTGTTTAACTGGTTCCAAGGTAAGGACGCATGTCTGGATGTGACTGTGGTCTCTCCGTTTGCTGGGTCTGGGGTGACATCATGAGCTCCTAGGGCTGCTTTGAGTAATGTTGTGGAAAAGAAAAGGAAAAAGTATGTGTCCAAGTGTGCAGACAATGGATACAAGTTCGTCCCTTTCGCTTTTTCTACATTTGGGGAACTTGATGTGGAAGCTTTGAATACATTGTCGCGTGCCGGGACTATTGCCAGCAGCCACTCTAACAACGTTAAAAGCGGTGCATTTATTTTTTATCGAGTTAGTTTCTGTATTCAAAAAGGAGTGGGAGCACAGATTATGTCTAGACTCCCCTCCAATTTCATGTAATTTTCGTGTTTTCAATGAAAAATCGTTATTATAAAAAAAAAAAATAATAATAAGTAAATAAATAAAATAATAATAATAATCAATATTAAATAATATTAATAATATTTGATAAATAATAATAATAATAATAATAATAATAATAATAATAATAATAATAATAATAATAATAATAATAATAATAATAACAATAATAATAATAATAATAATAATAATACAAATAATAATAATAATAATAATAATAATAATAATAATAATAATAATAATAATAATAATAATAATAATAATAATAATAATAATAATAATAATAATAATAACATTTATTATTACTATTATTATTAATTTATTATTATTATTATTATTATTATTATTATTATTATAAAGTTCTGAATTACAACGTAATTCAAAACTTTTCATCGAACTTCCTATGTAATCTGAATTCCCTCCTTTGATATAATTGTAATGGCTGAATTACAATTAAAACGCAAACCAAACAGCCTACGTAATGTACTCTGAATTACAATTCTCTCTATTCTACGAATCAAACAGCCTACGTAATATAATAATATTACAATTACATCTAATTACACCAGATTACAGCGAACCAAACGCCCCCTTAAAGTGTCATTTTTTGTCCTTTTTTTATAAAACATCCAACAATGTTTACTAGTAATCCCTCGAAAAAGATCACACTTAATCGCACATAAACTACATATTGATTTTTCTTGATGATATCTATACTATCTATAATGGAAAAATGGTCAAAAGTGAAATGTTGAGTTTTCAACAATGGTCAAATGAGAGAGAAAGTGAAATGTAATTAATACTCTTATTAAAACACCCCAATACTTAGAAGTACAATTATTTATTCACATTGTACAACCAAATTAAAGCATATCTACCAAATTAAATACAACCAATCAAACACAAATCGGGTTGACCCGGGACGCTTCAAACCCGGCGGGTTGACCCAGTTTAATTTGACCCGTTTTCGACTCAACATAGCAAGTTGACCCGGTTTAACTCGACCTATTTTTCGACCGGAACGGTTCAACCGGTTGAACCAACCGGGTCGAACCGGGTTTCAAAACATTATCCATTACTTAAAAAAGTATAATGATTTATTCACATTGTACAACCAATTAAAAACATATCTACCAAATTAAATACAACCAATTAAAACACAAACCGGGTTGACCCGGGACGCTTCAAACCCGACGGGTTGACCCAGTTTAATTTGACCCGTTTTCGACGTAATCTAGCAAGTTGACCTGGTTTAAATCGACCCATTTTTCGACCGAAACGGTTCAACCGGTTGAACCACCCGGGTCGAACCGGGTTTCAAACATTATCCATTACTTAAAAGTACGATGATTTATTCACATTGTACAACCAATTAAAACATATCTACCAAATTAAATACAACCAATTAAAACACAAACCGGGTTGACCCGAGACGCTTCAAACCCGCCGGGTTGACCCAGTTTAATTTGACTCATTTTCGACCCAACCTAGCAAGTTGACCCGGTTTAAATCGACTCATTTTTCGACCGGAATGGTTCAACCGGTTGAACCACCCTGGTTGAACCGGGTTTCAAAACATTATGTTTAATTCCCAAATCTTCAAACTTTTATTATTTTTCGTTTATAACCTATAAACTTTTTTTTATCAATAAACTATTTGTCGCTATAAAATCCCGTTGCTATGCACGGGTACTCGTCTAGTTTTACTAATCGAAATAGAGCAGTTTTCAAAATGAACATGAACCATTGATCATGCGATCAAGTGATTCCCACCTATTCCGATGTATCAGAAGATGCTTGTATGTCATTTCTATCCCTTTCTACTCTCGTCCTCATTTTGTCAACATCAACAAGGATAAGGGTCCCACTATTTTTTCTCCTTGCCCATCATCCATCCACACGACAACCAAAAGTTTAAAACTAAATTGACGAACCTTGATACCATAATATAACAAAGGACAAACATCTTGAACAACAATAGATTCAAACACAAAACATATAACCACAAGTTGTACTATGAGGGTGATCCAACACCGACACATAAATCAACAAATAGTTCAGAGAGTGAATTGAATAAGTAAATGTATAAACACAATAAGAATTACCGTTTTATCCTTTCATTAAAAATTTACCAAAATGCCCTTTCTTACACTATAAATAAAAAAGAAAACCCTAGCCTTTCACTTCATTTTTACACTTAGCAAAAATTCACCAAAACTCTCTCTACACTCATAGAGTGCTCGGCCAAAAAAGGAAGAAACAAGGAGGAGATCAAATATTTACTAGTTTCAAGTATATTTCGATAGTTGTGGGTTCTATAATAACTATAAAAAAAATCGATTTTGAGTAGCCATTTATTCTAAATCTTTCCAAAAACTCGTCATTATCAAGTATGTATAAAATAATTTTTATACCTTGCATTATGTATTTTATGTATTTATTATACATGTTTATGTATTGTTAAGTTTAAATCTTCATCTAAACTCATTAAATCACATATATCACCTATGCTCATGTTTGTGAATTTTTATGATGAAATCAAGTAAATATAATTTTTGCAAAATTATTAGATGAGAAAAATATGTATAAAGAAGCCTTAGAACATTTTTACTTTGATTTATGAGATCTATGGTTATATATATATATATATATATATATATATATATATATATATATATATATATATATATATATATATATATAATATAGAGGTGGGTTCATGAAAAAAGTCCACTTTGGTAGAAAAGTGAGAAAAGT